>CM046835.1:11495737-11908237 GCA_025618425.1 Heliocidaris tuberculata | reverse complement strand
ATATTATTACATGTACAAACATCAGAATCAAGATTGGATTGTATATAGTCAGATATGTAATTCGGTGTCATTGGTGATGACTTTATATAAATAATGTATTGATATTATGTTTATGGCAAAAGTGAATTGAATAATGGAATCATAAATTGACATCTAGAATAGTAAAGTAACTAAAATGATGAGGAGGATGATGGATGACGACAAAAGTTCAGATGATGAAAAAAATGATGAAGATGACAATGGATGATAATAATGATGATGAAAGTTCAAACAGATGTAATGTGATGAAGAAGATGGTGAAGAAGATGGTGAAGAAGATAAGGATGACGATGGATGATGATGATGATGATGATGATGACGATGATGGTTCCAATGGAAGTCCAGATTGAAATCAATATCAAAGGCAAAATGACATACAGAGTTCTAAAATTATTCTGCCCCCTGAAAATAGCTTTAGCATAATTTATTCAAGCCCCTTCTACAACAGGGTATGGTTTCTTTACACTTGCAATGTATGAATATGCTGATTGGTAATTGGTCTCTAATGAGTTTGTCGTGTGAAGTTTTTAGTCCTGGGCCCCGTTTCTTAAAACTTGTTATCAATAGCAAATTACAATAACAGTTATTAGTTACTGAAATGCTTGCATCTGATTGGCTGAGAGCAAAGTCGTTATAGAAATTGGGCAGTTGTTATTGATATGAAACGGGGCCCTGTTCATGTTTGATGTTTAAGTACCACATGCCAGAGTAAATGATAGTTTTATAATTTCATCCTGGCTCCGTATGGGCCCATTTGCTAGAACAGTGGAATCTTGTCACTCATTGGGATCAAGGGAACTACCTTGTTATAAAGGGGGGGGGGGGGATACATGAAAAACTTAAATATAAAGTTGAGTTCTGGTCACGCCATTATATTGCCAAAGAAACTGTCTCAAAGCAAATGGGAAAGGTTGATTATGTCTACATGAGAATTGGTGTATATTGTGAGGTTTTAGAATTATCAAAATGAGAAATTTACCCAATCTCGCTAAAAAGCGAATGCACTGCACACACATATGACACGAATGTTCAGCCCAAACTCTTTCTTCAGCCCAAACCATTCTGCAGTCACGTGTGTGACCAAAATTCTGAAAAAAGTTAATTCAAACCTATTTTTTTCAGTATTTGTCTTGTAGTAGAAGTCTCCATTTTTGAAGTTTTAAATAAAAATCTTACCCCCCCCCAAAAAAAAACCCAAAACAAAACAAAACAAAACAAAACAAACAAAAACGGAGGGTAATTATTTTAAATGAGGTTAATTATTTTTTTTCAGAGGTCAAAATTAGGTCGGTCACGTCTGTGAAAAAGGCCCAGAAGTTTAAAATGAATTTTTGGCATATGCTCCTACATCTCAATTTATCTATTCAGCACTGGCGATATATGAAATATATAAATAGAAAATAGTAATTATGAATATGACAAATAAAAGAAATATATAACAAATGCTGTTGTTTCAAAATCAAACTTGGAAGTTGGAGTTCCCCTACACTCTCCGTTACTTAAGCGTAATATGAATGAGTTAACAATGTTTTTGTCTATCACACTTAGAAATTAGGGTGCAGTTTTGGCAGACCGTTGGTACAATAGCAGCACCCTTTAGGTGCTGAATCTGCACCCCAATTAAGGGTGCAGACTTGAACCTTTTAGGGTGCATATGTGCACCCTATTGGGAGCACCCCTGTGTGAGGTTCAAAATTGCACCCCAATATAGGGTGCAATTTTGCACCCTCTGGGTTCAAAACTGCACCCTGAAGGGTGCATCGTCGATGGCAATCGATCACCATTCTCGCCTCTTCACAGCTTAGCAAGCAGACAATAAAAAGTTATTGCCGATATCTCATAATTCTCGCACGAATGGAACACAGACAGTAAAGTACACGCCATGGGGGGGGGGGGGGGGGGGCATCGGTGAGATCCATCGAGCCACGCCCGGGGGCGTCTACATTGCGACAGCTTGTTTTACTCAAACAACTTGTAATAGCAGAAGCATGTACTCCACTATCTATCCATATAACAAATCAGTACAGTAACAGTAAAACTAGCACTTTCACTTAAAATGATATAATCCCGACTGAATTATCAAATGTAACCACGTATTCTTATTCAAATAAATTTTCTGACGAAGAAACTATCAAAAAGAGCCATGATAAACTCCCCATAATTATAATCTGATTAGCGTAACTAATTATTTAGTTACGCTACCAATACAGGGTCGTCACTAATAACAGATCTAACAAACCAGGGGGTGGCGTGGCGCTATATATATATATACCATGTTCACTTGATTATGTGGTCATAGACGACTTGAAATGTATGACTGATGCAATTGAGTCTTTATTTGTTGAAGTTGTAACTCAAAAGGTCGGAAACCGCTCATCGGTGTTATATACAGACCACCACAGGCTGCTTGTATGAATGAATTTTTAATTGCTATTAATGATCTTCTTCAAAACCGTGCATTTAGAAACAGTAATTGTATCATTACAGGGGATTTTAACATAAATCTCCTATCGAGCAATCATTCGGCTACTAATGATTTCCTCACTAACCTTTTATCTTCATCATTTTTGCCACTTATCTCTAAACCTACGAGAGTGACTGATCACTCTGCCACCCTTATAGACAACATATTCTGTAATTGCCAACCTGTTCCTAAAGCTGGCATTATTGTGACAGACATTTCTGATCACTTTCTGATCTTTACTCACATTCAGTTAGCTCTTCCAAATACTAAAAATGATGGTATGAACTTAGGAGCACGTCGTATTTTCACTCCTGAAAATATAACCTCTTTACAGGACAAGTTAAGCTCTACTGATTGGTCTGATGTTTACTCTGTGAAAGAAAATGTAGATCAAGCCTTTGAAATATTTTTAAACATGTTAAATAATTGCATAAATTTTTGCATACCATCGAAAAAACATCGGAAATATGATTATAAGCGTATACCTAAACTTCCTTGGGTTACAAAATCAATTCTACGATCCATTAATCGCAAAAATAATTTATATATCGACTTTATTTCTAAACCTTGCGATTCTTCACGAATGAAATACACTTCCTACAAAAATGTGCTTACTACAACCCTTCGCTTGGCGAAAAAGGGATATTTTGTGGAACAACTAGATCTATTTAAAAAATGACGTTAAAAACACTTGGAAAATCATAAATGGTGCTTTGAATAAGGGTAAAAAATCCAAGTCAATTTCTAAGTTGCGTGTTGATGACGCCTTTATTGAAGATAATCACGTAATAGCTGATACCTTTAACACCTATTATTCTGAAGTAGGCTCCAAATTATCTCAGACTATTATTCCAGGTGATAAATCCTTTCACGAATAATTCTAACAATGCCAAATGACAACTCTATTTTCTTTACCCCAGTATTTAGGCAGGAGTTAGTTAATATTGTCTTAGGATTGAAATCAAACAAATCTCCTGGTTACGACGGTATAACCAATTTCCTCTTGAAAAGCATTGTCGATTCCATTGCTGATCCGTTGCTTTACATATTCAATTTATCTTTGAAGTCTGGCCAAGTTCCAGCTAAAATGAAAATTGCTAAAGTGATCCCATTATTAAAAAAAGGTGATAACCTGTCTGTCAACAATTATCGCCCCATATCTTTATTAACCTCGTTTTCAAATTTTTTGGAAAGAGTAGTCTACGTAAGAACTATTGCTTTTCTTAAAAAATACAATATTATATCCTACTCTCAGTTTGGTTTCAGAGAAAAACACAACACGACCCACGCTATTTTAACTCTCATAGATCAAATCTCTAGTTCTTTTGATAAGTCTAATCACACTGTGGGTATGTTCCTTGATTTCTCTAAGGCTTTTGATACCATTAATCATGAGATACTACTACATAAACTTGCTTACTATGGCATCAGAGGGAATGCATTGAATTGGTTTAAGAGTTATCTTACAGGTAGAGTACAATTTGTTAGCGTAAACAATTCTGACTCTTCTACCAAACCTGTTAATTGCGGAGTTCCTCAAGGAAGCCTTCTGGGCCCTCTTTTATTTATAATTTATGTAAATGATATTAAAAGGTCGTCTGATATTCTTTCTTTTATACTCTTCGCGGACGACTCCAATCTGTTCTACTCACATCACGATCCTATTGAACTAGTCACTGTTTTAAATGCCGAACTTAAAAAGGTGACGGATTGGATAAAAGCTAACAAACTATCTTTAAATTTACAAAAAACAAATTATATGTTGTTTAGTAATTCGTTATCACATCTGTCTGATCAAATTATATTTGACAACACTGTTATTAAAGAAGTTAATACAACCAAATTTTTAGGTATTACTATAGACAATAAATTATCATGGAATTCGCATATCGATAACACTTGCAAAACCATTTCAAGAAATAATGGAGTCATTCATCAACTTAAGCATGTTCTTCCATTATCAGCACTTCTGATGTTATATTCAACTCTCATCTTACCAGGGCCCCGTTGCATAAAACTTACCATTAACGGTAACTTTGCCATCAACGGTAACTCCCATGGAAACCTTGATTTTGATTGGCTGTTGAGTGATGTTACCATGGTAGTTACCATTGATAGCAGAGTTACCACTAACGGTAAGTTTTATGCAACGGGGCCCATATCTAAATTATGGCATTTTGGCATGGGGAAACGCAGCAAGATCCAGGTTAGATAAAATTTTACTCTTGCAGAAAAAGGTTCTGAGAATGATATGTAATACATCTTATAGAGCGCATACTGATATTTTGTTTCGCCAAAATCGTATTCTCATAATTTATGACCTTTATCGATTTCAGCTGTATCAATTCATGTACAATCTTGATAGAATTAATATGCCATTCGTTTTGAAACAACTGTTTGCAAAAAATTGCACTTTACACAGGTACTACACCAGGCAAGCAAACGATTATCATTTACCCAAAACTCGAACGGCTTTTGCCAGTAAAACTATATTTTTCAATGGTCCTAAATATTGGAACTCATTAGAACAGAATTTAAAACTTACCCCTAACTTAAGTAGGTTCAAATATCTTGTGAAGAAACACTTGACTGACTTATACTGATGTAAATAATTCACTCTGCTTTTCTTTTTTTTTTCTTTTCATTCCATAATAGTGTATTTGTCTTTTTTATAATAGTTATATATACGTGTATATATATAATATACAGATTTCCACTCGAAAACTCTTTTATTTCATTAATTTTATCTAGTAATGTTAGCTCAACTGTATATAATGTACATATGTTTTGTGTAGTAATTTACTCCCTCTCAAACAATTACTTCAATTTAAACGAAAATCTTTTTTTTTTTTTAAACATATATTATTGTATCATTATTCGATTAGGGGGTCTACATCACACAAGCTAAGCTTTTTAGTAGATTCCTCCACATATCTTTTTGTCACCTTTCTATGTCATATTCATGTATTCTCTGTTTTTGCAGTGTTTGTAATTTATACATATTGATGTAATTTTATTGTAAATGTGGAATCTGAATAAATCAAATCAAATCAAATCAATCTGAATATGCGAATTATTCGAATTTTCCTGCCTTAAGCCCTACAAGTACCGATACATTGGTTGCTGTCAGCCTGCAAGCCGGTTTATGTTAGTCTTTGCGCGATTACTCTCTTGAACCGCGTCATTACGGAGATTTTTAATTTAAGCAAATTTACGACACAAGCTGATCGAAATTAATTTATTTTTTCTTTTTCTAATTCATTTCATTTCTATGCTTTTGAATATTTAGTCTTACTTCATGAGATATTATGACATAAGTGTCAACAATGCTGGTGTGGGTATTCATGTAAGACTAATACTTCTGATCGAAGGGTGTGGATTCAACCTTACACAAATTTGAACCAATATTTTTGCTAAGCGCACCCGTAGGGATGCAAGATTCCACCCGAGTAGATTATACGGGTGCTCCGCCCAAATTTGCACCCTAAAGTGAACCCTTATCTCTTAGTGTGTAGTTTCGCGACAAAGCAAACTGGTTCGAGTTTTACTCAGTCCCCGGACTTGCTTCGAAGAGGAAGGTACTTAAATGGGAAGCTCTTGACCTCTGTCACTCTCTCTCCGTGAGTATTAAATAAGTATTCTTTAAATCTTCATGCAGATTTTTTTCTTCTTCTTTTTTATATTTGAAGATGTTTTCTGGATTTATGTCTGTTTCTGAAAATGAAATGACGATGAAGAAGGTTGGTTTATATGAAAGCACACTTTAAAAAGCATATATGATTTTCCTTTTTATGAATGTCTTTTGTCTCTCCTAGTTCAGTCAGTTATTCATTTAGTTATCCTATATACATTATCATTTTAATCATTCTCCCTACGTTATAACGTAGCTAATTGGAGTTGAAGTACAGGGTAGGCTGAGGTTAATGTTGTTCTTTTTTTTTCTATCGCTACATGAAATTCATAAGGTTTAAACATTTCTATTACCATGGAGAAGTAGTATTCAGCTGTTTCACCCCCCCCCCCCCAATATTTTTTCATAACTACGTTTATTATTGTCCTAATTAATATCAAAGTGGTCGGATGGTCGTGGATTGGTAACTGCATATCGTATAAGATCAAAATTGATTGATATTTAAAAAACCGGGTGTCTCAAAAAAAATACGAGATTTTACTTGGCAACATCTCCCAAAGTACTCAATTTCTAATACACTTCGTATGTGTTATTGTCTGAGTATACTCTACAATGTACATGCATTTCACACTGACTGATAGAATAACAAGGAAATTGAGATTACTTTTGTATTAAAGACCTTGCATTTTTCACACATTATAAAGATAATTAATAGCATCATTACATTAAAGGCGTATTATACTAATTCCCTCTGCATTTCATGACGAAAATCTCCAGTGATGCCATTCTGTCTCATAATTTCCTGGTGAAATCCCCACTTACCCATTTTAGATTGATATTCATTTGTACAATGTTCTGAATATATGCAAAACAAGAAGCAAAATAAAAATGTAGTTGATGATTTACCTCTTCAGCTCATTATTTTTATTTCAGTCATGGTGACGTGACCTATGTTATGTACTGTAGGAAACAACCAAGCATTATTTCAAAAGATAATAACAACTGTCTCTCTCTTATTCAACTCTTCGGCTATTATTTCTTTCAGTTAGGTACCAATTAACACTAAACATGTAGTTTAGGATATTTATGATATTCATTATATGCAAATCTATGTACATTGCTTAAAATTAAAAAAAAAAAAAACTTTTCTTTATATAGGCTTCTAAGAATTTGATTGCATTTTTTGTATGGTCACTAATTATTCTCTTATAATACAGAATATGTTATTTTGTGTAAGAGAAATTAATCTTAATTCTTTACCCCTCTTTAGAGACAAGAATTGTAGTTTAGGATTTAGGCCTACTACTACAACGGTTACAAGGAGGAAGGTTACTTTGTAAGATGCTACTAATTAAAATATATTTACATTTCTGAGAACTAGGTATAAGAATTCTTGGTTAAGGTAACCTTTCTGTCTTAAAATAAGTGGTGTACTGACTGTGCTTTCTATTCAAAAGTATTGAAATGCAACGTTAATACCGGGCATGAAAATAGCTTCCTGTGATTCAAAATCGCAGAATTTTTATAACAATTAACAAACAAAATGTACAGATTTTAATATGACCTTTTGCACTTCGAATATTCAAGCTCCCCCCTCCCCCTCAAAAATTATTTTATAATTATAAAGCGGTTGCTGTTTTAGTGTTAGCAAAGCTATGTCATATCAGATCTTCTGTCGAAAATGGGAAAATATGTAACAAATGCAAATTTACACAATTTAAGAGATGGACTTTAAATTTTTATTTTTTTAAAATCATTTTTAAAAATTAATTTATTAATTTATTTTATTATTTTTAAAATTTATTTCTTTTTTGTCGTTGTTGCTGGGGGGGGGGGGGGGTGGTCATGATTCGCCAAGGTAGTGATATTCATCTATATACCCCACCAATTTGATACAACGTATCGATGCCCATGTATGTAATTTCGTTCCTGGCGCTTAAGAAAATATTTCAGTTCTCACTGGCACAGATCAGCCCCCCTCAAGTTTTGTGCTCATTACGCCACTGATAAGGGCCACAAGTACCCCGAAAAGATTTTCACTTAATCCCTCACTACAGCCCTGTTATCCAAAATATTATGATGGAAGTTTTATTTACGTCGTTTCACACTATTCCTATAAACGCTTATTTTCAATGTCATATAATAATTATTGGCAATATTCCATATCTTCGTTGGCAATATTCCCACTCCTTATTGTCCATTTTATTCGCGTTCATCCACTAACCCTCTAGGAGAACTTCATGTTTTTCCCACCCTGTTCCCCTTCTCATTATCGTGACTTGGGTAACAATGTATAATAAAACGCTTAGAGACACCGTGGATTGTCACATGCATTGTCATTATTTTATCTCCTGCAAAATGTCGTTGCCCCCTCACAGACTCTTTATCCCCAAAACATTTGGAAGAGAACTGTTTGTAAAAGAATGGCGGACCCCACGGAGAGTAAAGACGTTCCCTCCAGTGAACGTGACCAAGGACTTGCAACCAAGGAAGACCCAGAAACTTGTGACAAAGTGCAGGTTGGCACTTCATACTCATTTTGTCCATTTGATATGCTCCAAATGATAATTTATTTATAGCTATTCATAGCCTCATTATGATTGATCTCATTATTTTGTTCGAACTCAAACATTATGCCGAGTTCATCATTCGCAATACAGTGCTTATAAAAAAAGTAAACACTCAGAAGATATCATAAATCATAAGTTCACAATATCGATATGTTTTTTCTTATACGATTATGGGTGAGGGTCTATCGGATGACACTGTGAGAACTGACAATATTTTACGCTTGAGGGAGTACTGGCTGGATTTGTCAAACTCGCAAAAATCGGTTTGCGCAAAAATGCCTCAGTCTTAAATTTGATCAAAGTGCCTATCAGGCAATGCCAGTAACTTCATGTTCTCTGTTAAGTATTAATGATTGATTTGAACAATCATTTAATCTTTAATCCTATACCTATACCACTCCCACCCCACCCCCACCCCCCCCCCCACCCCCACACACACACACATACACTCAAACGCCCTACCCGAAACATCGCAGATTATGTCTTTTTGCACACAATTCCACTTTTGACTAGAGCATGTCGAAAGGGTGCAAATTGCAATGCATTACAGGAAGATGGACATAAAATGTTCCATTTTCAACAAGGGGGGGGGGGGGGCCTGATTTTGAACAGTCTATATGGTTCCTTTCTTTGCCCAATCTTTTCCAACCAATTGAGGATGCGTCACTGTCTGGAGCATGTCGAAAGGATGCGCTGTACTACAAGATGGTATCTTTGACATGTACATGTGAAGAAATGTTGTAACATTATTTATATCAATAAATTTGGTTCTCTTTTAAATTCTTATTCGTCATACAAGACGTTGTTTATGGGGTCTTGTAACTTTTAAGAGCAAAAAGAAATTTGAATAAGAAAATATGTAAATGTTAGGGTTCTCATTTCGTTATTGCATTTAATCTGTCCAACACTCTTCAGGCAAAAATGGGTATTGATGCAGATAATTTGTGCTGGAAAAACACCGCCTGCAATGGTGATGGCAGTTTGCGGGGGGGGGGGGGGGGGGGCAGTGGCAGTTTTGGACATGAAGAAAAGCCAATAAAAAGGAACACCTCGTGCAAAATTTTGTCTAAAAGAATGAGACTTAAGGGAATTTTTCTATAGTTTTCCTCCACCCCGGCCCCAAGTTTAGTTTACAGAAAGCAAATGAATACAAAAGAGAAATCTTTTTAACGCACTTTACAGTGCGTCCCAGAAAAATATTTAACAGTTGAAAAAAGTCTACCCTAATAAATGTTTCAAAATAGTTTTAGGATATTTTTATACCTGTGGATAGCTTCGGGTCTCTTCTATCAAATGACACCAAAATATCGAACAATATTCTACGCTTGAGTGAGCAAAAGCCAATTTTGTGAAAGGGTACAAAATCCAGACTTGACAAGAATTGATAATGGCTCTGGCTGGTATCAGCCAATCTGAGTTATGAAAAGGTTTAGAAATTTCCATATTCTGGTCAATAAAGGGCGATTTATGAAATAACAGGCTTTGTTCTCTGTATATCCTTACACATCCCATCAACATCTTATGCTTGAGTGAGCAATTAACTACAGTTTGTTGAGTGTTTCAAAATGTTACTTTTGGTGAGTCTTAATTTCACCTGGCTTGCTCACTCAACCATAACTTTTTGATGGGATATATCAGGACATACAGTGAACAACGTCTGTTATTTCATAAATTGTCTTTTAATGATCAGAATATAAAATTTCTATGCTTTTACACGACTCTCAACTTTGCAGATACCAGCTAGAACATAAACATTAAATGTTTTGTTAAGTATGGATTTTGCACCCTTTCACATAAGGGGTTTTGCTCCCTCCAGCGTAAAATATTGTGAGATATTTTGGTGTCATTAAGATAGAAGAGACCCTAAGCTTTCCACAGGTATGAAAATTTCCTGAAAAATATTTTGAAATATTTAATTTGGGAGACTTTTTTCAACTATTAATTTTAAACGGTTCTCAACTTCGTTGGTACCAGGCAGAACAAAAAAGTCTGAAATTTGCACTCTTTCACAAAAGTTTTTTTGATCACTTATGCGTAATAACTAGTCAGATATTTTTGGTGTTATTGCATAGGAGAGACCCTTAGCTATCAACATGAATGAAAATTTATGGAAAATATTCTGAAATATTTATATGGGGAGACTTTTTCCAACTGTTAATTTTTGGGGTGAAGCACTGTAAAGCTTTTTATCTGTGTTTCCTCTCTCTCTTTCTCTATCTCTTCTGTCCTATCTTTTCGGTATCAATTTCTTTCTCTTTCTCTCTCTCTCTCTCTCTCTCCCTCTTATTTTCTCCTCCAATAAATTTCTTTCTCTCTACCTTCTATTTTCATCGTAATTATTTCTCTTTTTGTATCTACTTATTATTCTAGTCTTTGTTTTTTTAATCATTTGTTTCTCTTCAAATCTGCGGTTTTGTATCAAAAGTACTAATTTTTCACTCTATCAATTTTTTATTGCAATCATGGCTGGGATAGTTTTCATTTTTTTTTTCTTTCCTTTTTCACTTTCTCTTCCTACCAATGTATTTCTTTCTCTCTCTCTCTCTCTCTCTCTCTCTCTCCCTCTCTCTCTTTTAGTTTCCTATTCTCATTATCTTCCAACTTCTCTCATATTAAACTCTCTCCGTCTCTCATAGAATGATGAAGAGGTAGTGACACAACAACCGAAGAAGAGCGATGGCGCTCCCAGTGACGACAAGGAATCTTTATTCGAAAAAGAAGGTCCGAGTGGAAAGATCGAAATCGATCCGTTCAACGCAAAAGCTTGCGTGAAGGCATCGGCAGGTGTCGGCTCCATATCAAAGGACTACTGTGATGGAGCGGCGAACGCCGAATACGTGGGCCCCAACGTCAGCTGCGTGATGTCTTGCGCCGAATTCCCAACTATCGTCACCGATTGCACGTTCGAGATCTGCAGTGCCAACTATCTATTCGGCGTCATCCTCTGCACGTTGGGCCTAGCTTTCAACACGAAACTGACGTGGACTGTCGAAGGCGTTCAAGCTGAGTTGCTTGGGACAGGTGTGGACACATCAGAAGGGTTCGCAATCGGCGCGTTTGGGAGTAAGATCGGTCTCGGGAATGCGGAAAAGAGGAAGAAGAAATGGGCCAAGAAAAAGCTGAAGTGGCAGAAGAAGGTAGGACCAGAGCCAGGTGAAGAAGAAGAAGACGAAGAAGTGAATGGAGAAGTTAACGATGAAGCAGATGATGGGGATGGAGATGCTGGTGGGGATGAATAGTATAAATTCTGATATAAAAATCTTCGGACCACTAGCGTATTTGAAGGGGCCAGGGGCCAGGGGGCAGTTTGTCCCCTGACTAATTTCCAACCAAGAAAGAAAAATAATGAGTGATTTTTGCAAGGTAATTAATCATCAAGCTGTTAAAACCTCATAAATTATCGGACATTTTCTCAAAAATTCTCTGCTCGGCCTCGGAAAACGGCGATGTTGTGCATAGCTTACGAAACCAAATTTTAAAAATGAAGCAGTGGGAAAACAGGATTCAGGTATCTTCTAAAAGGTTAATTACAAAAAACAAAATTGAACATCATTCTTATTATAAGAATCTGATTCATTCTGAAATATGCTGAAAAAAATATGCATGCATTAGGTATAAAATCCTCATGTTACATATTATTCAAACTAAATTTTGGTACAATTTGGAGCTCGCGCTCGCAAAATAACTGAATTAATTGAATTTCGCTATAATTTAATGACACTTCAGTATTGTAAAAAAAAAAAAGGATATATCAAGATCCAGAAAGATAAAATTTACAAGTCAAAAGAAGAAAGGGCAAAAATGAACGTCTGCACCTAATAATATTATTTCATTAGCTGCTAAGAGAGCACAATGTTACCCAGTTAATGTAGCTAGGCCTATATGTATAACTTTCTTCGCTGTATAGTATACAGGCCACCGTAAGGTGTATTCTCGTCCCTCGTAGTAGGGATGTGACCAGCTACAGTTGTATCGCCTGGTGGTAGGGCATAGAAAGGTATATTTTTATAGCAGCATATGGGTTTATACAAAGTGTTATAGTTTATAGGCGGTATCATTAAAATCATTTGTCACTGGTGATTCTATCAGTACAGGGTATCGAAACTATAATATTGTTTCTAAACTTGAATTTCATGCACTGTAAAAAACAAAAATCGTTGAAATTACTCAAAAAATATTCGTCAACAGATTGCCTTGATTATCTTAAGTATTTGTCACAGGAAATTTTTAAGTAGAATTTACTTATTTTGCTTAATAAATTTTTACTCAGTTGAAGTGAGTTACATTAACGTAAATAATTCAAGTATTGTAATCATGATAGATAACAATTAAAACAAATTATGACATGTTTAAACTTGTACCCATCTAATATTCACTGACACTTTTTCAATTTACATGATTTAGGATTTAACCAATTATCTATCATCATCACCAACAAACACTATTACTTACGCTCTAATTTGACAACTATTGAAAGGGGTCCGAATTCTATATATACTCGATCGTATCATCTTTAAAAGAAAATTGGTTGACAATTTTCCTGAAATATCAAGTTTTGATTTGTTTTGAATTGAGTGACAATTAAAAAATTGTCTTATCTTCTTATCTTTGCTTAAATGAATTAGGAAATATTTTAAACTTCTTAAATTTTCATTCAACCACAAAAAATTGTGTTATTTAAAAAAAAGATATTAATTTGGTCTTAATGAATATTCATGAATTATGTTAATACTTATATTACGCACTGCATCAGTACAATCAACATAAATTGTTTGAGTAATACGTATAACTTCTTATTTTGAGTTAACATTACTAAATTGATACAAGTTGAAATTACTTAAATTTTCTTTTGTATTTATTTTACTTTAAGATTTCACGTATATTCTTCTAAATTGAAAGTTTGAGTTAGTAAGACTTAAATCGAGTGCGTAAGTGGCAAAATTTATGTTTTAAAGTAAATTCTACAAGGGAAAAATATGTAAAAATTACCAATGGGCATATCATTTTTTACAGTGTGGGGAAAGTCCATGTAGTACGTGCCAACGTGGGTAAATTCAATTACGAAAGTGTAATTGCAATTTGAACACGGTGTTCACAAATATTATATCTTTCCAATCAGTATCATAGTTCATTGTATTCTTTAGAGTGTATAGGATGGTTCGGAAATCAGTTTGTGTGAACTTAATGTTTGCAGTGATATGCGTGTGCGTGTGTGTGTGTGTGGGGGGGGGGCATGTGTAATTTTTTGTGTATTTTTGTCGTTCCAATCGGGTCCGCTTGCTATTCATAAGAACCGCTATTCATGGAAAACCGCTATTCATTTAACACGCACTATGAATAGCGGTCCTTATGAGTAGTTATGAATAGTGGTCCTTATGAATGGATGTCCTTCTGAATAGCGAGGAAATTTGTCTATGGTTTTTTGCTCGCTATTCAGAAGGACCGCTATTCGTACAAAACCGCTATTCATTTAGTCCCGCATTATGGATAGCGGTCCTTATGAATAAGTGGTCCTTATGAATAGCGGTCCTTATGACTAGCGAGGTTACCCCGTTCCAATAGCAGTGTTTGCTTTTATTTCACATTGATGTTAGTGTTGGATGATGATTTGAATATCTTAGATTATATTTTTCAAGTTTTGTTTGTTTATATTTTTATCAATAGAAAGATGTGAGAAAGAGAAAGGGGGAGAGAGAGAGAGAGCTGGGGGTACTTTAGAACGGTTTTTTATATATTGTGATTGAGAGGAGATTGTTAGGTATTATTACACACACATTGATAATGTTGGGGCACTGTCGAGCTACTTGTATGATCTTGATTTTTTTTTTTTTTTTTTCAGTGAAATACTGTTTTCACTTTTTTTCTCATAACAATTTCAGTAAACCACTGCATGAGTAGACCTATTATTATTTCTAGTGTGAATATTGTGAATACTACTTTTATCGCTGTGTATAAGAAGCGACTGAGTGGAGTTCAGTTTTATCACAGAAGAAAATTTTATCTGTTTTATCTATTTTATCTATGATAATATTATTGCCATATATCTGCATTATTCTTGATGTGCTCTGTCATCAATTCCTCACATTCTCGTATTGAGATCGTCCAAGTATTGTTTTGCAACTTTCATTACAGTAGTGAATAAGTATGGTACCTTTTACACAGAACATCAGTTCTTTGTTTGTTTTCTATCTTCCTTTATTTGCAGAAGTAATCATAATTGATAATCTCTCTGTTTATTATAATTTAGTTATAACTTAATGGAAATACACAGAAGTGTTGAAATGGTCAACTTGAGATTTGAAAGAATCGAAAAGGAGATCAATAACAAACAAACAAAAAACGAAAATTTAATATTTTCGAGCCTTGAGGTATCTGTAGGAATAGAAAAGAAGTCAAATTACAGATCTTCGACAACTATGACCTTTCGTCCATTTATATTTGTATTTTTGTATTGATAGTTTTGTTTATAATCCACTCCATATTTACCACCACAATTTCTTGTTGTTTATTCCAATGTTTAAAGGTATCAGATTCGATTAGCATTCATGCTATTTCTTCTGCATGTTCCTTTTATCCTCAACTGTGTTTGTATCTAAATTAGTATATCTGTTGTTATTGGATAAATAAATTTCAAGTTCAAGTACATTATGTACATGCTGACTTCAAGAAATTGAATACCAAGTTATTTTATACTGTCAGCAAAGATAAATTACTCAATGCATGTACTGGCAAAGTGCTCTGAAAGAAAGAGGAAAATCAGAGAAGCAGATTGGTGAAAGTTTGAACGAAATCGGAGAAGCAATAAGAATGTTATGAATTTTTGGAAGTTGTAATCTCTATACATAATGGTAATTTCAAATTGGCCGAATGGGTAATGTCACTGTGATGTAGTTGAGGACAACTTAAATTCCCCATTTGCTCCAACACCCCAAATGACCAAAATGTCTTTTTTTTTTAATGTATAACAATATGCTATCTCCAATATATTTTCAGTAACGGCGCTTCGGAGTAAACTGCAAATTAATGATATATTTCTGTACGACAAACAGGAGAGTTGTCCGCAAGTATGTCACAATCGACTCATCAAATTGCCAGTTTGAGATTCGCATAGAATGTAGTGATCTCATTTTTCAAACATCCATAACTTTCTTATTCCTTGTCCGATTTCTTTCAACCTTTCACCGTCCTGTTTTTCTTCCTTTTTTCTACTTTCACACAAATCATCTTTTTTTTACCAAAATTGTCTGTATACCTGAATGATGGAAATTACCCCTCTCTCTCTTAATTATAGATTCAAATTATACCTAATAGATATATTGTATTTGTTCTCTATACTTTGTAAATTGCTCTGTATGTTTGATGTGGTTCTACGACAATAAATCAAGATAATACAAGACTATCATGAATATATACGTTGATTGTTATCATTTGCATTGATATTGTTGCACACATCATTTTAAACGATGTGAAACAATTCTTATGTTGATATCGGCGAAGCTCCAAGTAATATTTAAAATGTTATTTATAAATATGAAGCATTTCTGTAGCGCCTTTTCATTATACAGATACAAAGCGCTTACAAAAATATAACATAAACATCATTAGTAGAAGACATATACATTGGCAGAATAGAAATAAACAGAAAACAGCAACAAATTTAACAATTACAATATAGGCACATAACAAATGACAAAAGAACATAAGAAGAAGACCTAAGGCACAAATGCTGATAAGCCGACGTTAACGGAATATAGATGTGTTTTAAGGCTTTTTTTGAACGTGTCTAGTGAATCAGCATATTTTTTTTAAAAATTGGGGAGATTGTTCCAGGTTTTTGGAGCTGCATGTGGCTACGAATGCCTACTTTATACCAGCACTGGTTCGACACCTTGTGATATGTCATACCGTACGGGTGATGGATCGTAGGTTATAACTGGAATGTTTTACATGTATGAGATCGGGAAGATATGATGGAGAGAGACTGTTTTAAAATGCAGCCGTCGCTGAATAGGGAGCCAGTACAGAGTGTTCAATAAGGATGTGGTGTGGGTGCTGTTATGGTAGAACATATATTTTAGAGGTTGAAAGGCTGGCTACAATAGAAGGAGGTGTTATGACAACAACAACAACAACGACAAAAGAAGAAGAAGAAGAAGAAAGATAAAAAATACTTATTGCTTCAGTGCTAATCGGGAGTTGGAAAGATACCATCAAACAATTATTATATCCGATATTTTGCTAGCAGAATTCTCTTGTTCATGAGGAATTGACTGCTTTAAGTCGAGAAAATTCACCCACTGATCCTACGAGACACAACACTACATGTCTTATGCCGAGAGCCAGAAAGCTTTAACTCTACAGTGTGTATCAAAAAAATGTACACACTTTGAAAATATCCTCCAAAATCATAATTTCACAATATCAATATGAATTCTTCTTATAAAATTGTGGGTGAGGGTCTGTTTCATCGGATGACACTATGAATATGGACAATATTTTACGCTTGAGTGAGTACTGGCTATACTTTTGTAAAACTCGCAAAAATTGGTTTGCGCAAAAATGCCTCAATCTTGAATTTGATCAAATTGAGTTTCAAGCAGTAACTGCATATTCTCTTTTAAGTATCAATAACTGATTTGAACAGTCATTCAATCCTTAACCCTATACCTAGTAGTGCACACCCACAGTGGTGTATCCAGAAATAGATAAAGAGGAGGGGCGGGATGCTCCCAAGACAGGGGTTAAATGTATCTGGACAGCTGCGTTCTTGTACAAGCGTCATGAGCATAGCAAGTTGTACTGATTTTTTTCCTGGGCCTTCAAGAAGAAGCTGCACCAGCTTTAACGAATGGCTGGATAAGCCACTGCCCCCCCCCCCCCCCATGGAAGACCCCATGGAAGACCAGTAGTGTCGTGCCTGGCACAGCTGAATATGGGTTATCCAGCCGTTTCATTCAAATATAAACACTTATATTGTACATGTATGCTTTTTTTGTGTTTTTTTTTAACTGAACGGAAAATAAATACTACTACTACTAACCGCCATCATCATTGCAGGTGGTGTCTTTCCAGCACAAATCATCTGCATCAATACCTATTTTGCTTGTAGAGTGTTGGAAAGATTGAATGCAAAAACGGGAGGAGAACCTTAATATTTACATATTTTCTCCTTCTTATTCCTAGTAAAAGTTACAAGACCCCATAAACAACGTCTTGTATGACGAATAAGAAGGTAAAAGAGAAGGAAATTTATTGATTAAAATAATGTTTTACATTTCTTCCATGAAACATGTACATGACTTGTGAAAGATATCATCATGTAGTACAGTGCCTCCTTTTGACACGCTCCAGACAGTAACGCATCCTCGACTGGTTCTAAGAGATTGGGCAAACTACAGTTACTGCCTGATAGGCACTTGGATCAAAATCAGGACTGAGGCATTTTTGCGCAAACCAATTTTTACGAGTTTTACAAAACTAGCCAGTACTCACTCAAGCATAACATATTGTCAGTACTCATAGTGTCATCCAATGGAACAGGCCCTAACCCATAATTGTATAAGAAAAAATCATATCGATATTGCGAAGTTATAATTTTGGAGGATATTTTCAAAGTGTGTACTTTTTTTTTTGGATACGCACTGTATATGGAAAATAATATTGGTTAACGCCCTTCTGGCTCTCAAAAGACGATGTCTTCAACTTCCTCGAATTATAGCCAGACTTTCCATAAAAAATAGCTGAGTTGCAAATTGTGAGTTATGCTACATGAAAGAGAAGTTTATGAATTGAAACTTTGGATTATAAGCAACCCTGGAACATATTCTTCAGTTAAGTCTGTCATTCTTGCGATCAAATTTAACATTGGCAAAGTCAATAATATGCCGAGTAAACGACTACTAACGAGTTAAAAAATTCTGCGAGTTTCTCTTCTTCTTCTTCTTCTTCTCCCCCCCCCCCCCCCCCGCCGTTTTTTAAAAACTTTTGTTTTGATGTCCTGGTGGTATTTCTTGGTAGTGACAGGAAAAGGTTGGTGAAAAATATTTCATTTGTTTCGATGCAAATTAGACAAACAGATCTTTAAAAAAAACTCATTTGGTGACTGGCTTTGGTCCGATGAGGAGGATAAATCTTGAAAAGTCCACGAGCCCAATCACGAGCGGCCTTGGCTGTTATTTGTTTAGTAAGTGTGGACTTCTTTGTTTTAAATGACTTTAAATATTTTGATAAAGTTATATATCGCTGTTGAAATTTTTTTTCGAAAATTAGGGAGTATAATTCTTAGGGCATATCATTATTTCGTATTTTGTCCCCACTCTCGTATTCTCCCTCTCCTCCTTTCTTTCTCTCTCTGCTCTCCTCTTCTCTGTTCTTCTCTGTGCCTCTTACGAGGGGATTTTTTGTTCTATTTAATTTACATATCATTCAAATAACGTTTTCAAAATCAAAGCATCGATTAATTCTGAAAATATATAACTTATCAATCGCTTTCGTCACTTTGTTTTAACGTCGAAATCTTCATTTATTTTTACTTCAAGTAGACTTCAAACACTGAAATGAAATAACGAATCAATCTCTTTTGCTTGTAAAGTTTTAAAGCTGTATTTTACACGATGGTTATTTGCTGTTAACTTAACAAAACTTCAAAACAATAACATATTCGTGTCTATTTCAATTTTTATTTTAAAGTTGAAATAAACCATTTGAAAAGAAGGGGGTGCTTAGCTACTTTAAAAGAGAATAATTGATCATGAACATTCAATTTGTCACTAAAAATTTGGGACCTTTCCATTTACCTTTGTTAAAAGCATGTTTTACTTTGAAAATACACGCTCCCTTTATTATCTGTAAATCTAATGGTTGCTTACCTGTTACAATATTGCTATTAATTGCAGAGTATTTCACTGCGGATATTTTCAGGTTTAAATTCATCTGCAGGATGAAGTTTTGCCCAAATCAGTAATATCGAAAGATTCTTCTTTCTGCATAACTCTTTCACGTATTTTGGGTGACGATCAATCTCTCTCTCTCTTTCTATCTCTCCCTCTTATTTGTACTATATTGTTCAGCTATCGCTTCTGTTGTGTTTTTGCTCTTTAAAAAGTGAGAAATCTACTCTAAAGCATATTTAAAATATATAGCATACTTTGAAATATATTTAGATGAGGTATATCAGCTCATATCAAATTTCAGAAAATTTGGATATGTTCCTCTTTGAACTTCTCCGTCTGTTACCAGTGTTCTCTGACACACTACTCTTGATCTCCCACATGCAGCGCTCAGCTGAAACAGGACCCCACGGCTTGTGAATCTTTTTCAAACAGGATCTAGAAAGACGCAGCCACTGGTGAAAAGAAAATGGTAAACAATTTTACAGAGCTTATATCGAAGAGAGCAAGTTGTTGTTGTTGATTAGTGTTTTATGGCGATCAGTCAATTTTGACTATTATCGCAAGGCTCTTTTAGAGTCCCTTTATAGAAGAGTTACGATAAACCACGGTTTGAACGCCATTTTGTTTCTACTTTTACGCAACATTTCTATTCAATTCCGATGAGCGCAAGAGTGTTCTAAATAGAAAGAATTCGAGAGCAATTATGACGTTCATGTCGTAATCAGTGTTGTAGTCAATGCCCAAACCCTCAAGGCAAAGGCTAAGGCCAAAGCATTGACCCTCAAGGCCAAGGCTAAGGCCAAAGCATTGACCCTCAAGGCCAAGGCTAAGGTCAAGGCCTGAAACCTCAAGGCCAAGGCATTAATAAAGAGAGAAGGTGGAAATAGAACATACAAAGACGGAGGTTCGCACACACAAAATAAAGTAGGCACTGCCTTCAAGAACAAAATGACAGTAGGGGTGGCTGAACATTTTTCAAGAGGGGCGGGGGAGGGGGCATTGCAGAAAGGCACCTTTTTGAAAAAGGGGGCACCTATAAAGACCTGATGAAAAAACTATGTACTATTAATTTTCATAACCCCCTTTTCATGACCTATTGTTTGTACATGTATTGTTATCATTCTTGACATAAATAGCTGGCAAGCGAAGTGAGCTAACTAATAAGAGGGACTTCATTTTTGTATTGTGCTTTTGCCTCAAATATCGGGACTTTATCTTTAACAAAGCTTGATTGTGAACCTGCATTTGGCAAGAAGTCATGCAATGCACTGTATTTTATTATGAATTTTACAGGAGTTATGTCACTGCTCTCAAACCCACAATGCCCTTTTCTCCAGTTGATTGACCTGTTAGGCCCATTTCACAATTTTTGGCCTCTTGCCAAGTTAGTAAATGCGAGGTCTCATTCAAGGTTGCATAGCAACTAGCGCTCTAGTGGTGTATCTTGAGACCATGGCACTAACCATGCTAACAGCAAACATTGAAAGTCCCCCCCCCCCCCCCCTCCCGAAAAAAATAAATAGACAAATAAAAATATACATATGTGTGTGTAACTTTACAACCGAACAACAGATTTTTTGCAATTTTAATCCTCAAAAATGCAACTTTTATCCGCTTTACCCAAGAAAATTCGCAAAGGAGCACTGCAATCAAGCGGCATAGAGTTTCGAATTATAACATTGATAAACGATTTTCTCAAATGTGTCGTAAAATTCATGAAAACCCAGGGGAATTCCTGTCAAGGAATTTAGTAAGGCAAACAAAAATTAAGATTTTTTTTCAAACGTTGAACCTTTGCGAGTGCTATTTTAGCTTTATGTTATATTCAGGGCAAAATATTAAAGATGCTGATGAAATTTTAAGGCCTACATGTGTATTAGGGAGGAAAGAAACGAAAATTACATTTATTTATTTCTATTTTTTTTTTAACCATTTAAAAAGCCATTTATGAGTTAAATCATAATTATATGTACATTGGGGGGTGAAATTTTTACAAGATCCTGAAGCGACGTTATGTGAGGGAGAAAAGCGAACCAGCTTTAGAAAATCATTCGCATTTTATACCCTAAAAAAACATGTAATTTCTAATGCAATTTACCCTGCGTATTGGGGCATATTTCAATCAACAATATAATCATAATTTTCCTCTTGCTTTTCTACCCTTTCTCTTTCTCAAATTATGTGTTTTGTTTGTTTGTTTTGTTTTTTGTTTTGTTTTGTTTTGTTTTGTTTTTTTGCTCCTTCAATTGCCCCCTCCCCCTGCCAAACAAAGCACACAAAAACAGAAGTAGGCCTACACCTAAAACTAAGTACCAGTTTTTGCATACAAAGGAATGAATAATGTAGCAGAAGCCTTTGACCAAATTCACCAGAATTTGCAAATACTTCGTTCAAACTTTAACAAGGTGTTCACAGGAAGACAAGAAATGCAACTACATTTGTTTCAATCTGCACCTTTATTTCATACGGTATCACTGTTATCATCATCATCTTCATCATCATCATCAATCCATCATCATCATCATCATCCGGTTATTATCATCATCATTATGATGATGATGATGATGATGATGATGCCTTGAAAATGCCCTCACCGCCCCCTCCATGAAAACTGATTGTTTGAACTTTTAATTTTTTTTGTTTGGGTTTGTGTGTGTTATTTTTGTTTGTTTGTTTGTTGTTGTTGTTGTTTTTGTTTTGTTTTGTTTTGTTTTGTTGTTTTTTTTTTGCTTTGCTTTTTTTTTGGGGGGGGGGTTGGGGGATTTTTTTTTTTGCATGCAGGGCATAGCATCTCTTTCTGTTAAAAAATAAAGAGATAAGAAATGTATCACTTATATTATGTAGGCCTAGTTCTATATTGATTACTCATAAATATTGTAGAATATGCCTACCCCACCCCCCCCTCTCTCTCTCTCTTTCTATCTCTCTCTCTCTCTCTCTCTCTCTTTTCTCCTCATCCTCTTCTCTCCTACTCCTCATCCCTTCATCTTTCTTCTCTTTCTCTTTGCAAGGAGCTTCATGTGTTTGAAGCTCCTTGCTCTTTGTCACACGCAATATCTATCTCTCTACCCGTCTCTGTCTCTCCTTAGTTCTATCAGACTTTTGAAAAAAAAGTCTAGTACAATATTTCTCCATTTTATACAGGATGATGATGAGGTAGTGACACAACAACCGAAGGGAAGTAAAGCAAATGACAACGACGACGACGATGAAAGTCAAATATCTTCGTTCGATATAGAAGGTCCTGATGTTGGAATCGAATGCACTCCTTGCGACGAAGACGGCTGCGTGTCGGCATCGGCTGGTGTCGGATCAGTGTCCAAGGACTACTGTGACGGTTTGACCAATCTTACATTCATGGGCCCCAACGTTGGCTTTACCTTGGGTTGCAATGATTTTAGGTGCACGTGTGAGCTGTGCAGCGTCAACCTTCTCTTCGGGGTGGTGATCGGTACGCTAGGCCTCGCTTTCGACACAACACTGACGAGCGCCGAGGAAGATTGTGAAGCCGAGATGTGCGGCACGGGCCTGGACATCTCGGAAGGGCTTGTGCTTTCTGTGTTGGGGTCAAAGATAGGTATCATAGACGTGGAGAAGAGGAAGAAGAAAAGGGCAAAGAAGAAGAAGAAGAAGTGGCAGAAGAAGAAGCCAGAAGATGAAGGAGATGATGACACAGATGATGAGGATAATGATGGACAGGATATGATCAAGATGATGAGGATGATGATGAATGGTGTTGATGATGAAGAAAGTTCAGACGGAGGAGATATGATAAAGAAGGTGATGAAGAAGATGATGAAGGAGGCGATTAATGATGATGATGATGATGATGATGATGATGAAAGTTCAGACGGAGGTGATATGATAAAGAATCTGATGAGGATGATGATGGATGATGACGATGATAAGGAAAGTTCAGATGGACGAATTATAATGGAAATGATGAAGAAGATGGTGATGATGACGATGGAAGATGATAAAAGTTTGGATGAAAGTAAAATAGTGAAGAAGATGATAAAGAAGATGATGATGACGATGAATGATGATGAAAGTTCAGACGGAAGTGATAGGATAAAGAAGATGATGAGGGAGACGATGGATGACGATGGTGATGAAAGTAAAGACGGAGGTGATATGACAGAGAAGTAGATGATGATGATGGATGATAGTAATGGTGAAAGTTCCGACGGAAGTTCAAATTGAGATCAATGACATCGAAGCTAAAATGATTTACAGAGTTCTCAAATTATTCTGCCTCCTAAATTCAACGCTGTAAGTAGTTTTAGCATAATAAATTCATGTAAGCCCGCTTCTGCAACAGGTATAATTTTTTTAGCACTGTCAGCATAAATCTTCGTGAAACCCCAAACAGATTCCGACAGTTTCGAGAATGTCTCGCGCATGTCTCGCGAAAGCAGCGAAGTTCGTCCGATCATTTCCCGAACTATTCACGAACTGTTCGTGTACTTTTTTTTAGAACAGGTGACTTGGAAAAAAACGTGCAGACCCGTGCGTGCGACGCAAGGATTTACTGCGAAATCCGTCGCAGACCACACGCAAGGAAGTGCACGACCGCTTGTGACCAACCTTTAAGTCCACCGCACACCTTACGATCGGTCTGCGATCCGATTTCAGAAGAAAATGTAATATTATTTGACAAATCATTTAAAAACGAAAAATATTTTTGATTGAGGGTCTGAATAGTCATACAGATAGTAAAATCGATAATACGGTCTTTGCCGAGTTTTCTAGTCGGTGGAATGGCCAAATCGGCTTCAAGTCGTAGTGACGTCACAAAAATCGTATGACAGCCTACGATTTGAAACTAATTTTGCCCTTATTCCCTGTAGAAAGCTGACAGCTCAACAAAACCCTATGTTTAGTATTCATATTACTTTTCAGAACCTGAATAGGGTAGATTTCATTTGTTAAATTACCAATATTTAATGCCATAGCGATTTATTTCACAAATCGGATCGCAGACCGATCGTAAGGTGTGCGGTGGCCTTAAGATGCTGCAAATTGCAAACGCTCTCTAATGGTCTCTAATACCCAGATGACAAATCCTAGTCATCGCCTCTCGCCTGTGACGTCATATAACTCAACTTTGGTCTACTTCACTCTGTATATCCTTACGTATCCCATCATTTTCTTTAGTGAGTAACGAATTACTTAATTGAGTGTTTTGAAATATGACTTTTAGTGAGTTTATAACTTTAAGCTGGCTTGATGGGATATATCAAGAGAACAGAGCCTGTTCTGGCAGAAATGACTTTTAATGATTAGAATATGAAATTTTTTTTAGCCTTTTCGTGACTCAACTTTGCAGCTACTAGCCAGAACAAATGTGGATTTTTGCACCCTTTCACAAAAGTGGCTTTTGCTCACTCAAGCGTAGAATACTGTTAAATGTATAAGTGTCATTTGATAGAAGAGACCCTAAGTTATCCACAGGTATGAAAATTTCCTGGAATTGGGGAGACCTTTTCCAACTGTCAACTTTTAAAGGTTCTCCACTTTGTTAATACCAGCCAGACCAAATACCAATTCTTGTCAAGTCTGAATTTTGCACCCTTTCACAAAAGTGTCATTTGCTTACTCAATAATAACATGTCGTCAGATTTTTTGGTGTCATGTAGTAAGAGAGACCCTAAGCTATTCAACAGTGTGAGAATTTCCTGAAAATACTCTTTCCCAACTGTTACCTTTTTTTTTTGGAGGGGGGGGGGGGACGCACTCTACAAAAGACTTACATATATTGCAACTAAAAATAGAAAGGATTTTAAGTCACATTAAATGTGACATTTTCAAGGATATATGAGGTCCAAACCCAAGTTGTTTTGTAAAGGCAACTCCAAGGTATTCAGTCATTATGTGTCCCATATTTTACCTGGTAACATGGAATAAGTAACATCTCAAACATCCCAGCATCGCAAAAGAACTGACAACTAAACTATTCACAGCCCTTAAGTTTACATATTTTATTCAAATAATTTTTTGAAGGTATATACAGCAGCAATAGTACATGTACACAACCGCGTAGCCAGGACTTAATTTCAGGGGGCGGTTGTGAGCATTTGTGATGAGCACGCGAAGCGTGCTCCCCAAAGAGGGGGGGGGGGTGGATGCAGGGAGCGAAAGCTCTGACGTTTGAGCAAATTAGAGAAAAAGATAACTGCTCGTAGCACCATTTTTTAGGCGGAAAGTTAGTTCGACGCCCTGACTGTTTTTTCAATTATTTGGACGCAATACTGCACTGAATATAACGGGTGAGTGCATGGAAGGGGGAGTTTCCCCCTTCCCACGCGAAGCGCGAAAGCTTTGACGTTTTAGCAATTTTTGAGAGAAAGATAACACACACTAAGAAAAAAGGTACAATTTTGCACCCTTCAAATGCTCCAAAAGTTGCACCTTTTGGGGTGCAACTTTGCACCCTAAGAAGCTTTTTGCACCTTTAAGGGTGCAGTTAGCTACAATTTGGGTGCAGAGTTGTACCCTTTAAAAAAGGTACAAATTTGCACCCTTTTGGATGCAAACGTTTCTGCCCCTTTAAAGGTGCAAAGTTGCACCTTTTAGGGTGCAAACGGGCATTAAAGGGTGCAAACAAGAACAAAAAGGTGCATTTTTGCACCTTTTTCATGTAGGGTGCAAGATTGCACCCAAAAAGGTGCTGCCAGTGTTGCATTTAGGGTGCAAACTTGAACCTTTTTTCCTTAGTGTGTGCAGCTCGTAGCGCCTTTTTAGGCTTTTTTCTTTCACCCCCCCCCCTGCTTTTTCGCTCTCGCTTTTTTTTTTTTTTTTTTTTTTTTAGTTGGCGTTTTTGGGGGCGACCGCCCCCGCCCCCTGGCTACGTGCCTACATGTAATAAAATCTAGGAGGATATGGCCGAAGTGTACGGTCACTATATAGATCATTAAATTTTATACCTATGTATTTGTTCTCTATACTTTGTAAATTGCTCATAAGCTGAATGTATGATGTTTTACTATAACAGTAAATCAAGATAGTATAAAACAATGAATATATACTTTGAATGAATCATTTACATTGATATTGCTGCACAAGTTGACTTATATGAAATAAAACAGCTTTAGTTCATTAATATCGGCGAAGTTTCAAGTCATATATTTCTTGTTGTAAGTGTACTGAAGGGACTAATAAGGAAGTCTCTGTCCGCACTAGATGAAGATGTACGTTACTGATGCAATGACGTAATGAAAAAGCAAAAAAGGGCGAAAGTGAGATGTGTTGTTTAATGCTAATCTGGAGTGGAACCCCCCCCCCCCCCAGCTATATGTAATATTTGGAACACAGGGTTCTCTCAGATAACATTTATAACTTGTTCATTATGAATTGACTACATTAAGTCGAGAATATTCACGCATTGATCCTACGAGACACAATACTACATGTCCTGTGCCGAGAGCCAGAAAGCTTTAACTCTATGGAAAATAATATTGGTTAACGCCCTTCTGGCTCTCAAAAGACGATGTCTTCAATTTCCTCGAATTACAGCCAGACTTTCCATAAAAATAGCCGAGTTGGAAATTTTGAGTTATGTTTCATGAAAGAGAAGTTTATGAATTGAAACTTTGGATTATAAGCAAACCCTGGAACATTTTCTTCAGACTTTGTTAAGTCTGTCATTCTTGCAATCAAACTTATCATGGACAAAGTCAATAATATGCAATGTGCAATAAGGCTTACAATAGCCAAGCATCTCCAAAAGACTGACATGAAAACTATTCACATCTGATAATTTTATATACATGTATTTTATTCAAATAAGTTGAAGAAAGTACAGTACATGTAGCAGCAATGGTACATGTACAAAAGATTTATGAGGATGTGACTGAAGTGTATCAAATGATCACATAAAAGGAGATGATGATATGATTTATATACATGTACATCCAGTAAGACCTTGACTGAGCAATTTTACATGTGTTTTATTTTTTACAGCGAGTCAGAGACAGTTTGGGATTTCATCAATGCACATTCATGTCATGCACTTTGCAAATATGCAACTAAATTTCATAATGAAAGAAAGAAAAATATTCAAAGCATAAATGAGTACTATAATTATTCATGGCACTGACTTTTCAGACTTTATGTGGCCTAGGAAGCCTGACTGATAGAATGTATGGTATTCAACATTCACATGATTTGACAACCTCATGCTCTCTGCACTCTGTATAATGCATCATCCTCTTTTTTCCTTAAAAGCATAATCAAGTTTCTAAATTGACACAAGGGTTGAAAACACTTGACAAAATATCATACAAAAATGCTATTGCTTTACAGTTGGGTAAAACGTATCAGAAAGAATGTGATACATGTGTTTTCACTCATTCCTCTCGCATTTCATTTCATTTCATTTCATTTATTCCCTGCATTAGAGTCTAGAATACATTCCCAAGTTATCTTCAAACAACTTTGCTCAAAAAATGGTAATCCACTTGTACATTGCGATAGCCTATCCCCATATATTTTTTTTCGGTAACGAGATGTCTATTAATCAAAACCTTGGAGCAATGTATTCCCAGGGCATTAACTGTAATCATTCTTAAATCTCATGAAAACATACTAATATACTACACAGAAAGTCAATAATATTTTCGGCTTGTGATAACCAGAGTTAAATACATTGTGGATAGTTTCACTTCTATCCCCTTTCAGCATGTAAAACATTGATGGCTCAAATTTCAATAACAGTTTTGAAAACCCTTCAGTTGAGAAACTTTGTACAATTCAAAGTAAACAGAGAAGTCATAAAATTAGGTTTCACATCCTCCTATTATTTAAGTGGAAAGTTCCAGATCAAATCAGTTTCTCTGAAGCTGATAAATTGTGGTTGTTATCGCACAAACTTAATACCTAATCATAGGTAAATAGGGTCTCTACTTTCCAGTCCAATCAAATCCAATTCATTCAACAAAGATATTGATATGGTGCCTCTTCCTTCTATTACCCAATTAAGCCTTGTTCAAAAATGCCGCGGTAAATCACCTGACGCACACTATACTCAATGTGATATGGTTATTGTATTTTGCTATGGCCTTTCTTTTTAAAGGCAGTTTGCTGCCACATGTGCAGACAAGGCTTTAATGTTTTCTTTCTTACAAAATCTCTCTAATTTAAGGCTTAATCCCACTGTCATCCAAAATAATTGTATATTGTAGCACTGATGCTGTAATATTAAACGGTGGTAATGACTAAGGAAGCTCATTCTGTTGTTTGAGCCTCTTAGCTGAATTCACCTTCTTTGAATAAACCCGTGTTTTATTCAAAATGAAAATAGTGAGAACTAATTCAAAAGATTTCATTTATTGAATGAAATCCCAATTATGTGGTTGAGAAAAAATGTGCCAAATTTGAAAATGAAGAATTGACCAGTGTGAATCTTTTAATCATCCTGTTAACACAATGAGGATACAAGAAGGTGTTAACATATATATTTCATATTCTAACAAGACACAATTTTGTTCTTACAAATGTAGCTAGAATTAAAATATTAAGCATATGAAGTTCCAGTACATGGTATTTTCTCTCTCATAATAATTTTTGTATACAGAGAGAAAGACAGGAAGAGAAAGACAGAGAGAAACAGGAAGAGAGATGCAGAAAGAAATACAGACAGAGACAGAGACAGACAGAGAGAAACAGGAAGAGAGATGCAGAAAGAAATACAGACAGAGACAGAGACAGACAGAGAGAGAGGGAGACTGACAGAGAGACAGACAGAGAAAAGAAAGTGAGAGACAGACAGAGAGAGAGGGAGACTGACAGAGAGACAGACAGAGAAAAGAAAGTGAGAGACAGACAGAGAGAGAGGGAGACTGACAGAGAGACAGACAGAGAAAAGAAAGTGAGAGACAGAGAGAGAGAGAACAAAATCTGTACTACTCGGGTATCACTTGAATGGATAAGAAGACACATTACACCTATCTATACTATTATTTCTACTAGGATCTGCTATCACAGAAGTAAAATGGCACTGAGAAAATTTTGCACACACAGTATCCTAGCTATGACATTATCTTTTATTTTTGACGAAATACTACTTCTTCTTGTCCGTTAATCCAGCACCTGCATTGAATTTGAAGAAGATGATGTCACCGTCCTCCACAGTGTACCCCCTTCCTTGCTGTCTGTACTTCCCATTGGCCTGGTGATAGATATGGTATAATTCAGAAAGAGGGAAATAGAGGGATATATATAAATAGAGAGATGATAATAGAGAGATGGAGAGAATGACTATTAGTACATTGGAGAGGCACTGATCCTTCCATCCATCCATCCATCCCTACTTTCATCCAGCACTACTTCCATCCATCTATTCACCCATAATTCCATCCATCAATCAATCCCTACTTCCACCCCTACATCTATCCATCCATCCATCCATCCATCCATTCCTACTTCCATCCATCCATAGATCCCTACATGTACTTCTATCCATCCATCTGTTTATCTATAATTCCATCCATTCATCAATCCCCACTTCCATCCATCCATCTATCCCTCAATCCATTCATCCATTCACCCATCTATCCCCATGTCATCTATTGATCAGGCCTGTGAATGGGGTTTCACAAAAAGAGCGGGAAAAAGCTGAAAGTTTCCGCCGCCATGATTCTACCTACATGTATTGCCACAACACACATAAATCACATCATTGTGAAAATGAAAATCCAAACCCCCCGTACCTGCCGATGCATTGACTTCATGTACAAAGTTGAATGCAAATCCCGACTTGCCTTCATTCGACCGAATGCGCCGCGCACAATGCCCGCGATGAACAACCGATAAAATAGCGGAAATAGCACACAGGAAAAAAGCGGAAATTGAAATCGGGCAGAATAATAAAAAAAGCGGATTTCCGCTATTGCGGAGATTTCACAGGCCTGATTGATCTGCCCATCATTCCATCCATGTCCATCCATGTCCATCCATCCATTTACTTTTTCATCCATCTATGCCCATGTCATCCACTGATCTGCCTATCATTCTATCCATGTCCATCCATCCATTTACCTTTTCACCCATCTATGCCCATGTCATCCACTGATCTGCCTATCATTCTATCCGTGTCCATCCATCCATTTACCTTTTCACCCATCTATCCCCATATCATCCACTGATCTGCCCATCATTCCATCCGTGTCCATCCATCCATTTACCTTTTCATCCATCTGCCCACCTATCCATCCATCATATTTAATCAATCCAAAAATATCTCACCTTCACATTTTGTTCAGTTCCCAGTTCCTTGAAGTCTTCAAACTTCATGACCTCTGCCATAATAAAACCTTTCTCAAAGTCTGTATGAATCCTTCCGGCAGCTTGTGGTGCCTTGGTACCTTTCTGTTATCAATTATAATTCAATCACAAATTCGGGCTTTCAAATATCGAAATGTGCTACAGGCAAAAAAAAATAGAACATACATTTAACCTTGCATAACTCGAAGTCACAAACATGTAAGTCAAACTTTCCCTAAGTGGAAACAATTTTCTGACCAAACTATGCAAAACGTGTTATTTACATTTCCTAAGTCGAATTTTGAATAAGTTCAACCATTTTTTGTGGTCCCAACTCATTCTAATTATGCAAAGTTAACTGTACCTTTAAAAAGTTGTCACAAGTCATGTTAGAATTTTGCTGAATGTGGACATTCACTTTCCACTTCGTGACATAAGTATCAAATAACTGCATGAGCCAATTTTAAATTCAAGTGTTTGTTAAGAGCACTTCACAACCAATGAGATATGTACAAGTATCCTTGAGAATTTACATTCCAACATTCAAGATTCAAGATTCATTTATTTCACTCAATATAAAAAAAAACATACATATAAAAGTGCATAATTGCACATAATGGTCATACATATAAAACATGAATACATAAGAAGTACATTAAGAATAAACAATTGTATGGAAAGACAAGGCACATAAATGAGTGGGGATCAAGATTAAAGATCTTTAAAGATCTTGGCTATTCGACCCCGTGGTAAAAAGAATTGTACTGGTGTATAGTTGCATGTACATGTACAATACAAAAGAACAAAAGAGGGCGTGGGACGACAAGAAGGGGGATACAAAGAAGAGAGGGAAAGAAAAGGAAAGAAAGAATAAGGCAGGATGAAAGGGAAAGAGAAAGTGCAGAGAATCGAGAAGGGTATAATCAACAGAAGAAGACCCTCCCAGAAGACCCACCTACATAATTAATTGTAGAGATACACATGTAACATACAAACATAACAAACCAGAAGATTAAATGTAACATTAAAACAGAAGAAAAAAAAAATAACGAGACTGTACATGTATATAGAAAACAAGCAAGTAAAACAGGTAACTCACATACGAATGTGTACTAGCCTTTCTTTGTATAGCTTTTTGAAAATATTAAGTGAGCATGTCGATTTGAGACTAGTTGGTAAAGAATTCCATAGTTTAGGACCTGCAAAATAAATTGTTCTTCCCAGAGCTTAACCCTTACTGTACTGGCTATTTCAAGCTCCTCTCTGACTGGGGGGGGGGGGCCTCGGCTCGGCCAAGACATGACTGATCGCCGCAAAATTTTGCACGGACCTAAAGATTCGCGTAGAGAACACAGTCCATCGTTATTTTATGTAAATCTTTATTTTTCATTTAATATTATAATTGATGCACATTACATGAGCAAATATACACATATGTTTCAATTGATAATCAAGTAAAGAAAGGCCTTGTTAAAATTTTAATGCAAGATGTTTCTAAATCTTAAAACATTATTACATAAGAAATTTTTTTTGAAAGTGATTATATATCATGTGTATTGCATTCTATTACAAATTTCTTATGTATTTCCGTGTTTTTCAACTTTAACTTTTTTATTGTTAACTGAACCAATATTCAGTTACAGTAAGTCATGTTAGAATTTTGCTGAATGTGGACATTCACTTTCTACTTCATGATATAAGTATCAAATAACTGCATGAGCCAATTTTAAATTCAAGTGTTTGTTAAGAGCACTGCACAACTAATGAGACATGTACAAATATCCTTTAGAATTTACATTCCAACATTCCCAGAACTTAAATTGTACCAATCACCTCAAAAAATAATTTGTGTACAGCTAGAAAGTATAAAATCAACCTAAAAGAACTTTGTCTGGTATTCTTTACGTCAAAAGTTAATGAGTATGAAGGAAATAAAGAATAACATGAAAATGCTCGCGCGGAACCGAACTCCGAGTTTGGTTCCGTGCGAGCCTTTGGATAATTGGATTCCGAGCATTATAAATCCTCCCACCAGAAGCTGTCTCATACTATACATGTGAACATTAGACACTGAATACTAGGCATATTTTATAAATGTACTTGTCAATACTTATCTCTTTTTCTGTTGTTGATGTTTTAGTTGCCTTGTTCTTTCAAAATTGTTTTGGAGTTGTTTTTCTTTCGTTTTTTTTTTTTTTTTTTTACCCACTTATTTCTATCATATTATTTTCTTATGTGTGCGTGTGTGTATGATCGCGTGTAATGAATATACTTGCTGATAACTCAAATGTAAATGTAATTGACTTTGATATTCACTCTTTGAATTCTATTGAACCTATACCTGATGATAATCACCATAATGGTAATAATCAAGATGATGTTGACCCGGATGTTAATTTCTTTCAGTCTAATAATAATTCTATTACATAACACTCATACAAGTCTTCAGAGGTTAGCATATCCCAGGTGTTCAGGCAGTGGAATCACAAAAAGAATTTCAAAGTAATTTAAAATTCAAATGAGGCATCGAGCCCGAATCACTATAAAAGGACCCGCTTTTCGTGCGGTATTCATCTTTTCCTTGTGTGCAGGCAGTGACGTCAGTTCTATACCAGTCTACAAAGTCAAAATTCCAGTATACATCTCATCTCCATGGCCAACTAAGCCCAGCCGGAGCGACCAGAGCCGCTCCTCCCCGTAGGGGAGAATGTTAACCAACGCCTGACTTCTCAAGCTGCTGAGATTAAGCGGCTTACTGAGACGTTGTCTCGGTATATGGACTGTGAAGTTTCAGCTCCTAGTGAGCATTTCGACAGACGTGCTCGGCACGCTGTGCAGCAGCATTCCCCTCGGGGTGATGATGACTTCCTAAGCCTCCTTGCGGGGTCCAGCGAGCTGGATGTTATATCAGAGGCTGGATCTACAGTGACCCCAGTCGCCCACTACGACCCAGACGTCGATTTGGAGCCCAAGGAGTTTGACATCAAAGAAGATGCCGATTTATATGACACTGGCATCAATGTTGGCCCTGCCAAATTCGATAAGCTGGCCGAAAGGCTTATGAAAGCGGTTACTCTTCCGCCCAAGAAAGAGAGTTTGGAGAAGATTTCATCGCGGTATCTTACTCCCAGCAATGCCCCTGAAGCTTGTACGCCATGTGTTGTGCCGGAGGTTTGGCAAACCATTTTGGTTAGAGCTCGCACTATCGATGCTCGCATCCAGAAACTGCAAAACAATGTTGTGCAGGGTCTTCTCCCCTACGGGGAAATTTTGGAAGAATTACACGCAGCTACGTCTGAGAAAAAGCCAGTCAACATTGAACGCATTAAGGAGTTTTCCCTTGACGGGCTCACGTTAAGCGGGCATGCTTCTCATGAGTTAAGCATGTATCGGAGGGCGGAAATGAAGCCTTATGTCAACCCCAAATACAAGGGTTTGTGTAGCCGAAGTACCCCCTTGGATGAGAAGTTGTTTGGGAAAGACATACAAAGTACCCTCAAGAATGTGGCTGAAGAATACAATGTGGGGCAAAAAGTGTCGCATCATGGGAAGGCCCCACGTCGCCACACCCAGAGGAACCAAGCCGAGTTTTCCACTCAGCGTCGTCATGACTTCAAGGGACAACGATCGTCCCAGTGGAGCCGCTCTCGAGTTCAGTAACGGTGTCTCGACCACCGCCATCACCCCCACGCTTTCCAGCGGCCCAGAATTGTCGGAGCTTTTCCAACCATGGACAGGCAAAAAAGTAGTGAGTACCCCAATTATTGCGGGAAGACTCAAGTTTTTCAAAGATGCCTGGTCTCAGATCACTTCCGACCCATGGATCCTAAAATCCATTTCGAGTTACAAAATAGATTTCTTATCTACTCCTTTCCAATTTTATCATCCGAGTAATATTTCATTTACTCAGGAGGAAAAAGTTGCAAGTGACAAAGAAATTGCCGATCTTCCACAAAACAAGCTATTAGAGAAATTCCATTATGCGATTGCATGTATTTGTCGACAATATTTACTGTTTCTAAGAAATCTGGAGGTCTGAGACCGATAATCAATTTGAAAAACTTGAATAAATTCGTGATATACGAACATTTCAAAATGGAGCATTTCAAATTGGTCAAAGATTTGATTATTTCTAATGATTTTCTAACTAGGATTGATCTAAAAGACACATATTTTTCCGTACCTATTGATCCTAGCCAACACGGCTACCTTTCTTTTTCATGGAGGGAAAAGTTTTTCTGTTTTCAATGTCTTCCTTTTGGATTGAGCTCAGCGCCTCGGGTATTCACCAAAATTATGAAACCCGTCATTGCCTCAGTTCGAGAAAGAGGCATACGAGCAATGATTTATTTAGATGACATTTTAATTTTTGCTCGTTCTAGACAGGAATTTCGATCCTCTATTCAGCCTCCTCCTATTAGCATAACAATATCTACTGATGCGAGTAAATCGGGATGGGTTGCATTTTCACATGAAGATGATTCATTCACGCAAGGCACTTGGCCCCCAAAGCATCAGGATTTGCATATCAACGGGTTAGAATTGTTCGCAGTACAGAATGCACTGCTTTCCCTGTGAGGCACATGTGTGAACCAACACAGTCATGTTAAATCAGATAATAGTACTGCCGTCTCCTATGTCAATAATTTAGGTGGGAGTGTACCAAGTTTAAATTCTATTTCCGCACAAATTTGGTTTTGGTGTTTTGAATCAAACAATTGGCTTTCTGCATCTCATATCTGGTACCGATAATTGTACTGCTGATGTACTATCCCGTAGGGACGTTAATAAAGTATTGTCCCTTTCTCCTTTTGTTTTCAAATCATTATTAGACAGATTTCAACTTATGCCAGATGTAGATTTGTTTGCATCAAGATTCAATAATCAGCTACCCAAATACGTTTCATGGAAACAAGACTCGGAGGCAATAGCCATCGATGCCTTCTCTTTGTCATGGGAAAATTTATTTCCTTACATATTTCCCCCCTTTTGTCTTCTATGCAGGGTTCTCAACAAGGTGAGAAAGGACAATACACAATTGGCAATCCTGATTGCACCTGTATGGAAAGCGCAAGTCTGGTTTCCATTACTCCTCGACCTCCCAGTTGCACCCCCCATTCTGCTTCCAGAGGACAGCCTCATCATACCCCACCCTCAACACATGCTCAAACTTCAACTAGCTGCCTGGCTTATCTCCGCCAGTAATGGAATTCAACAGGAATTTTGAAACAAGCTGCCGAACTCATTGAATTGTCTTGGCGGCCAGGAACAAACAAACAATATGAATCTGCATGGCAGATATGGTGTAATTGGTGTAGTGAACGGTCGACTAATATGTACAACCCGTCTATAGATAGCATTGTTAATTTCCTTGCAGATCAACATCCTTTAGGGAAAACATATTCAACCCTTAACTCTTATCATTCTGCCCTTTCGTCTATTTTAACGGTGATCGATGGATTTCCTGTTGGGAAACACCCACTAGTTGTTCGTCTGTTAAAAGGGGTATTTAATAAAGACCCCCCTAAGCCAAAATATAATTATACTTGGAATGTATCTACTGTGTTAGATTATCTTTCTTCACTCCCAGAAAATGTGAACTTGTCCTTCATTAGTTTGTGTCAAAAGTTAATAGCCTTAACGGCTCTCGTTTCTGCTTAGCAGACGCAGACTCTTATGTATCTAGATATTAGTTCAATGCAGATGTCCGAGAACTTAGCAGTTTTTCATGTCAAAGAACTACTTAAGACTTCAACACCCCAAAAGGGTATCAACAAGCAAGTTGTAAAATTACCAGCGTACCCCGCTAATCCTAAACTTTGTGTTATGTCTACTCTCAAAGAATACATCAAACGTACTGAACCTCTTAGGGAAGAAAGTAGAGAAACCAAGCTTTTCATCTCCTCAAGAAAGCCGCATAAATCCGTTACTACATGTACCTTAGCAAGGTGGATGAAAGCCACCCTGTCCGCATCTGGCATAGATACGAACATTTTTTCTGCTCATAGTTTCCGTAGTGCATCGACATCATTAGCTTTTGCTCAAGGTGTTACCCTAAACGAGAATATGAAGACAGCCGATTGGTCTAATGCTAGGACATTTGCAGAATTTTATCTAAAATTCCCAGATACTAGTAATTCATTTGGTGTTACGATTCTGAACAGTGCTTCAAACAGCTAGATTATCATGATTATGTAGACTCTATTATACAAACGAGCGTCTTTGTATGTAAGGAGTTTTGCTGTTTATCAAAGATTTTTGAAACGAAGGTTTCTTTGTATGATGTCTTTTTTTGTATGATGATAGACATGCATTCTCCTGTTTTTTGCGAAAACAATCGCAAGGAAATATTTTTCAGAGTGAATGTGATTTCGTTCCTTTATAAGTTCTGTTTACTATTTCTGTGTATTTGCTTTTGAGAAGAAACAAGTAAGAAAGAAAGGAATTGAAAGGAGAAAAATTTGATAATTTATTTTAAGATTCAGTTTATGACGTTTCATGTCTATGTTTGACGTCTCATGTCAACGTTTGACCTTTTTGAAGTCAGTCTCCTAAATGCATGATGTAATAAACGAAATCAGTTTATCGTGTTTTGACATAGATATTGAAGACTACGTGAAATAAACTCCAAGAAATAAACAAATTGTGTTTCAATGTGTGATTTTTATTTTCGTTAAAAAAAAGATATGCCATCTTCTGTGCGTGATAGCTTTGAAGATGCTAACCTCTGAAGACTTGTACAAGTGTTATGTAATAGAATTTCTAAATTACACAAGTTATAAATGAAGTATAATTAGAATTCTATTTAATAATAAGAAGTACAAGTCTAAGAGGTCCCACCCTTTTTCACAATCAGGAATAATTTTCCTTCTGTTTTCCCTCCCTTTCATTGTACACAGCACAGAAGATGACAAAATCATTTTTTGTTATCTTTCTTAGCATGAAAGAGTGCTCTCTGTGCATGAGTGACTTCTCAACATGGATGACAGATTGCCTACATGTATGAGGATATGCTAAGTGGTTTGATTGATTCGTGAATAAGCACGATACAGTGGAGTGGTTTTTTCCTTTCATGAGGGAAGAAATTTTTTTCTCTAGTAACTTTCTTTCTTCCTTGTTCTTCCTTCTTTCAATCCTCCTATCTACTATGAACGATGAATACCGCACGAAAAGTGGGTCCTTTTATAGTGATTCGGGCTCGATGCCTCATTTGAATTTTAAATTACTTTGAAATTCTTTGTGTTATTCCACTGCCTGAACACCTGGGATATGCTAACCTCTTCGACTTGTACTTCTTATTATTAAATAGAATTCTAATTATACTTCATTTGTAACTTGTATAATTTAGGAATTGTACATGTAAATATTTTCTTCCTTAGGAATTTAACAAAAAAGTTACAACAAATAGCTTTCAAGTGTTCAGTTGTTTGCATTTCAATGCAAGAAGTCTTTTTAAAAACTTTGATGCCATAACACAGTTTATATCACAACTTAATTTAAATTTTACAATATATTGGTGTAGTGAAACTTGGATTCACGAGTACCCACCTCTGATCTTTAATTTAGATGGTTCTTCTTTTGTACACAATGACAGGCGTAAAAGTAGAGGTGGTGGCGTTGGTTTTCTTGTTCAGGACTCTCTTAACACAATTGTACGACCTGACTTTAATTTACCAACAGATATATGTGAATCTTTTTTTATTGAAATATGTTTCCCCCTCAAGAAAAATATAATTGTTGGTATAATTTACAGGGATCCCAAACTGAACATTAATCAGTTCAATGACCCTTTCAATGATTGCCTGGAAAAAATCCATAGGGAAAATCTTAATGTTTATATTATGGGCGATTTTAATATAGATTTACTTAAATATTAATCTCTGAATAATGTTAGTGACTTTGTTAATATTGTTTACGATAATTCGCTCAGACCCTTGATAGATAAACCAACTAGAATTTCAAATTCTTCAATATCTTTGATTGATCATATTTTTACTAATGTCTGCGATAAACAATTACGCTCTGGTATATTATATAATGACATTACTGATCATTTGCCAATTTTCCAAATTACTTATAATCATGACTTTCAGAATACCAACTCAAAAGCAATTTCTTTCAGAAAAATTAACGACGCAACAATCAATTCTTTAAAATCGGATTTGTCTGTCATGGATTGGAGCGAACTTCAAACAATATCTGATGCTGACGATGCTTATAATCTTTTTTTTCCTAAATTTAAGAAAATATTTGACAATAATTTTGTATTTACACAACCTAAGAAATGAAAAGTAAAGAGAAAACCTTGGATAACACCATCTATTTTGAAAAGTATAAGTAAGAAAAATAAACTATATAAACAATATTGTAGAAATAGCAACCAAAGGAATAAGGATAAATTCAAAACATATCGTAACATATCGTAAGCAATATTATACCAATATCTTAGAAAAGAACAAGAGAAACCTCAAAAAAGTATGGATGACTCTAAATGACTTACTAGGCCAACAAAAGAAAAGGGGTTCCCCATCCTATTTTATCAAAGAAGAAAGTAGACTAACAAATGATCAAGTTATCGCTAATGAATTTAATAATTATTTTTCAATTATTGCCTCTGCACTGAAAGCTGATATTATTACTAATTCAAGAAATGATTTTACTTATTATCTTCATGATCAGTGCAATAACTCTACTTTCTTCACTCCAACCAAAGAAAAGGAAATTATTGATCTAGTATATAATATGAAAATGAGCAATAGCTGTGGGTTGGATGAAATAAGTTCTAGAATTTTAAAGAAAATTAACCACTTCATAACCTCACCTCTTTCATATATTTTTAACCTCTCTTTGAATTCAGGTAATGTTCCTATTAATTTAAAGATAGGTAAAATCATTCGTGTTTAAAAAAGGCAACCCTCATTTATTCTCTAATTACAGACCGATTACATTACTTTCCTGTCTTTCAAAAATACTGGAAAGGATAATTTACAACAGGCTTCTTTCTCATTTGGATAATAACAATCTTTTAAATAATTCTCAGTATGGTTTTAGACTTAATCACTCCTGTGATTCTGCTCTTATAGACTTACATGACAGGCTAATGAAAAATATGAATGATAATTTACATTCTTTTGCTATATTTCTAGATTTGTCTAAGGCATTTGATTTAATTAACCATGAAATTCTTTTATCTAAACTCCCTTACTTTGGTATACGTGGTATTTGTCTAAACTGGTTTAAAGATTATTTATGCAGTCGGTACCAATACACATCATTAACACATGTAACTCACCCCTAACTAAGGTAATTTTTGGAATTCCACAAGGATCTATTCTTGGCCCCATTCTCTTTTTGTTGTATATTAATGATTTATGTACAATTTCTCCATTTCTTGACTGTTTATTATTCGCAGATGATACTACCTTAATTGCTTCACACAGTAATTTTGACCAATTGATTTCTATTACAAATATTGAACTATGTAAAATATCTGATTGGTTCACATCTAATGAACTAATTGTAAATTATTCAAAATGCAATGTACTGTACTTCAGAAAAACATGTATTTCTTGTAATACTTCTGATGTCAAACTAAAAATTAATGACACTCAGCTTGGTGTTATACTAGATGATAATCTCAATTTCGATATATACCATATTGAACTCTGTAATAAGATATCCAAGAATGTTGGTATACTATTTAAACTAAGCCATATTTTAACTGAAAGACATCTATTCATGTTGTACAACTCTTTAATTCTTCCATATATACAATACTGCAATATTGTTTGGGCTAGTACATGGATTTCAAAACTTGAACCCATTCACAAATTACAGAAAAAAGCACTCAGAATATGTACGTCATCTCCTTTCCTAGCTCCATCTAAACCAATTTTTATTAATCCAAAAACTCCTAATATTTATGATATAAATAAATTTCAAATTGCAGTCTTAATGTTTAAGAAAAAGAATAATATGGTTCCTATCAATATTGCAAATCTGTTTACTGTGAATATGTTTGTACATGATTCACTCTAGTTGTAAATTACACTATGAAAAAGTTGGTTCGACTAAATTGTTAAAGTGTGTTAGGAACGGGTCCGCTCGCTATTCATAAGAACCGCTATTCATTTAACACGCGCTATGAATAGTGGTCCTTATGAGTAGTTATGAATAGTGGTCCTTATGAATGGATGTCCTTATGAATAGCGGGAAATTTGTCTATGGTTTGTTCGCTATTCAGAAGGACCGCTTTTCGTACAAAACCGCTATAAATTTAGTCACGCGTTATGGATAGCGGTCCTTATGAATAAGTGGTCCTTATGAATAGCGGTCCTTATGACTATCGAGGTTACCCCGTTAGGAATCACGGTCCTCGAATTTGGAATTCACTTGATAAAGATGTTACATCTTGTACAACCTTAAGTTCATTTAAAGCTAAGTTAAAGCCATGTCTTAATTCTTGCCAATTACAATGTAAAAGTCAGTTAATATCATAACATCACCTTATCCTGTACTACAACCCTTTCCTTCTCTCTCTCTCTCTCTCTCTCTCCCTCTCTCTCTCTCTCTCTCCCTCTCTCTCTCTCTCTCTCTCTCTCTCTCTCTCCTGTTCTTATCCTTTCCCTTTCTACCTCTTTCTCTCTTTTTCGCTTGTTGCCTCTGTTTCCCTGTTCTTCTCTTTCTTACAGGATATGTGTGTGTATGTTTATGTACAACATAGTGCATGTGTGTGTGTGTTAGTGGGTGGGTGTGTGTGTATGTGTGGAGTGAACATTTGCATTTTCTTTGTAACTACATGTACTACTTGACTTATGATTGAACAATTATTTTCTTTGTACATTCATGCATTACTTATTGTGGAACTACAGCTTTTTAAGCTCATCGCTTCTTTGTAGTTTACTTTTCCTTCATCATTATTACTTGTACAATGTCATTTATGTATTTAAATGTAGTATTTCTATTTGATGATGAAATAACATGAAATGAATTGAATTGAATTGAATTGAATTGAAAATTGAATTATCTTGGCGAGCGCGTACGGGTCCGTCGAGTAGTCTACTCATGAGTCGCTTTTATGCTTATAATGAGTGTAATTAAAATTGCAATATCTTCTTATAGAATTAATATTTGACGCCCATATTTTGAATATAGTATAACGACATGAAACCTCTAACACAGAGTAAAATTATTTTTGGTGATTGGTACCCTTTAACCCTTACTGTACTGGCTATTTCAAGCTCCTCTCTGACCGATAATCAAGTAAAGAAAGGCCTAGCTAAAATTTTAATGCAAGACGTTTCTAAACCTTAAAACATTATTACATAAGAAAAATTTTTGAAAGTGATTAGGGTTAGGGTTTTTTATTGTTTTTTAAAGTTTTCTCTTTCAGAGTGCTGACTGAACCAATATTCAGTTACATGTACAGTAAGGGTTAAAGACAAGGCTGAGTTCTGGGAAAGGTGAAAAATAATTTGTGAGCTACCTCATTCCTTTTGTGTCAGTTTGGAAAAACATCATAGTAGAAATGTCCCCTGAAAAGGATTGCTCTTCAAATGCCCTTATATTCAAAATATGAGGAGAAATAGCTCAAACATTCATACCATGTGTGTGTGTGCAGTCCCATATACCCATTTCTGTGTAAAGTGCATGTGCTTTTCAGTAACATTGGGTCAATTTCTCATCATTTTGATGATTCCAAAACCTCACAGTATACACACATTCTAATGTAGACATGATCAACCTTTCTCGATTGCTTTGAGACGGTTCATTCACATTGTAACTGCATCACCAAAACTCAACTTTATCTTTAAGATTATCTTTAACAGCTATACATCTACATAGGAAATAAAAATTTGAACTTGAGAACAATAGAGCATGCTTGCTAATCTCTCATTATACACAGGCCTGTGAATGAGGTTTCACAAAAAGAGCGGAAAAAAGCTGAAAGTTTCCGCCGCCATGATTCTACCGATTATCATACAATATGACCACAAGCCAGCAAATTCTATTGCCACAACACACACAAATCACATCATTGTACACACAGACATTGTCACTCACCACAAGAAAGTCTCATAGTCACCTCCAAAAATCTGTCTAAAAAGCCTCATTCCACAGTCATAAATGCGGAATCGGCGCCATATTTCCTTAAGTCCAATGCTAAGAAACAGGTTCGCCGAAAAAGCGTTAAAAATCAAGAAATCAGCAGTTTTGTGACGAGTTTTTTTGCTTATCGGAAGCTACGAGTATGATGGTGTCGGCAAAAAACAAATGAAAATCCAAAACCCCCGTACCTGCATTTACCGTGCATTTACTTCATGTACAAAGTTGAATGCAAGCCCCGATTTGCCTTCATTCGACCTAATGCGCCGCGCACAACGCCCGTGATGAACAACCGATAAAATAGCACACAGGAAAAAAGCGGAAATTGAAATCGGGCAGAATGATAAAAAAAAAGCGGATTTCCGCTAAAAAGCGGAGATTTCACAGGCCTGTATACAGATGATTCAGATATCAATAGCAACCAATTTGAAGAGATGTGCAGGTCAAGCTAAAATTTGGAACACATCTTACACCCTCATGTTTATTACATTCTGAAAAAAAAAAATCAATGCAACAGGTTCATTTTAGTGAGAAACTATACATTGATATGTGTTAAACTCATTTTCCTTTCATGAGGTCATCTAAACCCCACAGCTTGAACTAGAATCTCTCCAGGAAGCATACATTTGTATACTAGTATACAAGCTTTTTGAAAAAGTTACATTATCTAAAAGACAACATGTGAGATCCTTTACACTGACTCCTTTCAGACGCCAATTAAGTCCATGAATAATGTGCATTATCTCCACCCCATTAAAAAAAAAGCAAAAAATTTTGCTTTATATGAAAAAAATATAGGATGCAAATCATTTCGCAAAGTCTGTACTACCTAACCACGGTTCCTGTAAATAGTAATTTCCCTTACTTGAGTCACTTATGTTGCATAAGTTATACGACACATGCTCCATGGCCAATATCCTACACTATTATCATGACAGACTTTCTTCATGTAATACCAAGGACATGTATAAGACTGTCAATGAATTGCTTAATGTCAGTAGTAATGTTCTTCCTGTATGTACAAACTCTTCTGATCTTGCTGAAGATTTTTCAAATTACTTTGTCAGTAAGGTATCTAAAATTAGGGGCGATATAGAGAGCACTGTTCCAACAAAACGTAATGTTCCTACTGTATCCTCAAACACATGTGAACCTGACTCAACTTTTTCTCAGTTTGATTTTGTGAGTGAAAATGTCTTGCAGTGTATGATTTCTAAATGTCCTTCCAAATCTTGTACTTTGGATCCCATGCCAACATGGCTGGTTAAGAAACATTTGTCAGTTCTACTTCCAGTACTGTTACGTATCGTGAATCTATCACTGTCTACCGGTGTTTTCCCAGAGAGACTTAGATCGTCTATCATTACACCAGTATTGAAGAAGTCCTCTCTGGACAAAAATGATTTAGGTAGTTACAGACCTGTTTCCAACATACCATTTTTAGGCAAATTAATCGAAAAGGCTGTTTCTAAACAGGTGTCCGACTTTGTCAACCGTAATGATTTGCTTGATCCTATGCAGTCTGCATATCGCGTGGCACATAGTACTGAGACTGCACTCATTCGACTGCAGAATGACGTACTTTGTGCAATCGACAACAGGCAAGCTGTTTTCTTATTAATGCTGGACCTCTCATCCGCCTTTGATACGGTGGACCACACAATTCTCTCTCATAGGCTGGCCGATGACTTCGGTCTACGAGATAATGTCCTTTCCTGGTTCAAATCGTATCTTAGCAACAGGTCTTGTAGAGTCCATGTCAATGGATCATTCTCCAGTGACAAAAGGTTGGAATTTGGGATACCGCAAGGGTCAATTGTTGGGCCACAGTTATTTACATATTACATTAGGTGTATTGGTAACATCATCAGCCAGCATTCAGTTCAATACCATGTGTATGCTGATGACATCCTGATGTTTACCATTTTTGATCCTACCAAGCCTGGAGATGCAGCTTGCGCATACTACCGTATCTCGAAGTGCTTAGAAGACATACAATCATGGCTTGTCAGTAATAAATTGAAGTTGAATTCCGGTAAAACTGAGTTCTTCGTTGCTGCATCATCCACCGACTTGAATCGGTTCAATGACCTTTCATTTTCTATTGATGATCTAGACATCCCAATGTCTTCAACAATCAAGGATCTGGGTGTTGTCTTTGATAAGGAAATGAAAATGTCTGACCATGTAACAAACTTGTGTCGTACCCTCAATTGGCAAATTTACAACCTCAATCGCATCAGGGGGTACTTAAATAAAGACACTTGTCATAATGTTGTTAGAGCACTTGTGCTATCCAGGCTTGACTATGGTGGATGTTTGCTTGGGGTCATCAGTAAACAGGACCTGGGCAGACTTCAACGTCTTCAGAATAAGTGTGCTCGTCTAATATGTCAAAAACCAAAATGGTCCCACGTCACTCCATTACTCAATGAACTTCACTGGCTTCCCGTTTCTAAGAGAATACAATACCGTATACTGGTTCAGACTTACAAATCACTGTCAACCACACTTCCTCAATACATCTCCTCACTCTTTCAGCAACAGAGAACATCATATTCTCTTCGTTCTACCTCTGCTCCTTCCTATGTCATTCCAAAATCCCGAAAACAGGCTGGCTTCAAGTCCTTTCAGTCACTTGCTCCACAACTTTGGAACAGACTCCCCGCATCTCTCCGTAATAACACATCACTTGACATCTTCAAGAAACATCTAAAAACTTACTTATACAATTCTTAATTTACTTGAATAGACTTTAGGTGACAGCGCCTTGTATCCTTTGGAAAAGGCGCTATATAAATCCAATTATTATTATCACTAACGGAATTCTTAATTTCAATCCTGGACAAAACATTATACATAACCCTACCCATGACACGAAACCTAACTGCAACCCATAACCTGGAGCAATCATCACAGGGGTATATGTCTGAGCACTACAGAGTGAACCATCATGGAAATATATCTAACATCAAACTAACCTGAATGGTCCATGCCCGGACCTCATCCTTCCCCGCTGTGAAGAAGTACTCCAGCTGCAGTCCCTTGTATCCAGTCTTGATCACTTTCTCCAGTATGCTGATAAAAAAGAAAATCACAATATAACTGTATATCCATGTACAAATTTTTCACAATTTATTAAACGTTTCCTCTTAAAAAGGAACATTAAAGTTAAATTATATAAACAATCAAACAGATTATTCCCAAATCTATGTGAGATGGCGCATGAGCCGATAATTTTGCTGCTTGATGTATCCATGTGGGACTTCAGAAAGAAAACAGAAATGGCAAATCTGGACCCCATTTCAAAAAACTTGCTCTCAGCCAATCAGATGCAAGTATTTCAGCAGCTTATAACTGTTATTGTAACTTGTCATAGATATCAAGTTTTATGAAACGGGGCCCTTGGTGGCTTTGTAAATGTTAAAAGGGTTAACTGAAGATTATATGTAGGCCTGTATTTAAAGACCACTTATGGAAGATGAGAAAAGCAGAGTTTACAAGAAGTCGGTGGTCAGTACATGAGATTCAATGAGAACCAATGTAGAAGGGAAACTCTCCTGTCTTTATAGACAGGAGATAATACAGTGAAACCTGTATTCACAGACCACTCAAGACAAGAAACCCTATCCTTTGTAAGCATGTGGTCTATATACAGCTCACTTTAGCACAGGTTTTTAATGAGAAACCCTCTTCACGGGAAGCAAAAAAAAACATGCTGAATGCGACTGGGTCTCCGATATGCCTCTGCTTAAATTCAGTTGATGGCTAAAACTGTTCTTGAAATATTGTGATACCCAGAATAAAAAGCCTTCAATTAAATGTTTATTTACCTCTTTGACATTTGACCTTACATCTCATAACTCAAAGGTCTGATAACTTTATCTCCTCTTGATCATGAATACAAAATAGTTGAGATATGGTGAAAACAAAGCCGGAAAAACATCAATTTCACATAATAATAACCTCTATGACCTGTCACCTTTGACCTAAGTGAACAAAAATCTTATGAGTTCGTCTCACTATGGTGATGCATACTGGTTTCAAGTTTGAAGTTAATTGCTCAAATTGTTCAAGAAAGTGTTAAGGCAGAAACCTGAAATTTCGTGGTTAATGACCTCCATGACCTTTGACCTTTGACCTCCATTGGCCAAAATCTAATCAAATCATCTTCCTATGGTGATAAATACTACTACCAAGTTTGAAGTTAATGGATCAAATGGTTCTTGAGATATTGCAATAACAAGGCTAAAACCTGCAATTTCAGAATTTACCTCCATGATCTTTGACCTTTGACCTACATACCCCAAAATCTAATGAGATCGCCTTTCTATGGTAATACATACATTGTATTAGTGCCAAGTTTGAAGTTCATATCTAAAACGATTCTTGAGATATGGCGTTAACGAGGCTAACACCTGCAATTTCAGAAATTGACTTCCGTGACCTTTGACCTTTGGCCTACATACCCCAAAATCTAATCATATCGTCTTCCTATGGTGATACATAGGCCTACTACCACCAAGTTTGCAGTTCATATCTCAAATGGTTCTTGAATTATCACGAGAACGAGGCTGACACCTGCAATTTCAGAAATTGACTTCTGTGACCTTTGACCTTTGCCCTACGTACCACGTACCCCAAAATCTAATCAGGTTATCTTCCTATGGTGATACATACTAGCACCAAGTTTGAAGTTCATATCTCAAATGGTTCTTGAGTTATCGCGAGAACGAGGCTAACACCTGCAATTTAAGAAATTGACCTCTGTGATCTTTGACCTTTGACCTACATAACCCAAATCTAATCTTATTGTCTTCCTATGGTGATAAATACTACTGCCAAATTTGAAGTTCATACCTCATGTGGCTCTTGAGTTATCGCGAGAACAAGAAAGTGGGCGGACAGACAGACGGACAACCCGAAAATATAATGCCTCTGGCAACGCCTTCGGTGGGCGGAGGAGTAAAAATCTAAAATCTAATCTTCATACAGACAGGTGGTTATCCTCTACATGTTTCTATATGTACATTGTGGTCTTTATATGGAGCTTTACCTGGTTGTATTGTGTTCCTTGAGATACTTCTCCTTATCCTCATCTCCCATATCAAAGAGTGTTGATTCCAGCGAAGCACTGATGGGTATAACGGTAGCTCCAGGATCATTGGTATCCACCCATTCCTTGATCTTCACCAACCTATCAATCAAGATTTTAAGTATTAACAAAACGTAAAGGTACTCTATACATCCAGCATTTTTACACAGATCTCCCACAATCATTCATTCCATATCAGTCCAGAGTTTCCTTAAGGTATAAATTAAGTTTTCCCTCCTCGAACTGGCACCAATTATTATTTCCAACTCCTACATATTTTTGAAAAAAAAAATATATATATACCGTAATGTCACCAGTCCTGGAGGGGTTTGACCGTTTGGGATTAATAATTTTCAGAAGTACCATGGTTGTTGAGAAATCACCCGCCATTCGATGCCGAAATTGCTTGTGAATAGAATTCACCTAAATCAATACATCTTGCTTCTACGGCATGAACGCTACTGCGGCGCTTCTGCGGGGCTTCTGCTGCTCCAGTGTCAACGCACATTGCACCAGCGGTGCCGCATCCTTTGCAAATGATACTGCGAAGGAAGGACTAATCTAAGATAAATCACTCTACTGTAAAAAAAATTCACTTAGTACACGGCACGCTATGAAACCATACGCAGGAAGCTATCCGGCTATCGCATTGTCTTTGCAGGATTGCAAATGCGCACTGTGTAATGCGCTTATCGGGCTGCCTACGTCATGATTTGTGTGTTGTAGGAATGGCGCGTCACGACTGGAGCCCAGGCATTCTCAGGAAGACAGCCAACTTTGAACAAAGATAATTGATTTCCAAAGTATTTTTCATGCAAAAAATTTGTCTTACCAATATCTATGGAACTTAAGCTCTGTTACATCAAAAACAGAAAATATGGTACATATTATTTAGTTTCAGTCTGCCAAAGAGCAAGTTCTTGTTTTACAAAAAATAAACATAACATAAACAAAACCCGTGGATAATTCTCTTTGGAAACAAACTTTGCCTGCCGTCATTCTTTGCGCGATCGGCAGTGAGTGAAACGCAGCATAGTTTTTCCTTATCTATTTTGGTACAATATCTGCAAGCCAACAGATAGACTAGGGCAGTTGACACAGGGCATTGCAGCAATGAAGCTGTATTATAAGGGTGCGCCATGACTGGTGACATTACAGTATGACATGAAAAAATGTGAATGAAAATTGCAAAATTGAACAGAAAAATTGCCAATTTGCACATGAAAATAGTGATAATATCTTATACACTGCAGTGCCAATTTAGAGACTTTAATGATTGGTTTCAATTAAATTACTCTTATTCCTAAACTACACAATGTACTACATTAGAAATAGACTCAAACTTTTCTGTGATTTTTGCTCTTTCTGCTCATGTATAATGTGTAATTCCTAACATTCTTGATCCAAAGATAATGCAAAAACGTCACTAAAAGGAGACAGTGTACGGCTTTGGCTTAACCTTTACTAACCTGAAGCCTCATTCACAAATAATGCGGTAAACTGCCTGGAAAGAAAAACCTGCCACTGCCAAATAAAATCCATTTTACGTATAAACGAATAACAAGAGAAGTGAAAAAAAAAGTAGCTTGCACAACAAAGACCTGTCCTCTGATTTGTGTATCATACAATACAGAAATATGAAGCACACTATGCTTATGTCATTTCATTTAGCAGCAGCACTTTTTCCAGGCATCATTTGTGAACGAGGCTATACAGTCAGGATTGCTATATAACAAAACTGGGGAAGACAATGCTGTCTGAGTGACAGAGAAAACCATGAACATGGGTACAGAGACCTCTTGAGAATTCTCCCTACCATACATGTATGTATGTATATATATGTAGCAAAAAAGTCAGCCTACAATGCACTGCGTCATCAGTATTCGGCACAATCAGGCAGTCACAATGACTTCCCCTCAAAATAGTAGCAGCCTGAAGATGTAATAATGCAAGTCCAAGCTATTTTGTCCCATATTTTACCCACCGTATTCAAGATTTTAGTATATCAGATCATTGTATTAAGCTATAATAATATGTTTTGTTTTCCCAAGGTAGCCTCATCAGTGCTAAATACTGTTCTCCCTGAGGGCCTACAGTTATATTATTACCCCGGCTTTGGCCGAGCAACAATGATAAGGCGCTCAAGCATTCAAGGAATTTCTTCCTACAGGGTGATCATTGTATTAAGGTAATATTAAACATAGTTATATAACATTGAAGAAATTATGAGAGTACATTGTACCAACAACCAAAATGAACGACTCATCAAGAGGTAATCTGCAGTTTTTCTTAAATAAAATGAACGGAAATAATCTTTACACAAAATATGTGGAGATATATATTTTTGCTTTTTAGTCACTTACCATTTGTTCTTTTTTCGGATGTAATCCCTTTCCGAGAGATTGACTAGATAGATTATGGGCTTTGCAGTGATGAGCAGATGCTTATTTAAGCATTCAATCTGTGAAGACAAACAAAGATTGCCAGAAATTCAGTATATTGTTTCATATTAATAATAAAAGTATGTGGTATATGGAATTATAATACATGTACTTCATCTTTAAAGTGTACCAATCACCTGAAAAAATAACTTGTATACAGCTAGAAAGTATAAAAATCAACCTCAAAGAACTTTGTCTGGTATTCTATGGGTCAACAGTTAATGAGTATGAAGGAAATAGAGGATAACATGAAAATGCTCGAGCGGAAGCGAACTCCGAGTTTGGTTCCGCGCGAGTCTTTATCTTGGCGAGCGCGTACAGATGCGTTGAGTAGTCTATTCACGAGTCGCTTTTACGCTTATAGAGAGTGTAATTGAAATTGCACTATCTCTTTATAGGATTAATATTTGAAGCCCATATTTTGAATATAGTATAACGACATGAAACCTCTAACATACAGAGCAAAATTATTTTTGGTGATTGGTACCCTTTAATACATGCATTAACAACTAATAGTATTTTTATCGACATTAATATGAAAGTAACTTGCAGTGCATACCTATTTCATTCATACCTGTCACATCTCTCTCTCTCTCTCTCTCTCTCTCTCTCTCTCTCTCTATTTTTCACACTCTCAAAATAATAGGCACCAGAGAATCTTTATTCTCAAAACTTTTCTCACATATTTTCAAACATATAATGAAACAAGGGAAAAGTAAAAATAATAAAATTCTTTCAAAATTAGGATATTCCATTCAAGAAAGAAAAAAGAAATAATGTACAAATTCTATAGAAACCCTTACATCATTCATACCCCATTCTGCATGTCGTATAGGCTTCATCTCCTCTTCCAGGTACTTCAAGGCTCTACGTAAACACTCCTGCAGGAGATACGAAGCACAAATACAATGATGGCTGCTGAGGACATAACAGTTACTTTAGTTACAACAGATGCGATATACACTAAACATATTAGAAAAACCCAGGGTCAAGTCCAAATGTTTAATGCCTGTACTAATTATCATAATTAGGATACAACTATTTATCAATCACTATAGTATGCTGTTGTTATTTTGGTCAAGTGTACACTGTAGGCAGCACTCCTTTTGTACATTTCCTAGAGAAAGACATGTCTAGCACCTACAGGAGGGATTAGGGCAGATGCATTATAAGCTTAGGGAGCTTTTTTCATTACAAACAACTGTGTTTCTGAGTCCTTACTTGATAGGATGGTACACTGTACATACCAACTACATGATACTATAATCAAACATTCAGGCTCGAATTCACAAAGGTGGTAATATATTTGTACCATGGTTTATGCAGATTTTGTGGTATAAGTCCGCTTGATTTCGCGCGTACACTTAGAAAGATCCAATAATGAACGCGCATGATTAGCAAAGTGCGCAAATTTTACGCTAGTTGCCATGGTTTAGACCATGGTTTATGTAAATTAATTGAAATAAACTGTGCGTAAATTTACATAAACCATGGTCTAAACCATGGCAACTAGCGTAAAATATGCGCACTTTGCTAATCACGCACGTTCATTATTGGATCTTTCTAAGTGTACGTGCAAAATCAAGTGCACTTATACCACAAAATCTGCATAAACCATGGTACAAATCTATTACAGTGAAACCTGTATATAAAGACCGCTCAAGGGAGACAAGAAAAGAGGTCTTCATGAGCAGGTGGTCTTTATATACAGGTTCCTTTAATACATGTTTCAATGAGAAATATTTTGCAATGAAAACAAAAATTGCGGTCTTTATAGACAGGTGGTCTTTCTATACAGGTGGTCGCTAAAGCAGGTTTGACTGTACCACCTTTGTGAATTCGGGCCTCAATGTCACCTCCCAGTACAAATTAATTGGAAAATGCAGGTGTACATGCACTACACTTTACAAATGGTGAAGCCAACTCCTAGTGTGCACAGGGTATAGCTCTCCTACAGATTGGACTTCCAATCTTTATAAGACTGGGCCCTGTCTTATTGTTAAAGTCCAATCTGAGGGACGAGGTATTTTCCAGTGTTTTCCACTGTTCTCTAGTCTGCGTCTATGGAAAAGGGGAGGGGCACTTTAACACACAATGCAGGCTTCCGTGTACCACCATGGCTAGGTTTGAATCCATGATCTTTGGTTTGACAGAAAAGATTGGGTTAGACAGTAAAAATCAAATGAAGTTAACTACTATCATCCCAGCAGACTCACATATTCTGCTACTCCCTTCTTGTCGCCACCACGTACGACTTTCTTCTCCATATCTCCAACCCTGTCCTTCAGGTACTCGATATCCTTTAACCTGAGCTCATTGAAGATGGTATCAAGATCCCTGACAGGGTTGATATCACCATCTACATGGGTCACCTCCTCATCCTCAAATGCTCCTGCAAAATAGAGATAAGAAGAAATCAATGATTAATCAATTCTACAACAATCGTTTTCGAACAAGCAGTTTAACAATTTTTAATTATTCTATACATAAAATTTTCATGTTTTGGAGAAAAGATTGACCAAATTCCATTTCATCTGTTTTCAAATGAAACACACTTGCATGTTTTTCTAAGTTTCATCAAGATGCATTTGGATAAAGATGCCATAAGTGTCAGCAAATTTCATTTTGGGAGAGAATTATTCCATTATATTTGGGTTTGATACCAAATGTGCTGATTTGCACCGGCAACGTTCCCTCCATGCTTTATTTTGTCAAAGAGATGGGGTTAGGATTAGTGTTGCGAGTGGGTTTCAGGTCAGGTTTAGGGTAAGGGTTTACGGTTGGGTATGATTCGACTATGTTTAACCTTTCGAGACAATGGACCACATTTTGTGGTTTGGCTCAATAAGTTTTGATTCAGAGCTCTAAAAAATATACCAGATGCAGAAGTAGAAAGAGCAAAAATTTATGCACGCACTATGTCCATTTCTGTTGCATGACCATATTGCGTTTGATGCCAGGAATTTCAAAAACGAAAAAAAGCTTTAAAGTCCTTAAATTGGCAAAGCAGTGGGAGGTTCAAAATCATTGTTTCTTTATCGAAATTGGCGAATGTTTTCAACTTTTCCACAAAATTCCTAACCATGTATGTTGTTTTCAAAGACATTACACATTATTAGAACCATGTAGCACTAAAAGAAAATATTATTGTTGCCAATTTGAAGAACAAACTTTGATTAGTTTAACCCTTAAATAATTCCTGTCCTGAAAGGGTTACAACTGACTAGGCAGAAATTCTCGCTGGAGCATGTGTTGTACAACCACACAAGTTCACAGCAAACTGTCAACACAGCCATTCCAACTTTGAAACCAATGTTTTGCAAACTTACTGCAGAGATGGAAAATTGCATCGCAAGCCTTGATGTGTGAGAGGAAAGCGTTGCCAAGACCTTGACCCTCATGGGCTCCTGCTACCAGACCAGCTATGTCAGTGACAGTCAGGAAAGCAGGAACTTTGCTGTAGATGCAAATATCACAAGAAGAGGGAAAATCAATTTTTGTTTATCTTTTCTATATTGAGCAAGCTTTCACATTTCATAATCAGCAGTGGTTATGGCATGTAATAGTTATGATGATAATCCAAAACTGTTTTCAGATTCACTGGAATGAAGTTACTCAAGTCTGAATAATTCCCCTTTGTGCAGGTTTCAAGGGTTAAAATGCCTCCTTAAAGGGGGTACCCAATGCTGAAACAATGTTAGTTCATTTAAAAGATCATGATTTTATTAGCAGAAAATCATCTGCCTTAAGTTTTTTAAAAATTCGTGTTGCCAGAAAAATCCCCGAAATATGGTAAGACTTCAGGATATTTTGGCCCCTCAGCTGTGTCCCAATTTCAGCTAGGTAACCACAATGACGTCAAAGTGGTTACCCAGGTTCGCGTATTGCAGATGTGTTGCGCGCTAGACTGTACAAAATGCATTATACCTTGCGCGCATTTTGCTAGAATAATTGCGCGACAAGGTAACCACTTTGACGTCATTGTGGTTACCTAGCTGAAATTGGGACACAGCTGAGGGGCCAAAATATCCTGAAATCTTACCATATTTCGGGGATTTTCTGGCAACACGAATTGTAAAAAAAATTTAAGGCAGATGATTTTCATCTAATAAAATCATGATCTTTTAAATGAACTAACATTGTTTCAGCATTGGGTACCCCCTTTAAGTCTAGACTATTTGTATGAATGGTACAAATAAAAATTTATCTACTTTCAATCATCATTTATTGGTTAATCCCTTCATTAACCATTTTTATTGGAGAGATTTCATTATCATCTTCTCTCAACCAATAACTCTACTGGAGGAGAAGCTTGTGAGGAAATTATATTTCCAGTTCCCTGCTATTACATGTATATTCAGTATTCCGGGTTCTAAATTTCCCTAGTTGGGTATCATAATGATCTTACTTGCTTTGACTCCAGTTTCCCTTGCCAAAACCCTTTTTTCAGAGAAAATATTTTCTTTTAATAAATTCAGCTTGCTCTCGTGTTTGAATAGACTTTCAGTGTGAATGCTTCATGGTTTGAAAGTACGCTAGGTTTGAGAAGTTCCATTTACATGCCTGCGTCATCATTTGGTTGCCTCAAGATGTCGGGCAAATGGTTTTAAAGCACCCCACTTGTCTATCCTCACACATCAAAATACATAATGCAGGAATGAAAAGTACCTGAAGAAGCTCAGTGTCAGGTAGATATACAGCTTAAGACGAGTACTACATGTACAACACTCATACCTACCAATGCTGGGGGCCTCCAAAGGCATAACAAAATATGATTCAATATATTATGGAATATGTCAGGCTCATAACTCTATAACAGTGATACATGTCTATCAAGTTTCATTCAGCAATCCTGAAGCCTTTTACCTATGTCAGATATATGGGAGTTTATAGTAGTCAAATCTAACACTCTGTTATCATGGCTCACCTTGCAGGCTTGTGATACTGGCAGAGAAAGTCATATCGGTCATCTGGGACAGGTACCCTACGTATCTAAGCAAACAACAAAAAGTTTTCCATTAGACTCGAAGAGTAGATATTAAGCAATGATACTTTTAGGGTGGTATAGCATGTACCTTCAATATCAGGAGAATATATCAAAATGAAAAAAAAATACATTTTATACCTTTGAAGAAACGTATTCAACGATCTCCATAAAAGTAAGAATTTTATCTGCATATCATCTGCATATCATCTGCATATCATCTGCATACCAAAGTAAGGATCTACATACCACTTGCACAGAGAGAATGGATATATTCAATTCTTTTTAAAAATATTTTTCTCAATTGGATTGATGTACAATCTTTAACATTTTGTTCCAACCCTGAGATTGAATTAATAATAATTCTCAAAAGGTTTTTTTTTTTCTTCTGTTCTCCATAAATCAAGATTGTCATCAAATTTACTATAACAGTAATTATATTTACCAGAATTCTATGAAATGAATCACTTTATATAAAATTGGAATCTGTACATTTGCAACTAGATCAATAACTGCAACAGTTGTAAGTTGTAAATTTTGTTATACTTTTTTTTTTTAATTTTCAGTCAGTTATAAAACAGGGCAAGAAATAAACAACATTCACTATGAAAATTGTTGCTTTCTCTTATTTCATCAGTATTCTTTATGCATTCTCTTTGAGTCATATTTCATAAGAAAAGGGTAAATAATTATACTTATTTTCATTAGGTTCTATCGATGGCATCCAGAAGGAAATCCAGCATGGCAAGAAAGAGAAAAGTAAGAAATTAAGTTAAAACTAGAATATCACTGAAGGTGATTAATACCCCCGCCATAATGTGTGTACCAAATTTCCTTAGCACTGCTCCAAAAATGAGGAAGTGGTTTGATCTGCAATATTTTCCTGTTTTATTCCCATATGTTGTTACCATGGCAACACAGTTTGCCACACATTGAAACAATATGTCTTGCACATCTTTACCACAAGACCAATGTGTGTAGCGAATTTCACGAGCATTGCTCGAAAAAGAGGAAGTAGTTCAATGCGCAAGATTTGCAATGGACCGACCGCCCGCCCGCCCGCCCGACCGTATGCTAATTCCAATATACCCCCTTCAAACTTCGTTTGGCAAGGGTATAAAGAGTATCCCTTTTTATATATCATTACAAAGGCTACAAAAAGGCTACAAAAAGGATACAAGAAGGCTACAAGTACACTCCAATTACGCCCTATAAATCAAGTTATGAGTATACTGAAATGATTATTTATGAATATCTCTTTCATTTTACATTGATATGCACATCAACTGTTCCTCTGTCTTTAATCGTGATAGGTTTGTAATATAAAATCTTAACTAAATCTATTCATGTTACTTGGTTGGAAGGTAAAAAATGTTCTTGCATATTTTGCTATTTGTAGGAATACTTTGATATTCTTTGCGGATCATCATCAAGTCTGGATACGATGTAACAACTATACATGTGCATACAAGTCCAGTAATTAGTTACCGATAGTACAGAAAGGGAAATTCTCAGCAGCAGCCTGGCTCTTTGTCAACACATTGAAGAAAGTTGATTTTCTGCAAGAGGTAAATGTTGAAGAGAATAAAATACATTATTACTATTATTACTAAAATACATTTGTCTCTGAACAGCTGCATAAAATGTCATCATATTTTTACAAAAATATATATTTCTAGATATAAAAATTCAAGATATAAAATACATTATCATTATTACTTTGTCTTTGAAGACCAGCTGAATACAATGTCATTTCTGGATTGTAATTTGATTTATTATCTCATTACAATTCCCTGATAAGATGCAAATTTGCTTAAATGGTCGGGGAAAACATTACCACGTGTTAACTTCTGGAAGGTAAAATTATGATGGCAATTTCTGGTTGGTGATTATTCATCACCACAAAATTACAAAAAGCTAAAATATCTTTATCTGTTTCATTTGTTATTGAAAACTTTTCCGACTCTCTCCACATTGTACATTTTTCCAGGGTTATACAGGCGTAAATTCTTTATATTTTCATTACAGTGACTAATCTTCATTCTTATAATTAAACAGTAATGTACTCAAGGCATGGGTAAGAGATTGGAGGAATTCACTTTATGAAAATGCCGTACAGAGCTCTAACTCACCCAACATTTGGTAGTCCAACAATCCCAATCTTGAGGGAGGTTCCCACACGCCCAAACAAGACCTTCTTAGGTGGCGCTTCTTTTCCTTTCTTGGGAGGCATTGTTCAAATCTGTAAAATTAGAAATACATGTATTTCCAAAAGGATGACATGATAACAGTTTTATAATAAAGACGCTGCAGATGAATGGAGTACGAGGCAGTGCATCGCTAAGGGGTTCTGACGCAGCATGCTAAATTTAATTGTGCTAATATCTCGCACCGTCGCACGCACAGACGGCAGTACATACGCATGCAAGATATTTGCACAATTAAATTTTACACTGCCTTGTACTCCGTTATCTACAGCGCATATTCTGTGCCGATCTCGCCGTCTTTGCCATGCTAATCGCACAGTGAAAGCTACACGTGGACAGAAAGTAAATCCACATCGATGTCGCCATAAATTTTTGTAATTATTTCATGTTTCTCATGATGCGATAAGATGGGCTGGAACACTCGTGTATCGGAACCATTCGGTTCCACACGAGATCACATTGCCTGCTGAATGTGCAGCCTGCTGTAATAGTCCTAACCAAAACATAATAAATATCAAGGTAAAATTGGAAAATCACTTACCAACACGTTGCCTTGGGTCTACTCTTGAATTTGATGTAAAGTTTCTGCACCCCGGTATTGAAAAAGCTGAATTTTGGAGCTTGAAAGTTGTTTGCCGTGACTGGGCTGAGGTAACAGTTGATTGTACCGTTTTTCTGTATTTTGCTGCCCTCTTGTGCCCGATATTGAAGATTACTTTTGGGGGTTCCGTGGTATGAGCCGCCGTTTGTAAATTTATCATTTAGACAATTTTTTTGTATATAATTCAATAATTTGCCTTGTCAAATAATTATTCGTATGAAAATGTCATAGAATGAGTACAGGTATTTATGAATAATAATTTTCATGTTTTTAATTATTTATAAATGATGATTTAACAATATCCATTATTTATATTTATATATTTTGCTTTCAAGTATAAATGATTTCACAATATTTATTTATGTGAGGGGGGGGGGGGAGGATTCACTTATCACGATTTATAAATAACAATTGTCACAATATCCAATATCTTTGCTTGACACTGTATCCCTTAAAAGGGAATCGGTAACTTTGTGAAGGCTTGATTTAATAAATTGAATTTTTATATCTGTCTTGTATAATGATGTTCAGAAGGATGAATAAATAGCCAGACATAGAAAGGTTTTCAAATATACAATGTTATTATTAAGAAAAAGTGTGATAAGCTTAAATCAACAGATAAATTGCTCAGACACATTAAACAAGAGCATTACGAATACATAAGTAAAAAAATCCCAACAAATATCATGCTTAGTTACAACAATAGTTTATTTACAGATCTACAAATTTTTCAGCCTCTCCCTCTCCCTCTCCCTCTCCCTTTATCAATTAAGTCGAAAAACATATACAAATGATATACAGTTTCTTTAAAAAATATAACTTCACAAACGGCGCCTCATAACGACAAGGGTCGGCAGTATTTTTTCCCCGTCCGATTTTCCTATCACGGCCACCATACCACCGACAATGCTCCGATAGTAGAGACGACTTGCTTTGGAAGGTGGTAAGATTTGTCTTTTTTATCATTAAGTTTGAAAAATTAATGATAATTTTACCAGCTAGACCTACATGTAGCTTCAATACCTAGTCACCCCTCCGGAGTAAATAATTTACTTCATGGTGAGGTAAAGGAGCGTGAGTTAGGTTAAACTTAGTTTCAACGTACCCGTAATGTAAGAGGAGTACGAGGTTATAATCATAACCTAGTACATTGGATGAGTGGGCTGGAAGAGGAAGAGTTCAGCAAACTCCGAAGGTCGTTTGCAAGGTTCACCGTACAAAACATTGAAATGGATGAATCTTGCCGACATATTATTTTTGTTTACTTTTTTTTTTTCCCCATGCGCTTGATGTTTAATGACAGTGTAATAATTTTATTTTTATAAAACATCAAGCATCATGAGCATGTCAAGCCTGTGTGTGGCTAAATACAATTATCATCATCATTTTTATTAATGTCGTTCTACTATATATACAAGTCATAGAACCTTAAATATAACACATGCAAGCCAACAGTCGAGAATGACTAACGTTAGCGTTATATGGTGCAGATTTCTGCATTACTGGCCCGAGTGTGCACAGTTTTGAAGTAGCATGCATTGTTTGGATAGATCTAGGTGCTGGAAAAGTAAGCCGATTAAAGGTTCGCTTTTATGGAATTACAAAGGAACTTCAATTAGTAGACTTTTCTACTGTGAATCCAGATCTGTCAACCATTTTACCTGAATTCCATTCATTAATCTGTAAACTTGAAAATAAAAAAATTAATTGGGAACGCCCCTAAAATTTTTGGAAAATCGGTCCAGCGATCAATGACGTCATGTGACGTCACACTCAGAATGCTTGACTCTACGCAAGCTGAAAGTGTGTGTGTAGGCTATTGAATTTCCTGTAGATCCTAGCCTCTTGTCGAGGCCCTGGCGCTGTTGAAATCCTTGGCGATATGGAGGCAAAATTTCTGGCTCGCTTCGCTCGCCAGAAAAACCGAGGGCCTCTTGACACCCGACCTGAATTATATATTCATGAGGCACGATTTCCTACTGAATTATGCATGAAAACGTGAATAGTTAGATTACCGCGGCGATATCGCCCAGCAAATTGGCCAATGAAATCTCAAGGATTTCTTACTTCAGTTCTGGACTAGTCTATTATTTTTGGGGGGGGATTACGTAAATCTCTTGCTCAAAATACATTCACAGACAAGCACATTATGAAGAATTCGATCTCTAGCTTACAAACCATGGTAATTTGAAATAAGACAAATGTACATATTCCTCAAGAGATCATCATATATATACAAATAATGAAGAATGGGCAATAAAAGTCACTGTTCAACAATAGATGCATCTCCATCAAGTCTAACATAATAACACTGTTACAGTGTTATTAACAAATAACACTAACACAGTTAGTTTTTAGATCTTGACCGAGTCAAATTCAAAATTATACCTTCTAAAGTCACATCTTGTGACGAAGCGTCCCCAGGATAGATGGCTTGAAGTCCACGTTTCTTGAGCGACTTCACCTGGTCTCTCATCAGAGACACCAAAGGGGAAATAATCAACAAAATGCTTCGTGAAGATGATAGACTAGAAGATGATGTAACCAAGGAGTTACCAGCAACTTCACTGCCCGGCAAGGGCGGCAAGGCCCCGGGGGATCCGCCTGGCCCTCGCGAAGCAGCAGTTCCCTGGCCCACGGAGGTAATCAGCACAGAGCGGTAGCGCGTGAAAAAAAACACTTTTTCCATAGCCAGTAGGCAGATTCACAAAAACATCTTGTCCTTTAAGTGCAGATTTGATTGCATCAACTTGCAAATCTTTGAATCTGTCAATCTTCAACATTCTAGCGGCATATTCTAAGCTCTTACAAATATCGTCATCACTCGTGGAAGAAACGTTGAACGCCATATTGGGCTGCGATTAATTAATATGTAAGAAATAGCGTGCAGTCGAGTCATGAATATTTAACATTACGTCATGGTAGCTCGCGCTTATTGGATGATTTTCACCGACCAAAATTTGGTCGGAATATTCGTCAAAACAATGAAATACAAAAGAAATTCAGATCGGGTGTCAAGAGGCCCTCGGCGCAAGCGCCTCGGTTTTTCTGGCTCGCTTCGCTCGCCACCAGAAATTTTGCCTCCATATCGCCAAGGATTCCAACAGCGCCAGGGCCTCGACAAGAGGCTATGTAGATCCTAGCTTCGACTTCGTGCCATTACAGCCCTTCATTTTAGTTTTTTAAAAATCCTACATCAACGATGGCATCTTCTTCAGACAGCGAAGACACCTATTCGGGATCAGATATATCTGATTTGGAGAACCAAGAAGAAATAAAAGAGGAATTAGGGTCACGGCCGTATATGTTTGAACCAGACATGTCGGATTCTGGCCAAGATTCTGATTATATGACAGAGACGTCCCTGATTTCAATAACGGAGAAGATATCGACGGGAGACTTGGGAATTATAACTAGTAATTCCCTTTGGATAATTAGATTGCCGAATAAATTTTAATTTACGCATATCCACGAATTATGAATCTTGTTTGCGCTTGCAAAATGCCCCAGTCCTGATGAGGCTGAGCTGATAGCTGATCGAGGCAGTGAGCTCGACGTGCGCAGGTGTACACGCCGCGCCATTAGGGTGTTCGCCTGCTGACCCTGCCTAGTCTTGGGCAGGGTTTTACTGGTGCATGGGGTGGTAGCGTTTTGTATCTAGTAAATTCTAACATTGATATCCAGAAAACTCTTAGCTCTCCTGTTATCTTGCTTGTTTTCATTGTGCTGCTATGAATAACAAGTACCGGTAGACTAAGTTAGTGTAGGTACAGTGATAGTTGATCAATAGATATATGATCAATAGATACCGTAGATCAAGTTTGATTTTGGGGATGGCATCTTGCTTCAGGGACAGCCTCTTCTTGATGCCAAACGCCGCGTGCAGCCCCGTACTATCGAGGAAGTCCTCCGCACAAAAAGTGCTCGGAACACACGACACTGCGGTCACTCGGCCCCTTCCAATGGACGCGAGTTAGTTTCACTTTTGAGGTCCATTTTCTTCTAATATTTGGGTCTTTGGGGAATAAATGTAGACTTACACCCTCCTTTGTGATGTTGCTGCAACCTGCAACGACACAGAGTTGCGGCATACTTCGCTTTAGAGGTGGTGAAGTAGACTAAAGCTGTGTTTTTTGACGTCATAGGCGAGAGCCGATGATTAGGATTTGTCATCTGGGCATTAGAGGGCGTTTGCAATTTGCAACCTCATAGACACATGAAACCTGTTGTATTGTCGTCACTGAAAGTTACTGTTATTTTGTTGTTTTTATACAAGCCCAATGTTGTAAGTAGAAAATTGATTCATACTATGAAAGTTGAATGTTTACTGCTTTGTTTAATGCTCTTCACTATAGAAATGGTGAACTACAAGTATAAGTTAGAAAATAATCAATCCAAAAATTGGGATATGAATAAGTTCACAAGCATGAATGAGACGTGTACGCATAATGTGTACGGTACATTAATGTGACTATGTACGTTACGTAATGTATGCAGTAACTGAACCTGACATCTAGTTGTGTGTCAATTAAGGCATGAAGTATAATTTACATAGAAGAGTTATAGTTTATGAGGGCATTAAGTTATGACTTATGAGACAAATGAAAGTAAGATTTCTAGAGTTCAGATAATATAATTTGATGCATTTAATTGGAAGAATTTAAGTGTAATTACTACACATGAGTGAAGAGGTATGTGACTGAAAGTAGGTCAGGTCTCAGGGTCAGTCAGGGAGCTTATCCACATATTCATTCATGATAAGGAATCGTGAATAGGTTACCATGTTACCATGGTTACAGCTTTATGCTCTTGAGGATGACATATTTTGTCTTCAGACAGTTTTCATGGCCAGTTGGCACAGTGAATGATTTATTTTATGTTTTGCTAATGCAAATAGAATTATAGAAATGACAAAGTATAATAGAGACATGAGATTTAACTTGGCACATAGTACAAGAGGTACATGTTTATTGCTAATGATGATTTATGTGATTCAAGGCAAAGACTTATTATTGTTTTCTTTTGTCTCATTAAATCCAAGGTTGAACCTTGTTGCAAGACGCATCATAGTACATCACAAGGGTGTCACCTCAGGGTTATTTGTCAACAGTGAACTTTCAGTTAGAGTAAATCTGTCAACTACAGGTGGTTTTCGAGGTGGTATACAAGTTAGTTCGCACGCGTGATATATGCAAGATATTGTAAACAAGCACCGGCAATGTCGGTTTGTGACGTCACACATCAATCATGTTCGAAGAACGAGAATTCGGGGTTTAAAAGGGGCGGAGCTTAGCAGACTCTTTTAGGCCTGAATACCTGGGGAAAATATTATTTTAAAAATATTCAGATACGTATTCATTGCAAACGAATGTCATTTTTCAATTTAGATGAGTATCAATCATGTACAAAATACCAAGAATTAGAATTTCATAGAAGGGAACCTTGGCTTTAAGTACGACTATGAGTCACCTGCAACAGGAAATGATCCAGCCATCTTAAAAAGGAAGAAGAACTTGGAACTGAATACAGAGGCCTATAGTGCCTGCGTTCAGTATCTTCCCTAGGTATCCCTAGGTATTTCATAATATCAATCACCTCTCAATTTTTACACTTCAGTCCCACACATTAAGGTTTGTGTATTCCTTAACTACTAACACCAACAAGATACTCACAAAATGTCAGCTATTTGTCTACTAATCACCCTCTGTTCACAAAAAACAAGTTGAGAATAATAAACATAATGTTATACAGCTAATTCATGTACTCTTAAGGGTTTGCAATACCTCTACTTTGACAATTTCCCTCCGGTTGCAACAGACAGATGCAGATTTCAACACGCGTGGCAATGACATTCACAATTAGTCTCACGTGCCAGGAGTTTCTTGACCATTTTTGGTGAAGTAAAAATTATGTTCATCAAAATAATGGGCGTGGCACGCAGTGTGCCCACAGTGCGGTGCAGTTCGATCACCATGATATATTTTTTAAAATTCAATTCAAGAAATCATTTATTTCGTTCTAGTTTTTTTTAATAAACAAGGTTTCAAACAAAAGAAGCTATAAATGAAGGAGGCATGGTCCCTAGCTGAAAAGCAGCAGAAAAACAAAACAAAACACACAAAAAATAACAACAAACAAACAAAACACCAGAAATGAATGATTGTGAAAGGATGCCTGTAAATGGCTCACATGGGCAAGCAAAGTAAAAAAAGATACAAAAATAGAAGAGAAAGTGAACGGTGAATAAAGACAGAATGGAGGATATAATGTAATGAACAATGTAAAAATAATAAGTTTGAAACTGATCCTTGTAGAATTCTATAATATCTTCGCGGGCAATGGTATATGTTCAGATAATGAGCAACTGAATTTATCTGGTAAAACAATCAATAATTTAGGTCCTTATACCGGATATAGTATAGAAATGAAAAAGAAAATAAGAATTGTTTAGTGTTGTGCCTGGACAAGGCAGAGATCGGTGGCCTGGACCATGGGCGCAAATCCGGGGGGGGGGACAGGGGGACATATCCCCCCCCCCCCCACCTTTTTGAATAACCCTTTTTTTTTTTTTTTTTTGCTTGTCAGAGAATTTTTGAGGCAAACGTCCCCCCCCCCCATCACCTTTTTGAATAACCTTTTTCTTTTTTTTTTGCTTGTCAGAGAATTTTTGAGGTGAATGTCCCCCCCCCCCCCCCCCACCTTGTTGAATAACTTTTTTTTTTTTTTCCTTGTGAGAGAATTTTGGAGACGAATGTCCCCCCCCCCCCCCACCCCGAATTTCAAAATGGATTTGCGCCACTGGTCTGGACCCACCATAGGTGTGAAACAGACATAGTAGAGATAGGATCAGTAAGGTAGAGATAGATGAATAGGATCTCTAAGGAAATAAAAATTCTCCGTCCGATGTGCTGTATAGCGCCATCTCAAGGAGGTGGTTAAAAATGTTAAAAGTTACTGCATCAGGAAAAAAAATCATCGTGATTTATATACTGTATATATTAACAGTAACATCAGTCAATAGCCCGTGCAGTGGCAGATTTAGGGGGGGGGGGGCAATCCCGGCCCGTGCCCCCCCCCCTTTTGAGGGAAAACAATGCATTGTGCCCCCCCCCCTCTATTTGCGATTGTGCCCCCCCCCCCTTTTCGACCAGAAAAACTTTTTTTTTTTTTTTTTTTTTTTTTTTTTTTTGCTTACTTGTCAGAGAATTATGGAGGGGAACTGTACCCCATAACCCCCCCCCCCTGAGCGACTTTTGGAAGGCTGGAGAGACCAAAAAAATATGGGTCTCCCTCCAAGCAGTTTCCCAAAGTTGACAATCCTGCATTTGTGTGCCCCCCCCCCCCTTATACGAAATCCTGGATCCGCCCCTGAGCCCGTGGGTTACAGAAAATGAAATATCTGTCTAAATACAATGAAGAGAAAACCTAAGAGATGTCTCTCGATCGCTTGCCGACTTCTGACACCCCCCCCCCCCCAAAGCCGCGACCATCGACAACCAATCTCCAATAAACATCTGTCCGCGATTAGTCGCCGATGTATGTGTGTTGTGGTGTGGCTGTTTTCGTTCTGTTCTGTTCTGTTCTGTTCTGTTTTGTTTTTGCTTTTGTTTTTTGTTCTTTCTTTTTTTGTTGTTGTTTTGTCTGTTTTTCTTTTGTTGTTTTTGTGTGTGTGTGTTGTTGTGGGAAGGGCGGGGATGGTGTATGTTCTCTTATCCATTTTTAAATGTTATCTTTCCTCTTTCTTTTTAATTTAATTCTTCTTTCTCTCTGAAGGAATTGAAGAAAAAAAAAGATTTCGTGAAAATTGTTAAAATTCATTTGTTATAGGATCTATGATATATACATATTTGTAGAGACTATTAAATCAATTTCATACGAAATGTACACTCATACTTATGCGAGGTTATGATATGTGAAATGTAAAACTTTATTTGCAATTTGTTTCATGTGAAAATACATTTCAATTGGTTTTTTTATTATCATTTATTTTTTGTAATGAAATGAGTAACTTAAATACACCTATATGAATATTATTCTTCTTGAAATGTGTATTTCGATTCGCAAATATATTTTACATGAAAGTTTATTTCTATTGTTTTGAAGAGTGAAACTTCAGTTAGCAGTTATATTTATGTGAAGATTATTTGTAATATTGTATGAAATGTTTCAAATTATGTACAATTTTCTTTATGAGAGAAAATAAATACTTTTGAAGAAAAAAAAATAAAAAAACTAAAAGACTAATTGGCCATACACCGCTTGGAGGAACGGTCGTCAATCCGGCGATTATAAATAACCCGTCGTATAGACTATTATGATTGCCGATGTTCGATGTTATATACGGCCGCTGATTTGGAGATATACCCGAGGGAAGGCTATGAATCGACGGTGCAAAAATGTATAAATTATATATTTATGTCAGGTTATGATGAATAGGTCACCAATCATTTCAATACATTAATAACATGAATAAAGCAATGATGTATGCGAGGTTGTCTGCATGGATATTATTACTCAAATTTAACAAGCTGTATGAAGAGTAAACATCTCGATATGCATGGCTCTCCCGTTTCTACCATCGACTTGAAAGTATGCGGTCCATATAATAGTAATCCAATCATCTCTTTTAAAGCAAAATCAATTTTTCAATAGGCAATCCAACCAAAATTACCCTTGAGTTGATTTCATGAAAGTCTTTGGGATGGTGTTGATTACTGTTGGTTGTTGGTACTAAATAAAGGTTTGGGAATCAATAGGCGACTGGTCGTTTATTATTCGTTGATCAATCGCCGACCTTATTATTATTTTCCAACACTTTTCGAGCACTAAAGATCAGTCGGAGATCAGTCTGAGACCTGTCGCCCACCTTTAGAAAACCAAGAAAAACTTCTTCACAACCATTTCGGTCGGCAAAAGGTTTTCAATGCAGCAGCGTAAACCACCAGCCTACCAAAATGCTCCGACAGCTAGTTGCCGACTGCATACAGACAACCGAATAAAAATTGACGAAAACCTCTTTGATATCTCTCAACTTCCGACCAGTGGCTGTGGTTGTCGGAAGTCGGCAACCGGTCGCAAGGCCAGTGACCAAAATTCGCCAACCCCTGACAACCTTTTAAAAACTGACAAAACCTTTTTTGTGATCTCCGACAACTAACCGACAGGCAGTGGTTGTCAGAAGTCGGCAACCGGTCGTAAGGCCAGTGAGGCCATGGCTTTTTAACAACAAACCATACAATATATACATAATCAAAAATAGGCAGCGCTATAGGGGAAAAAGAAAGAAAAGAAAGAAAGAAATTTTCCTAAATTATTAGACAATAATCATTGGAGGCATGTCAAAAAGAAGATTTTAAAAAAAATTTAGCCAGTGCTTATATTGTAACATTTTATGTTTGTAAAAGTGAATTCATCATTCTTACAAAGTAATGAGGGAGATGTAAATACGGCGATTACCATGCAGAAATGTGTTTCTTTGTAAGACCAAAGACTATTATTCTGCAGCATGCCAATAATGATAGGTTATACACTCTAAAAACTAAAGTGTTAAATCACCATTTAAAAAGGGCCGAGGATGACAACTTTTTCAAAATTGTAGATTAATACTTTTAACATGCTGGATACAACACTATAAAGGCTGAATCCAGCAGTTTAAAAGAGTTAATCAATCATTTTGAAAAAGTTGTCACTCCTCGGTTTTTAGAGTGTATCTAGTACAATGAAAAATAAATAGATTGGGATAAGGGCCTTAAATCCTGATTACCATAACCCTGTAAAGTAAGCACCACTAAACTACATTTATTAATCTTCATACACTTTCTCATCTTTTCTTTTCGTTCCCTGTTTACATAATTATTTGCCGGTGAGGGGGGGGGGGGGTATAAGTGTGTGCCCAAATAATCCTACTAAACAAAACAAAGCCTTATCAAAAAATAATCACTGACCCTTTGAAATTGTAAAGGAATTGCTTTTTAAAATCTCATAATTTAATGAGAATTTTCAAAAACTTTCTCGCTCGATCGCAATGCGACCTCGCATATGTCATGTAATAGTATTTTTGAAGCCAACTGTCAAAAAGGTATCAAAGCTAATATTGGAGCACGTGTAAAGCCAAACAGAGTTAATTTGAACACCTCTCCTATATTAATCATTGAAATAAAATTTGAAATATCACTAGTTTGTGCATGAATTATGAAGAATAAAACTGTCCAACACTTTCAGTCGAAACGCAATGAGGCAAAAGAATTGCTCGCTCGCAAACATATATTTTTTTTTTCCATATTTTTACCTCAATGGGCAATTTTATTTACAATAAATGAAAAAGGTTTCCCGTTTACAGAAGTCAAATCACATTATTCAAACAAATGATTCAACATACTCCATTTCAAAACAAATTCTTTTCTTTTCCCTATCATTTATAACACTCATCTAAACAGTAAGTTCTTAATACCTTTTGTATTTTCTTAAAATCAGGCAAAGTCTTGTTCAGCCTCGAGAAGAATAATTGTTGTTTTACTACAATAGTAATACAATTCAAAGCATCATTTCGCTTTTCTTTGTATCCAAAAAGTATACTCTGTGGAGTTAACTTGAGAGTAAATATAGGAGATGATATCCACTTTTCTACCTTACTCCAAATATTTCTACTAAAAATACAGAAGTAAAAGAAGTGTTCAACTGTTTCCTTTTCAGTATTACAAAATGTACAGAACTCAGTATTGGTGATATTCAATTTAAACAATATATCATTTAAAAACACAATTCTATTGAAAACTTTATATTGGAAATACTTTAGCCTAATATCCATTGTGAATCTGAAAATCATCCTATTAAAATCCGGTATTTTAGTATGATCTAAAAGATTAAATGAGTTTTTTTTCCCCATTTCGTTGCAATAGTTTTGACAGAATCTTTTTTTCCTATCAGTAGTTTATAGATACTTTTACATCCTTTTTTATCACGCACTATGGGGAAAATATAAGGCATAACGAATGGTTCACATATTCTATGACTTAAATTTTGGAAGTTTAGATTAAACGCACATCTCAGAGCCTGACATATTGAAAAATACCGCAAAAAATTTATCTTAAAATCAAATTCACATTCAGTTAAAGATATAATGTTTCCTGTTTGGTCTATTAAATCATTAATAAATCTAATACCCTTATCATGCCACTGTTTAAAATAAACAGACTTTCCATCTATTTGTATTTTACTATTTTTCCATAAAGGCTGCGCTAACCAATTTATATTTTCAGATTTTTTAATTATTAAAAACAGCATAGAAAAGATTTCTTTCCAAAACGGGTTTCTCATTCTTTCTGATAAGTTGTAAAAATAATCATCTCCACAATAAAAACAGATAGGCTGTCCTAAAAAAGATCCCAATAAACTTTCTACATCGTCACACTTTCTTAAAAGAAATCTTCTCAGCCATGTCAATTTCAAAGCTTTGTTAAAATATTCTATATCTATCATTTTCAAACCCCCTTCTTCGTATGTACCAAGTATCTGTTCCCTATTAATTTTGTCTGGTTTCCCATTCCATATGAATTGAAAGAATTTAGCTTTGATATTTTTCATAAGTTGAGCAGATGGACTGGGTATTGATAGAAAAGGGTGATTAAATTGTGGTAATAAAAATGATTTAGCCACTGTAATTCTACCTAATGGTGTAATATTTCTCTTCGACCATGATATCATTTGTCTCTTCAATTTATCAAAGATCCTATCGTAGTTGAAATCGGGGATCTTATCAATATTCACATGAAAATCTGTACCGAGATAACGAAAATAAGTATCCTTTACAAAGTTCACTTCTACTTCATTGTCTAAGATTGTCTTTTTCAGGTTACCCAGAAAAATAATCTGCGTTTTTTGTGAATTAAGTTTAAGTCCTGAAAATTGGGCAAACACAGAAATCATCTCCAACGCAATTTGAAAAGACCCGTTAGAGCCAGAAATAAATAAAGCCGTATCATCGGCATATTGAAGTATTTTGAATTCTCTTTTGTTTACGCGGATTCCTTCAAACTCATTTGAATTTCTTATCCATAGTGCAAGAACTTCGACACACATAATAAAAAGGTATGGAGAGATTGGATCCCCTTGTTTACAACCCCTTTGAATGTTAATTCGTGGTGAAAGCTGAGAATTAACAATAACGCTTGAGTAAGCATTGCTGTGTAAGACATTCACCCATCTCTGAAAAGATGGCCCCACTCCAAAAAAGGAAAGAACCTTTTGAATAAAAACATGGGAAATACTATCGAACGCCTTTTCGAAATCTAATAGCATTAGAGTACATGGCACATTTTGTTTTTCCGCTAAAGCAATGATATCATATATTATTCTGATGTTTTCCCCAATGAAACGACCGGGTAAAAACCCCTTCTGATCTGTGTGAATGACTGCTGGCAAAACCTTTCGCAGCCTATTTGCAAGACATGTAGATAAAATTTTGTATAACGTTAAGGAGAGATATCGGTCTCCAATTTTAAATGAATTGACGGGGCTTATTACCTTTAGGGATTAGAGTTATAAGACCCAAATTTTGTGAGAGAGATAACTCACCAGTCAAATAAGCATACTTCACACTTTGCCACAAATAAATTCCTATATCATTTATAAAGTACTTTAAACATTCCGCTGTGAAGCCATCTTGACCAGGCGCTTTACCACTTTTAATTATTTTGTTGCACTGCATCAAGTATTTCAGAATAACTTATGTCCCCCTCTAAAACCTCACATTCTTGTGATGTAAACCTTCTTACTTTATTTGAAGGAATCCTCGCAAACAAATTTTCAGCCTCTAAAACTGGTTGAGATGTGTACAAATCCTTAAAGTAAAGAAATATTTCCCACAAAATATCCTCCTGTTGGTCAATTAAACAGTTGTTTTTATCAATTAATCTTACAATTGTCTTTTCTACTGATCTCTGTTTATCTAAATTTAAAAAAATATTTTGAAGGCTTTTCTCCAAATTGCATTTCTTGTATTCTATTAAACTTAATCGAATTTTCTTGCTCATTTTTAATAATGTTTTCTAATTGCTCTTTCAGAATGCGTATTCTTTCAATAGTTGAGGTTCTTTCCTCTGAAATCATATTGGTTTCTAATGTAAAAATTTCTTGTTCAATCTTACTTTTTCCTCCTTACTCTCTCTCTTTTTCTTTTCAACGAGTATAAAATAGTCACAGTTCTCAACTCCATGAGAAGAGTATCAAAAAACAACTGTTCATTGATAGAAAACAGAAGATCTTCCTTTCGCATCTCTTCATATTCTTTACCTTGGGTATATTCTTTATCTGTATACTGTCAGTGGCGGATCTACGGGGGGGGGGGGTTTAGGGGGTTTAAACCCCCCCCCCCTTGGGCTACCAAGTAAACATTTAATGTGCATAGGAAAACGCCATCATAATACTGAGCCCCTCAAAACCCCCCCCCCCCCCTGGAAAAAAGCTAGATCCGTCCCTGACTGTAATACTACTTCTCTTATCTTTTTTTAATAACGTCCACATATTCCTCATCCTTCAACAAAGAATTGTTAAATTTCCAATGAGTAAAACATTTTTTATATTTATCTAATTCAAATTCTAAACTGATTATGATCAGATCTATATCCAAAAAGATGTTCTGTTTTTGTAATCAAAGAAAAAAGATATATGACTTATTATGCTGTTGCTAATGGCATTACAAAAAAAATAATTAAATTCTACAAGGAGCAACTATAGAATACCATACCCCGCCACAAAAGTTGACCACGTGTCAATTGGTTGACGAACGCTTCTCTAATGAAACTAAATCCAAAGGCTTAAGTTTTTTTAGCTAATTATATTTCTAACCTTAAATATAACTCTAACCCTACAACCCTAACCCTAACCCTAGCCTAGCTGTTCGTTGGTCGAATGCTTAATTTCCAAATTATGAATAGATGGGTGAAAGTAATAGCGGACAACCTACCCCCCCCCCCCCCCCTCAACAAAAAATTCTGGATCATCATTCGGCTCTGATGTTTTTGCCCCCCCCCCCTCCCTGAAGCCAAGGTCTAGATACGCAACTGTTGTGCTTGCATAAGGCATGATGATTATTATTTTGATGTGTTTTCTACTCACAATTGCAACTGCACAGTTTATACAGCCTCTGTTTTTTTCCTTCTTCTTCTTCTTTCTTTGTTTCTTTTCTGCCAGTAGAAGATGACTCTGATCTATCGTAATAGTTCTTTCATAGCAGTGATCGCATTTCTTATGTTTGAAGCTTGAATCATGAAACTGAAAGCAGCTAAATATGCCTCTTCAAGGTTGGGATACAGTATACGTTGAGTCAAAATTCAGTCAATGCATATTCATACATATATATTATATTAAACTAAAGATACAAATACCAAAAAATAGTCTGCAAGAAGGAAAAAAAATCAGAATCAGGAGTGGGTGCGATCCAGGGCTATACGGGGTGTCAAGTGCGATTCCAGTTACCCTTGTCGGGGAAATTCCCTTTATGAGGTGGTGTTATTAGATTTGTGACGTTAGCGGCGCGCACAATATACCCTCATCCGTTGCAGTTGGGCCTGGATGCTGGAAGGAGTGACTCGGACTTACAAATTTCACCAAAATTTTCACCGGTAAGAAGTTGTATTTTTAAAGAAAATTTGACATTGATTGATACGTCTAAGTGAGCCCCTGTTTATACCCTACAGTCGTTTCTGTGAAGATTTCTATGGGTAGATGTATATTGTGAATTTGGTGGTTGAATATGTGGAATGCATTTTGAATGTGACGATAGCGGGTGAGCGTTGGGCGTGTACACGTCGGGGAGGAGGAGAGCGAGAAGCCATGGGAATGCGATCTATGCACGCCGTCTGTGCCCCTTGGCCTTGCTAGTGAAAGCGGCGCGTCGCGGTCATGCACCTGCTTACGACTGTTCAATAATGTACCTGTGTTCGTGTATGAATTTGTATTGGCAGTGCCAGTTTTAGGTGACATTTTTTTGTCTAGTAGTTCAATATGATAATATTCAGCATTTAATGCTCCAGAACTACCATACTCCAATTTCTTACATGCATTCTGAATTCTAGTACTAGATCTATGTAGATCTATGTAGTACATCGTCTCCCTCCAAAACAGTCTGAATGAAAATTGTTTTGCATATATTCTTAGTGAGTCATTGCATTGGCATGTTTGGACTTTTTAAAAGGTAAAACTAAAATGCATTTTCACCATGGCAATTCGTAATAGATCATCCCTGATTATGGAATTGTGTAGCATTGACTCTTATTAAAAAGTTTATATTACCAGTCTGGAATAATTATATGCTTACTGCATACACCATATATTCGTGTATTTAAAAAATTGTAGCGAGTTTGATTGCGAATTGAACAACGAGCTAAAATATTGCCAACATAAGTAGTCAGGTGAATTAGGTAGATTAGCGAAACGCTGTGGCACATAAGAACGCGGGAAAGACGCATAGAGGAAAACTGCAAGTTTTGTATGTGCTTATAAAATTAGAATCAGACATACATTGTATCTGAATAAAAATTTTCATATTATTTTGCTTAAAATTGTTCAAATATTAGAATAATAATTTTACATTGTAATATTTTGAGTCTGCCTTTATAGAATAAAATTATGATTTTGAGCAAATTTGTCATATGCGTTTTTCCCGTGTTCTTACGCACCATGACGTTTTGCTAAGCTACCTTAATTTGTCTCCTTGTCAGAACTTAACCACTTCGCTTTGCAGAAGTACATCATCATTGCTGTTTGTAGATGTGAGAATTTCCCGATCGCGAATTCAACCACTCGCAAACTTGTCTGTTAGTCCTTTTAGCAAAAATTTATGGCCACGAAAGTTATGGCATATACAGTAGTTCAAAACATATACATACAACATGTGTACACCTTCATTTATTCTCTAACATCACATGGAGCATTCTAGATTTTTAAAAATGTAAAAAAGGATACACAATTGTGCTGAAAATGTGAACTTGTTATTGTGCTAATAATTCATGTGAATTTGTGAGTTATTGTTTATAGTAGAATGCTGTTTTATACACCTGCCATCTGAGTTTAGTTTTGTGCAGTAGACTTGGCAAGTGTTATCAACTTAATTGCATACCCTAACCCATTTGCCGTACCCTAAAGATTTGCCAACATGCAAATGAATTAAGAAACCATGAAGTGTCCGGTGTAGTGTCCGATATTTTGGAAAAAACATAGTTCAGGTTCTCATTTTTATAAGGTATAAAAAATTGTTTTGATAGATTCAGATCGATCACAACTTGATATCAATCACAACTCTACCAGTACTTAAGAGATAGGAGTTTGTAAGTTTGCAATTGATACGAGAACTTGCTACCAATCCAGATCAATCACAATTCTTTATTTAAGACAGTGCCCAGAACTTGTTAATATATACATGTACACAACTTTTTGTGAACATTTGGGACTTTTGCGTTGTGTGTACAGAGGTGTCGTCAGGTAGCCATCATGCTATCAAACAGGAAATTCAGTTGAGATTGTGGGACAGTCATGTCCTTCCCTCCCCAACAATTTTCAATGATCCATAGAAATCAGTCAACAAAGTCAATTTTGAGGAATCAGGGTTTTTACTTTTGTATCTTACTGAACTTCTGATCAACCCGACTCTGGTGAAATATGCATGTGTACCATAGTTGAGACTAGTTTTTTGAGTATTAGGCAGGCTCCAGACTAACAGGCGCCTGGGACACTCAGGCACCCAAAATATCAGTTCAGACCACCAAAAGGGCTCGTATATATTACAGACTAAAAAAACTGTAATCCTGACCCCCTACAAAAAATAAGTGTGGAGCCCTGTATTAGGATGACATCCCTCATGTGAGAAAGATAGTGGAAGTTAGTCTACGTTTGCTACAATCCGCCAATAAATGTTGGGGAGCAGGGTTGGTGAAAAAAAAAAGAGTACATGTATATGCCGATATAGTATATAGTGTATGTATAATACACGCTATGATTGGTTAAATTCGCATCACGTGACATGCAAAAAATTTGTTATAGTGCACAATTGTTCACTATAACTTTGATTTTTGCACGGGGAATCCGTGTTAAATGAACAGGGGATGAGTCATTTGTTTACGATTACTATCATTCAATTTCAAGTTTTTTAGAGTTCAGAGTGTTACACATCATTGGAGAGCTAACATTTGAAGTTCATTTTGTGAGATAAGCAACTTTTGTAGAGTTAGGAGATCAGCAGTAGATCTAGATTATAAATTTGTAGACCTATAGAGCCCAGGCCTAATACACATTATAAAATGGGTTCAAGAATGTAGCCATCCTGATTGGTCAAATAACACCACGTGACCATGCAAAAAAAAGTACTAACGCACGGCGAGGGGACTAACGCACGGCTAATCCTGATCAAACCGGATCTGTAAACATGTACATGTAAACATGTAGCGCAGACGGTATGACTCGATTTGGCTATATGTTTTTACACGCTAAGATTGTAGATTGTAGATTGTAGACCCGTAACTATTAATACATGGTTGTGAGTTCGTGCGTTAGTGCGATCCGGCAACACACAGGTTTTTATTGTGGTGTCTAACACACTCGGCTACGCCTTGTGCGTTAGTACACCACGATAAAAGCCTTTGTGTTGCCAGATCGCACTAACGCACTCCCAACCATGTATTAATAGTATATTAACGGTTATAGATCTAGGGGTCTATTTACTATAACAATTAGTGCATGTTCTATTTATGCACCATTACTGGACTACATGTGCATGAACTCCAAATACTAAATTATCCCTATTGCAGGTCTGTCTGAATAGACCAGCACGAGGAAAGTCCTTCATCAAACCTTTGAACTCAACTTCAAAACATAAAACATAGAACTAAACTCAGGATAATTTAGTATTTGTCGTGTACATAATCCAGTATAGTGAATAATAGACCATGCACTATTTATATAATATTTCACTCTTAGTCCAATTGTTTAAACTGTATAGAGTTTGATTAATGTTTTCTTTTATAGGGAGTAAACAACCAGATCTTTCATTCAGTTCAGTACACACTGTGGGCGTGTTTTGTTTTTAGCATCATACCCATAGATTGAACTTCGGCCCAGAACACGAGCAGTCATGCAATACACTCAAGTGTGTTTGTTAAATATGTGGAATCTTTTGAAGCAGTATAACCGTGAAATTCATTCATGAACAAGGATGACAAATCTCAGCAGGAATGGATCACACACCTTGTGATATAAAACATGTCAGGCGGATAAGAATGTTTTTGACACGGACAGAGTAAGATAAAACCTTTGCCAGCCAGTGAGAGTACATCATTTGATATTGAAGACTAGCATGATTGGATTAATAGAATAGGTGTGTACACAATGGTGTAGCCAGAATTTTTCAGACTTCCATTGAGACTCAAAATTATATTTTTGGTTTCAGTTTGTGGAAATTAATCACTAACACGTGAATGTGATTCCACTTGTAAGGGCTCTGAAGTAATTTTTGTTTCTCAAAGGGTCTTGATTGAAATTTTTAGGGCCAGTATGCATAGGCTCCCATTTAAATGTGATAATTTTGGGGAATGGGGATGTGGATTGATCACACTCTTTGTTTCATGTTGAGCCCTGCTGAAGTCCTTCATCAAACCAGGGATCTCTCTTCCACCTCCCTGATCAAACCTTTGAACTCAACTTCAAAACATAAAATAAAAAATTTTGATTTATACTGTTTTCCCCCTTTCAAATGTAATGAGCGGGGAGAGACTTGATGAGTACCGGTATTATTTCAAAGAGGTAAAATCTCTTTGAATCTAGCAAACATGAAATACATGTAGGCCTGTTCATGCAAATATTGGAGAAGTATATATCAATAATAAAGATTATAGTGTAGATAAATAACTGTAGATACATGTAATGAATAAAGTGTAAGAAAACAGATTTTTCAAATTTATATTTTTGAAGTATGTTTGTATTTTAGAGTTGACTGAAATCTGTCCTTTGGAAGCGATTAATTTAGGCCTGCCCATGTGATGTACCTGTACATAAAAGTCGCCCGTTGCATGTGTTGGAGAACTGATAAACCTCATGTCCTGCACTCCCCAACACTCGGTGTAAAAGAGTTTTACAAATTCCCATCATGATGCTGTCATGCACAGTTATAATCATAAAGCACATCCTGTACATGTGTGCAGAATAGCAGTAGGCCTGTTCTAAAATGCAGACAGTCCTTGAAGTCTTCCCATCCTCCATACCCTGTACCCATTGGAATGTGAACCCTTTGCCAACCCCAGGGTCATCTTCCAGTGAGAGAGTGTGCTCCATGGGACAGCAATCACTGGCAAGGGGCAACTCTTCAGTCATGGGCTGCCAGAGACTGATTATCACATGAGATCTCGGCCTTCCCGCTACGTCCAGTAAGATGATGTCCCGCTTCTAAAATCTGTACCTATGCGGTAGTCCCTATTTGTTCATCTATAGGCTTGTTCACACACAGCAGATAGTGAAATTTTTATAATCAGTACACTGTATTTTGTACTCTGATTAGATTCTCAAAATGCTTGAACCCCCCCCCCCCAAAAAAAAAAAAAATCACTCATTTAAGTGATATTTGGATCATGAATTGCATCGCTCTAATAATGTATATTTTGGTGAAAAACTGCTATTATTTGCTGTATACATGCTTTGTGTTGTTGCATGAAGGTCAGTGTACATGTAAGTACATGTAAGATAAGAAAATAAAGTTTACGTGTAAGGGCTTGTAATCCTACATGAATATATGTGAGTGGACGCAGAAAAAAGTGAGGTCTGGGCTCCTCTTAATATTAACAGTTGTGATTGACTCAAATTGATCGCAACTTGGTATTAATTGCATCTCTGTACCAAAGAGGAAGGAGTTTGTCTTTTTAAGTCGGGCCTGAATTACTGTTTAAATCTCAACTTTTTCTTGTGTGTGAGTGGGCCTTTTATCAGTTGCTCTCTGTTTCTCTTCTATCCTGCTGTGTCTAAGCTGATGATGTCCTGTCAAATCAACTGTTCCATGCTTCAAAGTAGGAATAAAAGTCATTGTAAATTCCTCCTCCTCCTCACTCAACCCAACCCTACATCTTCTGGTGTGCAGCTTCTGAAAAAAAAAATGGCTTGGTATTTGAAATCCCATTTGGAAATATTACACCAAGAACTCCTTTTTATTAAATATAATTTTTTTTTTGCTAGAAAGTGCTATAAATTTAGCAAGTACTTCTTGCACTTTTGAAGAAAAGGAGGCAAAAATTATTTGCTGTCTGATTGTCTGTTATGCAATGAGTGTATTATGCATGCGAAAATGCAATATTTTTGTAAGTTTGAAAATTTTTCACTCAGACTTGTTGTAATGTTCCTTCTCTTTGTTTTGTCTTTTTTTGTGCAAGAAGGTTCATTCATTAAATCTTTACATAAATATCAAAGTCATTTTTCAAAAGAATTTTCAAAAGAAACACGTAAAATTATATTATAATGCTTCGCTTGCACTTTAGAATTTTTGGTTGCCCATAACTAGTAGAAAATATGGCTTACCTGCATAACATACTGCCAGATTTGATGCGATGGGATGTGTGATAGGAAGAGCAGTGCATTGTATGTAGGGCATGTGGAAGTCTACTCTTGTGAATTTTTGTATTGACCATGGGACAGATTGTATGGTGAGTCCATTAACTTGTCCGACAGGAGAAAGGGAGAATGGCCTTTAAGAGATGGTGAGACACTCTGAAGACGGCCAGGCATCTATTATCTGCTGGTAACCTTCAGCTAGAGTAAAACATCCATTGTCTTAAAGGGGGGAATCATACAAACATTTTCGGTGGCACTCTTATACACAAAAGTTCCACTATGTGTAATAAATTATCACAAAATTTGAGTTTTATTTAGAAATTGGTAACAGTTAAAATTGTTAAAACTGTTCAACCCAAAAGCCATTTCTTTATTTTGAGAGTTTATATTCAGACTTTTTCAGCAGACATACATGCACAAAGATAATTACATAATTATGTACATAACCGGTATACATGCCTTTCACCACCATATCATTGCCTTGCTACATGTAACACAGTATCTAATGTAACACTGGTTTGATGTACTAGGCTCTTGCTTTTGTATTCATGACACAGCCAGATATGATTATCATGTAGGTGTGTATACTGTTCATTACGTGAGATTTAAATGTATTTCTTTAAATGAGAATAAACACATTTTCTCTCCCAATTTGTATTTATTATTTCATAAAAAATACATTTGCCTACATATTGCTTGTGCTTGTGTTTGTGTTTATACTTAATTTTCATATATTATAATTTATCCCCTCTCAGTATTAAAAGACAATAGTACTCTGATTAAATTACATTGTTTATCCTTCTTTGTTAACAAATGATTAATGCTTTTGTGGGCATAGGGTGTCAACATTTTTGCGAAGATGAATTCAAATATGCAATCTTTAGTTCTTTACCTGATAACATATTTGGCAAAGGGGGCAGAGAAATGACGACAATGATAATCTTTTATGTCATCAAACATTCGGACTGCACACTGAACTAGATTCCTTAAAGGGCGTTGATCCAAAGGTCATTGAAAATTAGAATCCTTCCCCCCAACCAGGCCTCTTTCCTTGGGAAATTGATGATGTCATCAGGGAGGAAAACAGCTTCTTCTCTAGCATCCTGTTGATGCTCCTACCTTTAATAACTCAAAAAGAATATTAGCATGAGCCCCCCTCTTCAACATTTGGCAAACATGCCAAAATACTCAAATAATATGAAACGGGGGAGGGGAGGAATTGAGGTAGGAGGTGTAATACATGTTATACATAATATATTATTATTATTATTATTATTATTATTATTATTATTGTTCTTACTATTAATGTTATATTCGAGCAAAATATTGATGGATATGTCAATGAAGTTCAATGAATAAATACATACATACATACATGTACATTTGTTAAAGGATGAATAACAGGTCACCCCCACCCCCTCCCCGAGAAATTACATTGTAGTTTTGGCTGGAGAAATCAAATTAGGAATATGAAAAGAACCTGCTTTTGATCTGTAGGCGTCCAGGAATCCAGGCATAGTTTGTTTGTTGTTTTTTTTTTTTGGGGGGGGGGGGAAGCTTTGCCTAAATATCAACTTTTCAGTTTAAAAATGTAAGTGAGCAAGCAAAGAGTGCTGTCAAATAATTCTGAGCTGCAGCCCCCAGCCCATTTGCCTATGTTCTTATGTGGTTTAAAGTTCAGAGTATGTAAACTTTTTTTAATACCTATGTTGCAGACTTATTGTGAAACAGTGTTGCAATAACAATCTTTGATCTCCACTCAGAATATTTTTTAATTGAAAGTTTGGTTTCATTATAATCACTTTCATCTCATTTACCCTGTTCCAAAGAATCCAAACAAACAATGTCATATTTCATTCAGATCTTTTAAAAAGTCATGTTTTAGTCACTGCTGTTGTCATGGGAGAAGTTAATGTATATGGCAGCCCTTAAATCTGTCATTATGCCAAATCATCTTTCATCTGTATCCATGGCAACTATATATTTATCACTGGCATAATAATGATAAATTCTCCCTTTCAGCTGTTTCACTCTACTTCATTTGCTCCCTTTATAATGGAAATTAAAGCTGTTGCTGCTAACGATCTAGCTCCAGATGCTTCTCATATTTCATTCTCGATGATGATGATGATGATGGGCTATATGATCAATGGCTCCTGTGAAATTGAGCCTCAAACTCTTGTCAGTTGCACTATCATGTTTTCTAACCATCCATCAAAACCATCACATAATTACCCTCGATTACAACACATATGTGCAAAGTTTGGATTTGTATAATGGACTACCAATTTATATCTCTAGTCAAGACCTATCTTTGCCAGGTTGCTGATTAAGTATGAACAATGTATCAATATACATGCAATTCATGGTTTCAGATTAACTCAAAACAACAAAAATTGTAATTTTTGTTGTTATACATGTATATGTAGTTATGTACATAAACATGTATGGAATCTAAATGTGTTATCATGATTTATATATGGTTTCAAGTAAAAATGCATATTTTTTTTCTGTAGTGAATTACAGTAAAAATACTTTGTGCTTTACTGTATACTGTAGGTTAGGCCTACACAAACCATACTTGAATTTTATGAATTAAATACTTTCATTTTCGTGCACAAACTCTCTATACATGTTCATTCAGTGATATTTTGAAATTCCTTGCATAACGACAACTTGAATTTTTTAGTGTAGGGTGATTGATGAATACTTTTACCTCTTCATCCAAGTGGTCCGTGCTGAATCACAAAGTCAATGCACTCTTCGATAGTAACATGGAGTATGGATCTGATACGTTGTACAATGCATATTGTTTTCCCTTGAGGTTTTAGCTTGTTTGTTTTATACAACAAATTATTCCAGGATATGAAAACTATAAGCCATGAATATATTTTGAATAAACAGATGATATTGGTATAATTCAGACTTCCATGAAGGTTATTCATGCAGTAACTACCAAAAGTTTTACTAGTAGGCCTAGGTACTGTATGTACATGTACGTGTACTGTATATGTTTTGATTGTGAAATTGAATTATTGTGATATATCTTCTCAAGTAGTAAATGTAAGTAGGCTTACTGTAAATCAATGCTCCCTTTGACTCAAAGTAAACTAGGAAGACAATATTAACACCTCTCAGGTCAAACTATTTGGACAGCTCTCAAACAAGACCTTGGATAAGGGCTGAATCGAAATGGTTAACTGACAGTGACAGTATGACCGTCTGAAGCAAGACGGTTAACAATTTTGCATAATGCTTTTACTGAAAAGTTTTATAATAGAAGAAAAATTGAAATATAATCACCTAGATTTACAGGGTACCAAACTAACAATCACCCTCCCAGAATGTTCACTCTGCAGTATTCACTCTACGGATACAATATTCGGTGAAAATGTAGTAATTAGCACATCTTTCAGAGATGGCACCTTTAAAGAGGGTTATTTATAGCTGAAGACTTGATGCACTGTCACTACACATCCATATCAAGTTTCCATCAGATGCTCCAAATGCCATACCCAGAACATGACTGTTGACCCCTCGTCTGAGTGCATGTTGAGAGGCATAGTGAGAAGAGGTGTCTTTCTTGTCTTTTTCATTGCTGCATGTAGCTTGGACTCCCAGGCCCATTGATCCTTTATGATCTCTTCTCAAATGTGTGAAATGAGTGACTGTTTTAAAGGGAAATCCAACCTTAATAGCAAGTTGCTTTGAAAGAAAGAGGAAAAATCAGAGAAGCAGATTGGTGAAAGTTTGAAAAAAATCGGACAAGCAATAAGAAAGTTATGAATTTTTGAAAGTTGTAATCACTATACATATGGGAATTTCAAATTGACCGAATAGGTAATGTCACTGTGATGTAGCTGTGGACAACTCCCCCATTCCCTCCAACACACAAAATGACTAAAATGTCACTTTTTTCAAAATGTATTACTCAGTAGGATCTCTTTCTTTCACAAGGACCTATAACAATATGCTATCTCCAATATATTCTGAGTACTGCCCCGAGGGTAAAAGCGCCTCGAAGAAAACCACAAATTAATGATATTTTTGTGTACGACAAATGGGAGAGTTATCCACAAACATGTCACAATCGAATCACCAAATTGCCAATTTGAGATTTGCATAGATGTAGTGATCTCATTTTTCAAACATCCATAACTTTCTTATTCCTTGTCCGATTTCTTTCAAACTTTCACCATCCTGTTTTTCTTATTTTTCTGCTTTCACACAAATCATCTTATTACCAAGGTTGGATTGCCCTTTAAGAGGCCTATATGGTCTTTTTTAGTTGTCCTGAACAAATTACCCTTTGAACTAGTGTATTGTTTAAACTTAAGTCAGCACCAGAGGTTGAGTTCTGGGAAAGGTAAAATATAAATTTGTGAGCTTTCTCATTCTTTTTATGTTAGTTTGGAAGATCATCATAGGAGATCCCCTGAAAAGGATTGCTCTTCAAATGCTCTCACATATGACAAGAAATGGCTGAAATGTTCAGACCAAACATTAGTGTGTAGTCCCATATACATATTTCTGTATGCAGTGCACACAGTATGACTCTCAGCACGATTGAGTCAATTTCTTATCATTTTGGTGATTCCAAAACCTTACAGCATACACCAAGTCTTACATGCTATATAATCAACCTTTTTTTTATTTGAGACAGTTTCTTTCACAATTCAATCTCATGACCAGAACTCAACTTTATCTTTAAATGCAAAAGCCTTAGCGTGGTCAAATTTTGACTCTAAACTAAGAAACTAAGGTTTTGTATATCCTAATTGCAGGATTTTAGAAAAGGAAAGTGTATGGCAATATTTGAAACTACTGTAAAATCAGAAACACTCACGACTTGAAACTTTTATTTCGTGAATTGTAAGCAACAGCCATTTTCACAGCAAGAATTTGCAAAAATCAGTGTTCTGTCAATTATGATTCAATGATATCATGGCACAAAACTTGCAAAATTCCTTATTATTATAATGCATGCGAAAGTGTCTGATTTTACGGTATTGGTTCTGTGAGAAATTAATTTATGTACATGTTAACATTTCATAGGAAACTTTGTGCTAAATGTCTATAATACTTTGATACATTAACGTATTTACACAACTATGAAAATATATTTATGACATGAATGATACGCACATTGTCTATTGAGTCAAGTATAGCCTATAATAGTTAAAGTAAGAGGCTCTTATTCTGACAAGTTTCTATTCTGCTTCTAGTTTCTTTTCTTGTACTTGCTACAAGGAGTGTCATACATGTACATGTAGGTCTGATAACTCCTTTATTTTATTCATGCAGCAAGGGCAATTTATAGACTTATTGTTCAAAAACATTTTGCTTTAAGTGGCACTGAAACTTTCGGCACAACTTGAGCCATACATTTATTACATTAATTTTTAGGCACGCCTACATACTATGTTACATCAGAATGAAGTATAGTTATTAATCATTAGGTTTCTTTTCAGTTTCTTTTCTGATACTTCCTACAAGCATTTTTGTAGGTCTTATGATTCTTAATATTGATTGTTCAATTTAAACCATTTCATAAGTGGTAATAAAGATTTTGCTTGACAGTACTAAATTTACAATTACTTCAGAATGTGTTGTTAAACCTACACATAAATTAAAACATACATTCATTATGGATTTAAACATACATGTACATGTAGGTACACGTACATGTACAATACCTACTGAATCGTTTATCAAAGTAAAGTAGGGCTATTCATTAAAGTTACAATGTAGTAGTCCATGTACATGTAGTCCCTAATAAGCTAATTAAGCTAAATTTACAACAGTATGTATTCTGCTTTCAGTTTATTTTCTTATTCTTCCTACAAGCATTTTTATAGGTCTAGTGACTGACTCCATTATTCTGTTCATTATTCAATACAAACCATTTGGGCTAGGGGAATTTGTTGTCCCATAATTTGTAATGTATGTAGCAGTGTACATTGTGTAAATATTAAAATTTCTTTCGCGAGGGCTACATGTACTTTAAAGTCCACCTATTGTGTTCAGAGATTTTAATGCACTATGGGTAGAAATATTATTTGACGATGGCTCTTTTTTCATTTACAGAGGCTGTTTCTAGAGTTTGGGGGGCTAATCGCCCTTAGTATGTAGTATGTAAGAACAAAACAAAGCCAGATTTTTTTCTTCCATTACAGTATATAGCATCCATGAGTACTACAAGTACATCACCCTCAAAACTATGGTTCTGTGGCCTAGTCAATCAAGACTGTTTCATAATGCAATCATCTGTCCTAGGATGTTTATTAGCCCAGACATCGTAAAGTCATTTGCGCCTGCATTAGCAGTCTGTGTAATGAGGGTGGGTGCCCTCCCCTGCTGCCAACTGATCTACCAGGTCCCTCCTCCTGTTCCTGTGAAGTCAGTGAGTTGATAGTAGATGAAATCGTGGACCTACAGTACTACCATAGACCTACTCTACATGAATATCTGAAAAATAGTTCTACTGGTAACTTCAAGAGTCCAGACACTCTAAAAATGTAAAAACATGTGTAGGTGGAAAGTTAATGCAAAAGTTCAAATCTAGACCTACATGTATGATGGAATCAAATAGTTCTGTTGGGGACTTCAAGAGTCCAGACACTTTTTTTAAAGTGAAAATTCTGTATGCTGGAAGTTAATGTGGAAGTCCAAACCTACATGGTTGAATAGAAGTGGATTTCCAAATGATATTCAAAGGCCTAATTTGACTGTCCTTTTTAACAGGTTCTTGTTTTGTAGCAAGTCACCCTCAGTCCATACATGTACATTTGATGTGCCTAATTTTTGAATGTGCACACTTCGTCATTCTGAAAATGTACACATACTTGTATGAAAGCATGCTTACTAATGTTGCACTGTTTTTTTATAAATTTAGTAAAGAATGAGCTTTTTTGGCATGTCCATCACAGTTTGGAAATTAAAAATATCTTGTGTCCTTGCATGTAAGAAATTGTCAAAGATTTGAGAAAAATTGTCAACTTAGAGCAGGAAAGGGAAGCTAGTAGTTTTCATCAAGTATGTGTATTACTTCCTCACAGGATGTTTTGGCTTTCAGCTTGAGAGTGAAAACTAGAGAAGGAGAAGAGTTAATAGCTACGTTCATGCGGGACTTGTGGTTTCGAAACTAAGTTAGTGAAACTAGTTAACTAAGTTAACGAAACCACGACTCCCTTACTACAAAAAGGGTTCACACGAGCCCGAAACAACAAGCTGAAACTACAAGCCAAATAGATTTGTATCATACAGGTTTTGTGTAAATTAAAGCATTATTAAAGTGAAATGATTATATCTAGGGTGCAGTATGGAAAAATATTTTTATAAGAGAAAATGGAAATTTATGATATTTTTCAGTACAGGGCAAGATACGTCACAGAGTTGCCAATTTGTGTTTGACTGATTACAACTTCAAAAATTCATAACTTTCCTGTTTCTTATCAGATTTTGCTCAAACTTTCACTATTCAGTTTCTCGCATTTTTCTTAACTTAATACCAGGGTGGACTTTCCCTTTAAGCAATAAAAAACATGTTCATAGCCTCATAGACATAAAGTATCAAAAGCAGCGTGATAAGAGCATTATTTTTACGAACACCCATTTAGAAAATCCACATTCCTGCAGGAACTGTGGTTTGAAATTGAATGAGAAAACTTTGCCATGCATGGTGCAGGAAATCAAATGACCTTTGACCAAGGAGATACTAGACAAGCTTGCCTAGTATGCTTTGACCGATATCAGGGTGGAATAACGTGAGGTCCGCATTTTCACATTCATGTACCTAGCATTTGGTGGAAAATGTGGCTATTATGCGCATGATAGCAGCTCTAAAATGATGAGCATTATTTTGATGCGGATACATTCGTAAAGTCCCATATACATGCTCTTATTCTGCTCCTATTATATGCTCTTGGAGTTTATGAAGGGGGTATAGAGTGTATTTTAAATTGGGCTTCTGTACTTATTAAAATAGATATCTACATGTATGCCTCATATTCAGACCCTTATCTGTCTGTTGCACCTACTGTATTAATTTTTTGGATACTTCTTTTCCCTACCAGGCAGATCATATTCAGCAAAAAGCAGACTACACACTATTTTTTTTTTCTGCATAGGGTGAGTAATTGTACAATGACCTATTAATGTAATTTCCTTGTTCACCTGAAAAAGGTGCCTTGTGACTCTGAATTGAGCGATGACAATAGCAAGATTAGAAGCTTGCTAAACCACAAAATTCAACCCAAACACCTTCCTACATTCCATAGCAAGCCAAAAACAAGACAAATTTTCACAGACCATGCAGGGAAAACAAAGAGTATGTCCCGCTATATTCATATTTATAATCCTATCTTACAAGCCAGGCTACTTGTCCGATAACGATAATAAGATTTTCAATTAAAGGTACACCTTACTGTATGGTGCGTACATGTAAGTATGCTCGTGTCAGTTAATAATAGAGCAGCTGTAGGGTGTACCTTTATAAATCGGAACAGTCCAACCGGCCCTTTATACTCTGTAACCTGCCAGAACCATCCATATCGTACCAATGTACTGTAACTGTATGATTCTTCCAGAGTTGGTAAATGCAAACAGGGTCATTTAACTCCTCAGGAACTATGAAATTGGGCTGTTTGACATTATTCATATTTATTTAATTGAAAGCAGACATACATCATGATGTGATGCGAAATGGAGAATGATAATGATGGTGAAAGAGCACAAGCGGAGTGGAGGAGGAGGAGAGAGACAGGAGGAGTGGATGTAGATATTTAGAAGAGAAGATTTCTTATTTCTCTAGTAGGTCTATGCACCAACCAGGAGCTTGCCTAACAAATTATGCATAACTATGAATCTAAGAGGGGACTACCCTCCATGTACATTTGTATGATATAATCTGAACCACTGCATAGTTTTGTTATATTGGAGTTTAGTGGATAAAACACATATATCTAAAACAGAATTAATGATTAACTTAAAACAATCAGTTTTGTGAAATATCAGTTACCATCATACATGTACCTTAATTACACTTTAATATGCATGAAATGTGGGTGTATTCATATGTGTAGAATTACTTTAGAATTGCATCACACAATTTTATAGACTGCAGATTTTATCACGAACTTGTCAAGAGATTGATTGATAAGAGATCCTGTCATGATTTGCATTGCAAATGCCAGCAAATGCACACAGACAAATAAAGCCATTCATCAAATAATTCTTGTTTATTTGTACACTTTACAATACTGATGGAATGCAAACCGTATGGTCTGGGGAATTATCACTGCCTGGATTATATTGTACAGTGGTGTATAGTGCACACTTGTACTTGTCATACTTACATGTATGTTTTAACTAAAAATGATGCTCACAGGCTAAAAACAATATTACAGTGAAGGTGATGATCAAAGGAAATTTAGAAATATAGAACAATTTAAAAGTTGTACAAAGGGTAGGGGGGAAGGGGGAGGGGTTGAGGGGGACCTTGGGAGAGAGAAAATTGCAGAGATAGGCACTTTTGATTAATGATTTATAACACTGATTTGCTGCTATATACTCTGTCTTTACATTTTAATTGATCCTATATTAAATGCATTATGTACATGTATGTCAGAGACTCAGAGACTTGAACAAGAAAAAAGAAATGTGGTGAAAATGAACACTTAGAAATCTGCAAGACCTTAATACATGTACATTGTACCGTACTGTTACCAGCCGTGGCGGTGTTCGACAAGTCTGCAAGCACAGACCCTAATTTAACACTTCATCAGATAATCATTGTATCTTGAGAGAAGCCTAAGCCAGCTACCTACTGGTCGTGTCAATATAAGTCAGGAGCAGCTATAGTACAGGGCCTATGGTAGTCGTACAGTGCAGACATTCTTTTACGACTGACCAGGGTTTGTGTCTGCAAACTAGGATTTGACGATTGGAGTTAATAATTTTCATAAAATACTGTATACATGTACGTGGAGAAATCACCCACCATTCGATGCCAAAAATGCTTGTGAATAAAATCCACCTAAAACATGGCATCTTGTTTCTGCAGCGCTTCTGCAGGGCTTCTACTGCTCCAGTGTCGCGGCACATTGCACCAGTGGTAATATTAATCAAAGATAAATCACTATGTTGTAAAAATATTCACTTAGCACACTGCGCGCTATGCAGTTACATGTGTAGCTGTCTATTTATTGCATTGTCTGTGCAGGATTGCGCATACGCAATGTGTATTGCGCTTGTCGGGCTGCCTGTCACGATTTGTGTGTTGTAGAAATGGCCCGTCACCAGGGTTGTCACCAGGGACTTTTTAGTGGTGGAAATTTTATTGCCCAAAACCTTGCCACGGGGGTTCAGGGGGACAAAAACTAGTCAGTTTTCAGGGCTTATAAGTTATAGTTAAACAGTAAAAATATTGTGTATCTACACAGTACACACTGTACTGTAGCTGCAGCATTAAGCATTGTAACTACTGTAGTAGTATTTGGTTTACTTTGTACATATACCTGCTGTGAGTGCTGTCAGATTACTCTCTTAAACCACAGTTTCATGTTCGTAGGTCAAAATCGTAGTATTTTTTCTTTGTCCATGGGGAAATTAGTGCCGGGCAGGCGGATGTGATATTGCATTGAGTGCCAGTCAGAAATTTCGAGTGGTGGAAGGTTTCAACCAACGCTGACCACCGTAGTGACAACGCTGCCCGTCACGACTGGAGTATAGCATTCTCGGCTAGACAGCCAACTTTGAAAGTATTTCCAAAGTATTTTTTGTGCAAAAAATTTGTTTGGCCAACATCTATGGAACTTAAGCTCTAATACATCGATAAACAGAAAATATGATGCAGAATTACAGATTATTTATTTTGTTTCAGTCTGCTAAAAAGGAATTCTTGTTTTACAAAAAAATTAGTAGAACATAATAAAGATCCGTGGATAATTCTCTTTGGAAACAAACTTTGCCTGCCGTCATTCTTTGCGCGATTGGCAGCGAGTGAAACGCTGCATAGTTGTTCCTCGTTTATTTTGGTACAATATCTGCTAGGCAGTCACATCCATTCATTACGCACTGTAGAGACTGGGGCAGTTGACATAGGTCGTTGCAGCGATGAAGCTGTATTACATGGGTGCGCCACGACAGGTGACAGTACAGTACTTGAAATAATTTCTTAATTACAGCATGGAACAAGACCCCGTTCTCATTACAAGGGATAGAGCACCATCTCTAAGGTGAGAACGCAGCGACGTCGTTTCGGCGCGCTCCACTGCGGTCCACAGCGATCCCAAACCGGACCATGCCTCTGGGGGGTGGTCCACCAGAGATAGCGCGATCTAGAGCACGCCTATTCGCAGTTTACTGTGCAGAGAGTGCTAAGATAAATCGCGCTACCCTGTGCAGGTGTGAACCCGCGGCGTGCCAGTGGACCTCCCTGGCTCACCCCACGATGGAGCGATCCACTTTCCAATCTTGTAATGAGAACAGGGTCTAAGTTTGAAAGGTCTGGGTAGGATGTGTCAATGGTACATGTGTAGATCACAATATCAAGAAAATAGCTGTTATCACTGCTATTTTTCCAATTACTGGATAAGTCGTCCAGATAAAAGTCCTCACCACACTCCATTGTTTATCTTTGGGGTTTTAACAGCTCGTTGGCAATGCGGTATTGAGTGATTTAATGGATCAATTAGCCTCCATTTGCCCAATGGTGACAGAACAATTTGCTGTTTAATTATTGCTTGACAAATTCTCTGGAGTGGGGCAATAGTTAACTCCCCTCAACCATCACAAGTTTATGGCTTTCATATGAATATGCACTTCCGTAACAGAATCCTATGTGCATGTACATGTACATGTACATGTACATGTAGAATGCTAAAACTAAGCTTTGATAAAAGTTTTTTTTTTTCCTCAGAGCTCATTTGGAGCAACTTCCTCTCCTTTCCTAATTCCTATATGTGCTTTTAAAAATCTTTACAAGTGTACCTATGAGTAATTTCCAGAAATATTCAAATTACTGCATATTTTCTTGAAAAAAATGTCCCCCTGGGCAAATCAAAAAAGCTTGTCTGAAGCTCTTCTAACTTAACAACTGCAAGGAGAAGTGAAATAGCTTTAAAAAAAAAAATTAAAAAAAAGAATTCGAATGCAGCCTTGATACATATACATGTATTAATTTACACATTAATATATTACAATGTACTGATATGACGCAGTAATTCCATTTTAAATTTTACGGCAGGGTTTTGAAATATATTTATTTATATTTATAATATTCATATTTGTAATATTTATTTTGCAATACAACATTTTCATTTTAAAAGGCCTAAATTTGCAAGTAGACATGTGTGGGGTTGTCTTTTTTTTTTTAGAAGATCCTCTGTTTAATCAGTGAGCCCTTACATGTGTATGTTACCAGAAGCTTCAGATCATTTTTAAGTGTACCAATCACCTGAGAAAAATAATTTGTGTACAGCTAGAAAGTATAAAATCAACCTCAAAGAACTTTATCTGGCATTCTATAGGTCAACAGGTAAGGAGTATGAAGGAAATAAGGATAACACGTAGGGGCACGCTTGGAACCAAACTCTGAGTTGGCTTCTGCGGGAGCCCTTATGTTGGCGAGCGCGTACAGGTTTGTTTGTCTACCCAAAAGTTGCTTTTAAGCTTACACAGAGTGTAATTAAACTTGCAATATCTCTTTATAAGAGTAATATTTGAAGTCCATATTTTGAATTTAGTAAAACGACATGGAACCTCTAACATGCAGAGCAATTTAGGTGAGCAAAATATTTTTTAGTGATTGGTACCCTTAAGCTACAAATGACTGCTTATGTAGACAGATCTCATTTTCAGGTTTCATATCATTCCATATGAACAACATTTGCAAATCGTACAATATTATCGGAGGATTGAGAGATAAATGTTTTGTGTCCTTAGTCTTCATTGGACTAGTCTTGAGTTTTGATTTAGGATTTGGAAAACCCTTTTACATCTGTCCTTTTTTTGCGAACACTTGTTACTTCCTTGTAGAAACAATTATATCTGGGAGGTTTGATGAGTCAGTGCCAGAAGTGCTTGACCTGAAGGCTGAATGACATGCAGCAGTATTCCCATAGATCCTTTTATACCAAACTCTGGATCTGTTTGAAATCTGTATGAATATGAGCATATCTGAAGGGGCTGTGCCCCCTCCAGTTGTTGAGAAATACAATGAAGGAAAGAAAAAGAAGATTAAGTCAGAGTAAAAAAAATGTAATTGCTCCGTCCATCACATAGCCAAAATTGGAGAGCTTGCAGAACTTTTGAAATTCATACTTTGAGATATAAAAATGTCTTTTGAGGGAAAAAGAAAAATATATGCCCCTCCCTCCTTTCTGAAAATCCTGGATCCACTCCTAGATGAAGAACAGTAATAAATTACTGCCCTGGACCCTACAATATACTGTAGAACTATAGCTCTATGAGTATATGCATTCACTTCAGGTCAGCACTGATTAAAGAAGGAAGTACCTGATAGTGTGCTTGCATTCTACATGTTCATTTTGGAGGAAGAACACTTTTCCTGTTAAAGCCAGCATACATGTAGGGTTTATCTGCACTTTCATTTTGAAGAATTCCAATTGGTATAATATTCAGGAGAATTACATAGGCAGGCATTGTTTTTCTGTAAGCCCTAGGTAAGCTCAATTGACTTGATTTTATGATTTGATCTGATTTTATTTGTCAAGATACTTGTTAGAATATGAAGTATGTAACATTGAAAGGGAAACAAAAATTTGCCTTTAATTAAGAGGATAACGCGTGAATGCTCATTATAAGCTTAAATTTCCAAATTTCAATGGGTCTTAATCTATTTTAGAAATACAATTTCCTCTGAAAGGATAAATGCTCATGAATGGTGGACAATATGCTCTGTGAATAATAATGATTTAATACATTATGATTGTGTAGGTCAATGTGTATGTTATCCATGCAGAAAAATGTGTGAAGTCATAAAAAAAATGATAAAGTGGATCAATTAGCTATTCAGTGATCAGTGCAATTAAAGGCAATAGACGGTGACATGTTAATGAGTTAACATCCATGTGATCGATTCTGCTCTCTACATTGATTAACTGATTAAATTTCTTGTAAATGAATAAATCATATTTTCTCTTCATGAAAGCATCTAAATCAATGTGTTTAAAAACTCTTTCATATCATTATAGACATTTCTTATTCTTTTGATGGTACACTGTTGATCAAGTGGACATGTTTTTAATCAGTTATTTTTTTCTATACATGTACGTGAGCACAGAAACTGTACTATGTTCTTTATACTTCAAAGTTTGGGTGCGAAGCAAAACCCGAGGGTGCGAAATTCAGCGTGACCCGCTTCGAAACTTCCTTAGCAACGTTCCCCCTTGAACTTGCCCTCTCGAGCATGAGGCAGAGTAGCGTGCCGTGTGCAAACAAAAAGAAATTACTCAAGCGGTACACTGTCACGTGACAGGCTCGCTCCATTGGTCAATGGCTGACCCAGGGCTGACCATTGCGCGGGCTTTTTGTTGACTTTTAGCCGCGGACCTGAAGGTGGATTTGTGACACCGCAAACGCAATCGTTGTCCATGCTAAGAAACCATTTTACACTCTTTTCGTATACTTAACCAGCATGAATAAAATCGGAATAAATCTTGTCTTGACCCTAGAGAATTAATAGAACGAGACACGCATTTCAGCGGGAGGGTGGGGGTGAAAAAAGGGCTCCTTCTTGTTCATTTCCAATGCAAGAATCAATAGCAAAATAGCGCCGAGAAGCTTGGGGATAATATCCTCATAGCGGGCTCACCAGGGCAGGATCTTCTCACCTTTACTCAGACATTCAACAACCGCATGATTACAAATGAGGATTATGTATTATTTGGCAAGTGAGGCAAACAGTTAATACCCCAACCCCAGAAAGGGAGATATATATATATATATATATAGATAGATAGAGAGAGAGAGGGGGGGGGGGGGGGGGGCAAACGGAGCAATATCATTACATGTGCATGTAGTTGCATTTACGGAGCATTATTCTATTTCACCTGTGACTAGAAATCGAAATATCGAAATTACCTAATTTATATTGTTAACATGTTAAAATTACACTTAACAAGTATTACGTAGACTTCAAGACCCTCCCCAGTTTTATTTTGTTTTCGCATCCTTCACGATGCTAAAATAAAATGCACCCTCTGGAAAAAAATAATAGAAAAATGCACCTCTTTAAACTTTAAATGTATGTTATTTTAGACACGTATTAATCAAGCTAAAAGAAGAAAAAAGGGAAAACAATTTTAAAGGAAATCTCAGGAGTTTTCGACTTTAATAAAAATATTACGTTAACAAAAAAAAAAAAAAAAAGGTCAGACGCTCATTCCTTTTCCCATAAAATTCTGTCACATTCTCCATTATACCATCATGGCTTCTTAAAACTAGCCGCGAAGCGAAAGTGACTGATAGTCCTACTGAATTGGATTTTTAAAAGAGACTTCATCATGCTGATGGCGGTGAATTGTTTAATATCATATGAAATAATTTTATGAATGTTGAAAATAAAAAATAAAAACAGACTGATATAGGCCGACATTCCGACATTATCGCGAACGGAAAACCATATGCTTTCCGGTAGAATAATCACAAAAGCGATTGCTATCTCTCGTTGGGCCAGGTTACCTATATTATTTTGTTTTGTTTTTGTTTTTTTTTGTGTGTGTGTGTAATGTTCATTATTTAAAGGTTTTACGTTATACAAGTCATAATGAACGCAAAAGAAACTAAAGTGAGCAAATCCAAGTTTGGGAGCAGAGAGGAAGGTGTGACTTTGATGATATGATGCTTCCCCTGGAAATTTTGAAGATTAAACAAAAATAAAGAAAGGCTAGTCGCGTCCCACAAATCAGCATGTTGATACCCATTTAGTTCCAAACGCAGATGTACCTGGAGCTTTTTTTTTTCTTCACAGAAACACAATTACAAAAGTCACAAAAAGGAAGCAGAACTATAATTTGCATAGAGAAAAGAGAATTCAGGGATCATGATACATCGTTTTCAGACTGTGTTTCATAACTGTTTCAAAACGCTGATTCTGGTTTCGCAATAAATCATTGTACGATAAAGCGCAAGCAGGTGGCAAGGACAAGGAGTTATCACAGCCTATGCATACATATTGCCCATGTAAAGAATTCAGATCCTTTAAACTCTTTTCATGAACTTAACCGGCATTATAAGAATCCGTATCAATTGTCCTGCCCTTGGAGAAGAACAATACAAGACACGCATTTAAGCGGGAGGGTGGGAGTGAAAAGAGCTCCTTTTGTTCATTTTAAACCAAGAATCAATAACGCTAAGAGGCATAGGGGGCATTGTTTTCAAACTGGGCCCATCAGCGTGGTCAGGGTATGTTCTATTCAACCATAATTCCACCTTACCCATTCAAAACTGCATGTTGCATTGTTTCGCAAGTGAAGCAATGGACCTATACATCCCCCTAAAAAAAGCGGGAAGAGAGAGAGAGAGAGATCGTGTTGTGTGTGTGGGGTGGGGGGGGGGGGGTGTTTATTACACTTAAAAAGTAACATAATTCCCCGTTATTTTGTTCGAGCAACTTTCATGATGCTTTAAAAAAGGCGCAATCTGAAAAATAAGAAAATGCCCCTTTATAAGACATAAGTCACTTTGAGCAATAATGTACTTTTCGGATTAAAGAAAATTAAATCAAATATTTAAAACACGTACTAAGCTTTTAAAATACCCTTTTCATTTTAAAGGAAATCTCAGGAGTTAGAAACTATATTGTTTGGCATATAAAGCAAATGATTAATACCCCCCCCCCCCCCCCCGAGAGAGAGAGAGAGAGAGAGAGAGAGAGTTTAGGTCGACTATTTCATTATCTAATTTAGGCAGACAGGTGTTTTATTTCACCGATTGAATGCCAATTCTTGGTGAAGAATACCCACTTTCGAAAGTTAATGGTGCCCTTCCTATTCTGACATCCATCCCCTCCAAGAGTTACTCTTTGTTTAAGAAATAGATATATAGGTATTTTTTGTGAGACAGAAGTCACTCGGCTGTCCTAAAAAATGTCAATGGTTTGGAAATTTGAACTGAAGAATCCGAAAGTCCAATCTCTGAACATTTTGTTGGACTTTGTCATTTGCAATTATACACTCATGTCATGAAAAGAAAACAAGCTTTGTTTTTCTCTTCTATATTAAAGCAAATTGATTTTATAAAGAGGAGATAATCTTCTGTACCTGATGAAAATACGTGTAAAGCAAAAAATGGAATAAAAGAAAAAAAGATCTAATTGATTATCGTGCTGTTTATAGGGCTACTAATTCCACCATTCCATGTCATAGAAAGCGTAGTAATTTGAAAAAGAGATCAAAATAAAAGAATCGTCTGGACATGTACTAGGTAACTAAGGAACTCTTTTAAGAAAGCAGCAGATTATTTTAAGAAAGCTGAAATTTACTAATAGAGTGCAGATATTGCGTCAAACAAAAGATCTTTTTATATCATAGCGCTGTGACGTTCCAACTTGTGTTCCACTCTCTGTTTAGCCTGAAAAGAGTTAGGAGATGTGAAGAGAAGAAAACAGTTGGCTTTCAAAAAGAGAACAAAATCCACGAAAACAGTGACTGTGTCAAGAGCGATTTAATGTTAACGGGTGAGAATAATGAAAACTGGCTATTTAGCGTGAAGAAAATAAGGATGATCATAAAACGAAGACCAATTTATTATAGCGCTGTTGAAATTCATTCCACTTTTATTATTCCACGAAGTAGAAAGTGAAGTGAAAAAAAACAAACTTAGCTTCAAAAAGAGGGCAAAAAGAATGGAAGCACGATGTCAAGTTTAAAGTTTATACTGATGCTTGATTCAGGAAACAAAAAACAGTAATTTGGGTGGGTTTTTTTAAGGTGCATAATTCCGAAGGTTCGTTTTCCGAGGTTCCATAATTCCGAAAGGTTCGATATTCCGAAGGTTCGTTATTACGAAATTGGAATAGGTTTATTATTTCCGAAAATTAAATGGAGTTCATAACCCCGAAGGTTCATAATTCCGAAATTTCTTATCTAATTTTCGGTTTCACGAGCCTTTGGAATAACGAACCCTATATACTTCATTTTTGGAATTAGAACCTCAGAGCTCAGGATAAACAAAGCTTCGGAATAACGAACCTCCGGAATAATGAACCTTTGGAATAATACAAGAAATGTTCGGAATTATGAACTGAGCTCTATTTCACTTTCTGAAGTATGAACCCCCTTCTATGGGAAATTTTTATGCCCCAAATTGTATCAGCCTTTTACTCTTTAAGCACATCTCTTAAGAAAATAGCAACTTGTAGAGATTTTAGAAATGAACATGTTATCTAGAGTGACAAAGAAAGATCATCAAACAAAGGATCATTATTATAGCGCCGTTTAAGGTGCATCCTGCTCTTTAGGAAGCAAAACGAAAAGAAACAAGAGAGCAAAAGGCAGGGAATAATTCATCAACTTCAATGTGTACAGGTGCGTGATTTAGAAAAAAAAATCAATAAACATTGGGGCTTGTGTTGCTTTTTGACTTACACCTTGTAGGAAAGCTCACAACTCTTTAAAATGCCAGGATTAACTATTGTGAAGAATAAATGAAGACGAGTAGACAAAAGGCCATTAACATAGTATCATTTTAAGTGAATCCTGCGCTTTATCATTAGAAAGCCGCAGAGAAAGGAAACAAAGGAGCAAAAGGCAGGAAAGCATCGTGTCCACAGCTGCGTCTAGAGAAGAAAAACTGCAAGAGGGGCCAATAAGTTTGGCAGATATTTGAAAGCAGGCCCGGTATGGTTATTTCCCGAATAGTTTTTCCGCTAGGCTTCGTTGCGACCTCGCTCTAATGCATGAACAAAACAAACTATATACCTACTGCTTTATTAAGTAAATGGATAATTAACTAAAGAGAAAGGGTACAATTATTATGAGCTTTATACTGTGACTGACTTTCTTATTTGTCTTACAAGTAAAACAAAAAAAATGGATGGTAAAGCGAATTCATTACAGAAAAGGACGATTTGATTCTATAAAGAATATAATTCGACGATTTCAAGTTGAATGCACCCCGGTCATGCATATTCAGGTCCTATTTACATGACAAGTAGGTGTACCACGAATGACCAATCACAACGCGCTAAAGCCGTCAGGCTGAGGATTACGTCATCCGGCGTACGAGGCCAAGCCGCCTTAGCAACAAAAGAGAGGTGTGCAAAGATCAATCAAGCGAGCAATGTAAGTTTTCAAAAACCAAAATCCTGATGAAGCGTTTTGGAAAGGGTAAATACAAACACAGTTTTCAGGTACTTATACTTAGTATTTTGACTTCAAATTTTGGGAAGTGGTAAATGAATCATTAAAGAATCCAAATACGTAAAAAAAGAAATTTGGGGGAAAAATGACATTTACACTAAAACACGCTATTTATAGACAAGTACCACTTGCGACTTCCGCCTGGTTTCGTCGTGAGCGGTCACATATGTTGTAGAAGTATTAAAGCCAATAGCAAATTATTTATAAAGCCACAGGAGACTGAATCACTAATTAGTTTCTGTTTTTTGGGGGTTTTTTTTAATGATATTATCTCTAGTTTCAGTACATTAGAGTTGACTTGAAATATAAGGGGTAATTAGAGCCCAATTAGGCAATTACACCTGAGGAAACGTGGTCCCCCCCCCCCCCCCCATTCCAAAGTTATGAGGTAGGCCTATACAAGGTGGTGTAGCCAGAATTTTGTCAATGGGAGACAATGAGGGGGAGGGGGATCACCACTTTCCTTCTGGGAAAATTGGTAAAATACATGTACAGTGTAGCTTTGTAATGAAATCATTAAATTTTACACTTACAATGTTCTGCTAGGGAATTTAGTGATGAGATTGTGTTTTTTTACCTACAGTATTACTAAGGATTAGATAAATTAGATAGTTAAATAATAATTTTGTTTGCACTTTTTCAAGCTTTTAATTCAGGAAGAAGGGGGGGGGGGGGGATCAAGCTTCTCTTTAGCTGCACCGCTGCCTACTCATAACAGTCCTACATGTGTTCATGTAGATGTGCTAATTACATTGTACATGTATGGTGTTTGTACGTATGTACAGCAGATCTATGGTCCGGTTCAGCTAGATTTTTTTTTTAATATAGAGGGAAAATAACAATAAACGTTGTTCTGTTCACTACCCGGGCTCCAAACTTGGTGCATGGTTCTCATGCTTTGGAGAGGTGTTGAGTAATTTATGAATGACTTGCGGCCTTCGACCCACAAAATTAGTATGGAATATTGATTCTAGGCAAAGATCAATGCAGTGAAGCATGAATGAAGTCTCTTTCTGTTAGAGCTTCTATGCTGTGAAAAGGAGTCATATTTCATATTTCAATAGTAGGAGAGTCCACAAAGCGTGTCAGTGGTATGATATTTTAGCCATGACAAATAGTTTGATCGTTCTTTGAATGCAGGCTTGTTAAATGCCTTTCAATTGACAACAATTTTGTTAATGATAATGCTCTTGTTACATGTATCTTGTCCAAGAGCTCCATTGAATTGAGCCATTGATTATTGAGCGTATGAATGCATGGCAATGTGCTGATCTCTTCTTAAATATGTGTGTAACTAAATTCTTATATATTTTTGTTGTTGTTGTTATTATTTTAAAGCAGGTGTGTTACCTTATCCATACATGCATTATTAAATAATGATCATGTACACTACATGTACTTGTACATTTAGGCCTACATCAGGGCTCGACACTAACAGGAGCCCAGGACACATGGGTGCCCAAAATCTAAGTCAGGAACCCCAAAATTTCAAAGTTTTATCATGGGGATCATGTATACACACCCTAAAAATGTTGATCTGGACCCGCTATGAAAAAAGTTAATGTGGAGCCCTTGATATGTTTGTCTTTTATTATTATTATTATTTGGTCATTGCTTAGTTTAAACAAATGTGAATTAATTCATAAAGTTATAAAACAGGTTCTAGGATGTAGGCATTCTCATTGGTCATATTACACCACGTGACCGTGCATTTTTCTTTCCTACCGTCATGACCATGCAAAAAAGTTCCCATCAAAAAGTGATAACCCACGGCAAAAAGTGATAATGCACGGGTGAGATGCGCGTATGCGTACCTCTAGGGCGTACAAACTTAAGACGCGATGAAATGCGCGTAGTTTCATGTAGGAAGGCCATGGCAAGGACTTTGATGCGCACACTGACACGCGCATTATACTTTCTGACTGCGCTTAATGTGATGTCATAAAGGAAAGCAAATGGCAGCCTCCTTGACTGTGCGATTCTTTGCATTTTGATGGGGTTTGTAACCATTTTGTATATATATTTTTATATTCATATTGTTGACTTGTTTTATAAAACAAATAATTCATGTTTTGTGGCTCAAGCATTAGTGATATGCACTACACTCAGTTAAGTCACAATGAGACAGATAATGAACTCGACAAGTCTCGTTCATTATCCAATTGTGACTTAACATTTGTGCAGTGCATATTCACTAATGCACTCGCAAGCATGCATTATTTGTATACTCACTTTCAATATATGATCATACAGTATTTTGTAGAAGTGCAGTGTAAGCTATTTTTTCCCCCGTGATATCAAGATTATTAACATATTTTGAACATGTTGCTGGTAGCAATGATACCACCATTAAGCACCACACAGTTATGTGCTGGTAGCAATAACACCACAATCACACCGCATCTATAAAAATGTCATGGTACCGGTAGACCTGTCAACATAAACCGGGAACTAGGTAAATGCTGGATGCCAGATTTGGGCCTGCAGTATTCGGCCAGTTGACCCAAGGTCCGCAGGACTGTAAGCTGGTCCATGAGACCTACAGACCTACCTGTATCATTCTTTGGGTTTGTTGCTGAAGGCTGCTAAAACCAACTACATTTATTGTTTTTCATGGTCCTTCTTGCTCCTACATTCAGTCAGGAAACTCACAAGACTGAAACAGTGAAACCTTTTGTGGATGTCTCTGATGCATTTCATGCAGAAGTGAAGCTGGATATGAAAAAATACGATATATTTTTTTAATTGCATAAAATGGCAGTGATGTTGAGCTTCTGCAGGGGCATTATCTGCTGAGAACCAGAAGAGTGCTACATGTACATTGTAACTTTACTTGAAATGTTATGCAAATTAATGTCCTTCTGGCTTTTAAAACAGCCAATATTCACTATAAGTGCATACATTTTTGATGCACATGTACATGTACATGTACATGTACTGTGTGTAGCATACATGTATATATATATATAACCATGTTTGTGGAGGCATTCCCATACAGACTAAAGTGCTTTCACACAGTTTGGGGGTCAGGCATGAGTCTGTTCAGACAATCCAGTGTTTTACGATACATTCATTACAAAGTTTTTACTGAGCTGTGAGGAAATGGCCTTTATTAGAAAATGTATCATTGGGGATTGACTTAATTCGTTTTTGATATCTAGAATAATGAAATGAAACAGGGTAACCTAGCTTGGACTCTGTAATTAAGCGGAGTATAAGTAAAACTTTCATTAGCTGCATTTAGATTAATAGCACTATTTTTTAAATCATATTAAGCTAATAAGTGCTTTTGATTAATGAAAAGTGATGAGCAAAAAGTAATTTATCATCCAAAAAGTATGACAGTAACATGATCTACATGTACATGTATTTTCACTAGTGTGAACGGTGTTTATATACCTCGATCACAACTCATGAATGTTCAGTATGGAATGCAGTAGGAATGTCCTGTGCTGTAAACTCTTTACATGTGTGTCTTTCAAATGAACATTCTTGAAGGTTGTAGACTGGTTTATGTATGTTATACATGTAACTCTCTTGAAGTACAGGTAGAAAATATGAAAATGTTCATTTTCTTGTACACTATGACTAAATCGCCCACACAACAGATAATGCATTCGTTTCTGTAAAATATATAAGCCTAATTTTGGAAAGATGTATTTTTAAGGAGACAAGATCAGTTTTAACATCTAAAGGTGACCAATGAAACAAAGTCTACAGAGGTTTAAAAGATTTCTGTGCAGTACCTTGCCCCAAATAAAACGTGCTTGATCTTTAACAACAAGTTGGAAACTACTGAACTTCACCTCAAAGTTCAGTGACTCAGAAGGCACATGTTCCCCCACAAATTCCTCCCAAGCTTAGCTGGATTTTCCATAGATCAAGGTCGGATTTGTGGGTTACTCCTACTCATCTTTACTACTGAGCTACCTCATGTTTCTCTCCCCCTTCCCTGAACATTTGGGTGAGAGGTCATCCAGGGACAGATATAGCCTGTTCAGACTACTGGAAAGTGAAAAGTTGTATGAGATTTGTATTTGAAAGAATCATTGTATGGTATAGCGAAAGGAGCAAACAGACTGTACAGTACCATTGCATAAAGAAACATGGTATGAATAAACTGGTCGTATGAAGTCAGCTGACAGTATATGTTTTGTATCAAGTTACATCATAGACGGCGATGGAGCATACAAGATTATAGCTGATTGTTCACATCAGTGCGTACACACGATAAGCCCCGCTTTACCATATGACGTTCAGACAACAGGGGGATGCTGATTCTCTATCAAGTTTTCGATGCTCAAATATATATGTGTTTCACTATATACAACATTGCGTTATACAACGTTCAGACTATTAAAGAATTTTTGTTTATCGTATAGCTACATGTAGTTTTTGTATTTTCTATACAATGAATTGTGGTAGTCTGAATGGAGGGATAGATTGCAAGTGCTTTGGAAAGAATGGACTGATTTAAAGATGCAATGTTTGTATTGTGTGATGTTTGTTTTATATTATCATTTGATTCTGATTTCTGGTGTATATAAGTTAGGATTCTACCACAGTTATCTTCTGCATGGCTAGTGGACCTACATGTGCTTAGTATTAGTTCTTTTAGAGCCTAACCTTCTTCATCATGTTCTTTATCTAGAGTGATGAATTCATTTTTGGCTAATTTTCTAAATTACATTTTAATAGTTCAATCCATTTTTTAATAAATTACATGTACATGTAATTAAATGTCCACCCTTTTTATTTCTTATACTTACAGGACACCATAGTGCCTTCAAACCCATCATATCATCACCTTGACCTTTGACTTTTGACCTCAGACCACTCACTCACCAACCTCCACCATGTCCAAGGTTGACCCAGCATTCTCTGGGGTAGGCAAGAAAGAAGGGCTCAAGATCTGGCGCATTGAGAACCTCAAGGTGGTAGCGATCCCTGAGAAGTCTTATGGACAGTTCCACAAGGGAGACTCCTACATTTGCCTGAAGGTATGTCTTATATCACTTGAAAATTAGAATTAAACTCACTAGAGTAGAGATATTTTTCCCCCTGAGAAGTAATCACCATGAAGTATTTGCTCGGAATTTCCCTCTGTCTGAGCATTCTTAAAAATCACTAGATTTGCAGCATTCTGGCAACATTTACAGTACTGTATACGCCATATATTTCGTGGGGGTTTTATTTTCGCGAATCGTGAGTGGGTCGTGAATTTAACGACACGCCAAAATATTGCCAACATTAGAAGTCGGTTGAATTTGTTGTCTCCTGGTCAGAAATTCACCACTTCGCTTTGCAAAAGTACATCATCACCGCTATTTGTAGATTTGAGAATTTTCTGACCGCGAATTCAACCACTCGCGAAATAGTCTGGTTAGTCCTATTCGCGAAAATTTATGGCCGCGAAATTTATGGCTTATACAGTAATTTTTAGGGGGTTTTGTCAGAAATGATCTTTCAATTGTCAGATTTTACCCTTTGATTTCTAACAGTGGCAACCCTGTCTCTGGATACTTTACAGTATGCAGACTAGTGATCTACCATTCCATTTGTAAATAGACCAGGTGTAAAAATTCTTCACAAGTGTATGCATCAGTTTTCAGAAAGAAATACAGGAAGTCACATATGTACATGTAGATCAAGGCAATCTCATACAAGTATTTTGCATCAGTTTCTTGTTTGTTTTTTGCTGCATTTCTTTTTTACAGAAGCCAAAGTACATGAATGCGCATATTCTGCAAGTCAGTTGTAGAACGTGACATCTTTCCCTACACACACAACGCATATTGTTGCATTTGGAGTTAACATGTATTCAATTGAAATACTCTCACACCCCCTTCAACAATAGCATGAGCGTGCTGAACTGATGAGAAGACTTGACATCGCATGAATGGAGATATATTATTTAAGCAAAAACACACCCATGAACCAGGATAACAATGCCTCTTTTTCAAATCTCTTATAATGGGAGCAACATTTTAGATTAGAATGAATGGAAAGAATGACTTGTTTGCACATTTCAAAATTGCATTCCTACAGTGTAGGCTACTTGCATTATTTTTTTTTTTACATTACCTGTAAAATAATTGGGTCAGTTTACTGATTGTTTGCTGATGGATGTATAACTTCAGTTGCTCATCTATATAACTTTTAACATCATAACATCATGAGACCTGATCTAGTACTGTTGTTTTTTTTTTCTATTTCAGAACCTGAATGATTTGATTTTATGTGCTCAATCTTAATGTTGATCGATGCAAAAGTATTTGTGTACATAACGCAACACCTTCTGTTATCAAGGGCTAGATTGAATGCTTGTAAACTTTTTATCATTCATTATTTATTCTTAAAGTTTCTCTCTTCACTATTTTACATATTTTTTTATGTTTTGATAATTTGTTATTTCTTTATGTTTAAAATTCTTTATCAGACCTCCAAGAAAGGAAATGGTTTCAGTTGGAACATCCATTTCTGGCTGGGATCGGAAACATCACAGGTACATGAAGATGATATTATAAATCATTATAATGAAGGTTATCAGCTCACTGATAATCTTCACTCTCTTAAGCTTATTTATTACAGTTATTCTTGTTTATCTGACTGTTATATGGAAATCTCTTTCTTTGATAATTTGATAATGAACTGTTGATGGGTTGTTTTCCCCAAAATGCAGGTCAAACTGTGTTATGTTTTAACATCTCATAATATGTATCTGTATAAAGAGGATATTTTTAGCAAATATAATATTGGTTCCTACATATATATATATATATATATATATATGTATATAACTAAATTTAGTTTGTCAATACTTGTTGCACATTTACTACTAGTAAGAAGCTGATACTACAAACTCTTATTTGATTAGGATTGTAAAAGTTCATTTTTATATTTCAACAACTTTTTGAAACTAATTGGCAGCTCTTATCTCTCCTTGAAATGTTGTCATAAGTAATCAAATCTTACAAAGTGGATTTTGAGAGCTTATCAATATTTATTACTTCATATCTATTATCATTACAAACATGGCTACTGGTGGTTTACCTAATTAGATTCTGAGAACTCCAAGGTCATCAAAGCCTATATTGATAAACATAGCAATAGCTGCGGGTATTGACATGTACTTACTCTACATTTAAAGATGTATTTATTACACTTCAATTATTGAGTCATAGTGAAAGAAACGTGTGAGAACTGTGGATGATTACCCCCTATACACCAGGAAGAGTCCATGGCTTGTACGCAAGTCTGTAACTGAATGAACAAATGTAGCCTGTCTTTGAATCTTCAATTCAGTGAGATATGCAGTTTCTGTTATCTACAGTTAGACCTGTGTTCAAAGACTTCTGGAAACACGCCCCCCCCCCCCAAAAAAAAAAAAAAACAAACAAACAAACAAACAAACAACAACAACAACAACAACAAAAAACAACAACAAAAAACACAATAAACAAAAAAAAACAAACAAACAAAAAAAACTAACCTTCCAAAAACAACAAATGAACAAAAAACAATAAAAACCAATAATGGTAATAATAAATAATGAAAAAATAACTTAATAAGTAAATGAATCACAGTCTAAAAAAAACAACTGACAACTAGCGAACAAACAAACAAGGTGGTCTTTATATGTAGATCATGATAGATAAGGCAGATTTCGACTTCAGTTTTTGTTTTTTGTTTTTGTTTTTTTCCCCAGGATGAGGCGGGTGTTGCAGCCTACAAGACGGTGGAGTTGGACGACTCCTTGGGAGGTGGCCCAGTGCAGTTCAGGGAAGTGGAATCCTCAGAATCGGCAGAGTTCATGTCCTACTTCCCTAAGGGAATTAAGTAAGTAAGATGAGAGTGGAGCAATCAGTTGCAGCCCCTTTAAATTAAAAGCAGTGATCTTAACCCCAAAGAGGGACAGTACGAAATGTACCGTATAAACAATCCTTCAGCCACAAGCTTTTGTGTCTTTATAGCCTTCAGTCTTACACAAGTTTTATAACAACTTTATGAAATTTCAACTGTCTGTTACTGTCCAGCATTATTCATAATGCAAGATTGCTATACATGAATATACATGTATGAATAATTATTCAGCAATAATCCCAAACACTTGTAGATATGAATGTGAAATTTATTTTGAGACAAAAGTCACTATTTGTGGTTGAATTGTACTTGGAGTCCGTAGTTCCATCTGAATTTCTTTTCTTGGCAAGTAGAAATAAGTATGTGGCAAACTACTTACATGTATTTTCTGCTTATGATTACATTGTACACACCTACATGTACATGTGTTATAAATTCAGTGTTATTGTTAATCACTCGCCGATGCTTAACAGGAGTACATGTACATTGTTTATAGTGTGATAACACATCACCTTCATGTACATTCATCTTGTATTGCACACATGTATATTCCGGCCCTATCAACAAAGAAGTACATTTTGTGCATTTGATTTTCATAATGGTGTGATAACAGAGACATGTAGAACATACATGTACACTTCAAGTCCAGTGTTTGAAGTATGAGTCCAAAGTCCTTTCAGGGATGATTCAAATTAGTATTTCTGAAGAACCTGTAAACCTCTTGATAATGGAACATGAATGAAAAGAAAAAGCTTCTGAAATGAGGTCAAAAGGATTATTATGTACTATTCACTATTATGATATGTAGTTATTTTTTAGACATGGTTTATCTTATGACAGATAAAGTATGTTGTGACGAAATATTATTATCTCATTGTTGCAGTGATGTACCTTAACACTATATTTCAGCTCCTTCTAAAATTATATATGATTTGAAAACAATTTATTGTAAATTGTCTCTGTAAATTCAAATTAAGTTTTTGGACAAAGTCTTGGACAAAAATTCTTAGGGTGGCATTGCTGTATGTGCAAGCCCTTGAATGCTTCTTTCAGAGAAAGGGTATTTTATTGCTTTCTTCCTCTTATTTTTCAGATATCTAGAGGGCGGTGTGAAGTCAGGTTTCAAGAAAGTGGATAAGGACAAGTTCACCAAGATGATGTACATTGTCAAAGGAAAACGCAACATTAGGGTCAACCAGGTATGAAATATCCTCTTAGTGTTTCCTCCATTTGTCCTCCTCCTCCTCCTGCCCCACTCTTGTCCTATTTCTATATGACCACATTCATTTGGCTATATGCTTGACAGTCTTTTAATCTTTCTTCTCTGAAGCTGTTTTCTTCTCTTCAACTACTTTTTAATCTTTGTACTTCTTGCTCTTGTTCTCTTTAACTATCTCCAACTCATTGGCTTCTCTGATTATCAACTTAATATTGCCTCCTCCTCTTCCTCCAGCATTTCCTCTTCCACCTGACAAAAACCCCATCCATCTTCCATTTTGCTGCTCCTCTGCATTTTCTTTCCTTCTACCATCTCTGCTGTCTTCTCTTTTGTGCCCTCAGTACAAACACCTGCCTTATTGGCTTCTCCAGCTGTCACCTTTATACATATACCTCCTCCTCCCCTTCCACTTGCTCCCTCATGTTTCAACTATATGTACCTTCTCCATCTTTCAGCTTCTTTCTCACTCTGCCATCTCTTTTTGTCTCCAGTGCCCTCGTCATCTCCCTTAACCCATCTAGCTTCCTCAAACCTTCATCAAGAGCCTCCTCCAGTCCTCCACCTCTTGGCTGCCCCTGCTCCTCTTCTTCCCGTCTTCATTCTCTTTCTTCTCTTTGTTTCTATTCTTTCTCCTTGTTCTACCTGCTCCTTCAATTCATTCCTTAGTCACATATACTGTATACATTATACTTTCTCCCTTTTTTTCTCTCTCTTTCCATGCTCCTTCATCTTCCTAATACACCTCTACCTCGTCACAGTCAAATTCTTCCTTCAATCACATTTTTTATCCTGTTATTACAGGAGAATAGTAATAGGATGCATATTTATATGAACCACATAGTTAATCTGCTCTGGAATCTATGTTATTGTGAATCTTGACATGTAGACAGTTTTTAATAGATGTTTCAATTAAACTTTTTACACCCTTAAATTTTATTGTATGCCATAGGTACCCTGTGAGTGGAAGAGCCTCAATAATGGAGATGTTTTCATCTTTGACCTTGGTCAGCACATAGTGGTTTGGAATGGTCCAGAATCCAACAGAATTGAGCGCATGAAGGTGAGTATTGTATGCTTTATGCATTTACATGTTTATTTTCCCCTCTCTTCTTAATTTTTTTTAAACTCAAGAAAGCAGACTGAATGTCCTGCCTTCAGAAATTCTCTTTCAGAGTAACGTGATGGTGGTTTGGAACCTGTTATGAAGATATTCAGACTAGGTAGTTACAAGAGCATTGGCCTCTTCTAGATTAATGTACTGTTGCCAATTCACAATACACTACAGGGAACACAAGCTGCCAAGGGTATCCGTGATGACGAGAAGGGTGGCAAGGCCAAGATTGTCTTCGTTGACAAGGACAAGTTTGATGCTGATATACTGAAAATCTGTGAAGCTAAGAACGCCCTGGGCCCCCGTGGAGGAGTCAAGCCTCAGCCAGCCAAGGATGATGATGAGAGGTTCTCCAGGAAGCAGGCATCACAGACCAGGCTCTACAAGTGAGTAGCCTCATTTTGATTGATATATTCCTGGGTATGGAGAAGCTACAAAGATGCCATGCCTGTGATTTTAAGAAATGATGTTTGAACTCATTCCAGAAAATTATGAAACTGTTTAAATAATGATCCTCAAAATGCATTTGCTCCAACTCCCTTATGCGATTCTGAAAAAAGAATTGGTTATGATATTTTTTACTGTAACATTTTATCAGAATCGAGGAAAAATTGTAATAAATATTAATACCTCTGAATTAATTTCAATATTTTTTTTTAAAGCTGTTTTTTTTAAAGAAAGAGCTTGTTCTGTCTTTGTTTATTAGGGTTTCTGATGAGAGTGGTTCTCTGGTAGTCACAGAGATCTGCAGTGCTCCTCTGGAACAGAGCATGCTCAATAGCAATGTAAGTCAACAAGCTTTTTCCTTTCAAGCATGTTTCTAAAATGTACTCGTCCACCACATTTTTAGTAAGTTATATCTTGATGGGATTAGCCTGTCAGTGTGCATGCATTGTTTGCACTGGTTCTTGCTGTTTGTGATTCATCTAAGACTTTGAAACTTATTTTTAGTGAATATTTTCAGTCAGATATCTTAGGAATCTTTTCATTAGAAGTGAATTTTAGCATTTCTTCATCCGTAATATTCCTCATAAAATTTCTTTTACTTTTGTTGATCCAAGACTGTTATGATGGATTTACCGATAGGTTAATTTTCTTTCTGAAATAATTTTTGTTACTCAAAATAAGAAAACATGCATAGGATAATGAGAAAACTATTTGATTACAGAAATTTGCACTCAGTGTTTTTTGGGGTTTTTTTTCATATTGACAGATGCATTTAGAGCTTCTAATTTTTCATTCATTGAGGTTTGCTGATGTTGGGTGTAATGCCAAGTATTGCCACACTGTATTGTAATCAGTACAGGACTGTAATCTCTCTAAATGTCTTTTGTTTGCTTTGATCAGGACTGCTTTATCGTCGACCAGGGGCATTGTGGGATCTTCGTCTGGAAGGGAAAAGGTTCCACCAAACAGGAGAGGAAGAGTGCCTTCAGCAATGCTCAGGTAATCAGTCATGATAATATTATAGTAATGCTACGGTAATATTTAGGTAATTTAATGTTAATTTGATATAGTTTTGTGTTAATTTTATGGTACCTTTTATTGAAATTTCTGGTAATTATATAGTAATATTAGGGTATTTTATGATAGTTTCATATCAATGGTTATTTTAATATGCTTATTTCTTTTATGTTACCTACCTCATCAAATAATGCATCGTTTAGCCAATGTTCAGAAATGCAATCATCGACACTGCCACCAAATTTACAAACATGTATGAAGAATAAAATTTTGATATATCAGTTTTCATTGTTCATTTTGATACAAAAACTATTCCATTATATCTTCATGGAACTTCAGAATGAGCCTGTTTTCTTTATGCTCATGTTTCTTTCTTTTGGAGACAAAAATGATTATATTACTAAAATCATGTTGCTTTGGTATACATTAAATGTTTCAACTCATAACATATGCCTGTTACCAAAGTTATGAGGGTAACTGGCTGTGTATGTACAAAAAATGAAGTGATTGTGCATGGGAAACATGAAACAATATGTTTTATGTGACAATACCATACTAACCCTACTTGAGTAAGTATTAGTAACTATCCTCTACTTTGTATTACCTGTATTACTTTCCTAGTCAAGCAATTTATGTCCCTGTACAATATGTGCAATATTTCACTTTCAAGTTTACTTTATTTTCCACAATTTCAAATAAAATATACAAACAGTACACTGGAAACAAAGCAGTGTATAAAATGGATAAACAGAAGAAGCAGCAATTCAAATCTTTCGAATTCCTTTGTAGTATTCCTACCGTATGGCTACTTTTTTGAGTATTGAAACCATTTGGCCATTCTAACCTGAGTCTGTACTTTAGGCCCTTCTCTGTAAGTAAACAACTGTGCTAGACAGTCCCTTTGACTTTAGAAATGAAGAATTAAAGTTCATATGCTGATGTAGTAATTGTCAATATTTGCCAAATTAATGAATTTACTGAGTTAGACTGAGGAATATTTCAAGTCAGGTTCCTTTATAGCAATTATTATTTGGATTTCTTATTTTTCACTTGGAATCAATGACAGTAACACTAACAACTCTTTTAAGGCTTTTTTTTAAAGATACATGCCCTGCTTTTTTGAAAAAATATTTGTCCTCAATTAATGTAAAACACATGCTCCTGGTAGTAATTATCTTATCTTGGCGTGGAAGAAATTTGAACTGAAAGGAACATACTATATATTTATTTTGACTTGCTTTTTAATGTTCAGGGTTTCATCAAGGCCAAGCAGTACCCAGAGAACACACCTGTAACAGTCATCAATGAGAACAGTGAGACCACAGCATTCAAGGCCATCTTCAAAGGATGGAAGGATCCTGGAGATACTAAGGGGCTAGGAAAGACTTATACTACTGGTAACATAGGTAAGATATAGAATATGGAGCAGTCGTATGTGAAAGCTTCACTGTGCAAGCAAAAGGAATTTGAATCAGAGATAGTTCAGTATAATGGCATGGTGTATGTCAATAGGTAAATAGTACTTCAGTTTATTACTCTTTAAACAATCTTCCTTCTTCTGTCTGTTAGGTACATGTATGTGATGTTTATAGTGTAAAGAAAAAGACAGAGAGATAGAAGAACAGAGTAAAAGAAGAGAAAGGAATAGAGATAGAGAGAAACAGAGAGAGAGAGAGGGGGAGGGGCAGACAGACAGAATGAGAGACTAAAAGACAAAGTGAAGAAGAGAGAGCAGGAAAAATGAATCACATGAGATAGAGGAATCCAATTGGAGAGGAGATAAATGAATTTGATAATGGTTAAAAAAAAAGTCAACAGATAAAGATATGAAAGGAAAGGGATGTAGAAACACACAGAAAGGTGGAGATATAACTTGAATAGTCACTGGTTATTATTTTTATTTTATTTCGTTTTATTTCTCATTTCATCTTCCTCTATATCTCATCAATGTAGCTCATGTAAAGAAGGAGAAGTTTGATGCTAGCACTCTTCATAAGATAAAGAACGCGGACATTGACTCCAACCCCAACATGGCTTCCCGAACCGGCATGTATGATGATGGATCTGGCAAAATTGAGGTGAGATAAGGAAGTTGGAACTAGAAACTTGCTTTAATACTTCAAAAGACTTAGGTTAGTGTAGATTACATACAGTGTACATTGTATCTGAATTTGATAGCATTCATGTACCATAGTCATACATTCTTTTGTGATATTTGCCATCATGATATTATATATATGAATCATATCGTCTAGTGAAAGCCAGTAGGGCGTTAACTCTGTGTTAAAGTATATGATTTAACATCCTTCTGCCTCCAAACAGATATGTAACTTTTAATGAATAGTTCCTTCTGGATGGACTCATATATTTTTTTTGGTTTTTTTCACTCAAGGAATGGGACACCTTATTTGCATACAGATAATGTTACAAGGGGGAGGGGGCTCTTTTACTAGAGTCTGGGTTGTGGAAAAAGAAGAACATTTTGTGATAAAGATGCAAAAGTTTTTGAAAAATGTGTCCCGTAGAATTAATTTTCTTTCTTTTTTTCTGTTGCTCAAATTATGAGCTCACCTACATGTACATGTATATCAGTCGACTTTCATGAATGTTATTTTTTTGACAGAGATGAGAGAGCACACTCTATTAGCACTTCCAGTTATTTCAAAGTCCCTTACCATGTTTTTGCTGATTTAATCTATGAACTATATATATTTGTAGTATGGACGCATTTTTTTTCTGCCTCTGTTTCTTACTGTAGGTTTACAGGATAGAGAACTTTGAGCCAGTGAAGCAACCTAATGAACTCCATGGACAGTTCTTTGGTGGGGACTCCTATGTCATCCAGTATACCTACAAGCAGGGAGGCAGGGAGAGATACATCATCTATTACTGGCTGGTAAGATAGATACGATCAGTTGCAGAAGACAAGGATGCCTGCTTTCAGGCTCTTTCACTTTCACCTCTTTGTGTTCAAGAATTTCAGGCTTCATGTACCACTGAACATTGGGGCTCTATCAATAGTTGGTTTCTTAGCAGGCTAATAATCAAAATCGTATGGCATCATTGTGAACAGTATTAAAGGGAAAGAGGGAAAATAGAAGGAGTGAATGGGAAGTGGTCAGGCTGTAATAGAGTACATTATGGATGAGACTTTACAGAAGTTCCACTCAGTTTCAAAGCTTGTGTCTAACACCGTAATTTGGTTTTTATTCATGTGTATAACATGTGCAAATATATGCGCAACATATGGATTTAGAAATAAGTAAATGGAAAGGAAGGAGAAAAGAGGAAGAAATTCTACCATGAATATATCATGTTTCAAGTTTTTGTTGAAGGCAATAAATCTTGAGTATAAAATACTAATATTTTCAATGTAATTATGATAAGAAGATTCTAACTCTCATCATACTTGTTCAGCACTCTCTTTCAAAGGTTCCATACAAGCTTACATGTACAAAGATGGTATTCTAAAATTTAAGCAGAAAAGAAAAAAATTGAGAAAATGAACCTCTATGCCATGACCACATCATTTTAACCATCAGTTGTAATCATTTCTTTTTGTAATAGGGTCTCACATCATCCAAGGATGAGCAAGGAGCAGCAGCTATCCATGCTACCAAGATGGATGATAAACTAGGTGGAGCAGCTGTACAGGTGAGTAGAAACCTAATCAGAAAAATAGTAGTGATGTTTTATGTATTCTAAATTTATTATGATGTAATAAGTCATATGTGGTATCTCGCCATTCCATAGTCATTTACTTTGGGTTACTTCTGGATTTCATATCAGAAGATTTTGGAAAATATTTTCGTTGGATTCTTCTATATTTTGAAAACTTTTCTCAATGAAAACCTTTCAAGCATCGGTCCGTTGGAAAAACTTTTTCAGTTGTGCTTGACGTTGAATGTATTCAGTTCAAGTCATTTGGAATAATCGTGCCGCTGATTAAAGTTTCTTCCATGACTTATTATGAATTCCTTTTTTTTTCTCTGGGTCTCCTTGATGATTCCACAATTGCTTCCAGCAGCATTAGCACCAACACTGTTTTATCAATGATATGGGGTTTTGGCTTTGCTTGGGATTGGGTTGTAGGCTAGGTTTAATTTTGGGGATAGGGTTGAATATTGTTTTGGGCTAAGGGTGGAAGCTGGGATATCACTAGTATTCAAAATTGATCGTGGAGCAATTATACATGTAGTCACTTGATATGTTGTTTGACCTCTCAGTCATATGATTCGTCTTTTTCTGCAGATCCGAGTCGTCCAAGGCAAAGAACCACAACACTTCCTTCAACTATTCAAAGGCAAGATGATTATCCACCTGGTAAGTGACCAAAGATCATCGCAATAAATACTCTCGATTTTGATAGTTAATATTTGGGATTCAAAAGCATAGGAAGTCTGAAACCTCTCATGAGAAAAACTCTCATTTTTTATTTTTCCATTTACCATAGTGTTGTTAATTATACCAAAGTAACATACAACAAAAAAAATTTGGATGAAAAATGAAAATTAATATATTGATCAGATGATAAAACTAAATTTGTTTTGATTTGAAAAATATGGAGGTTATGTTCTTATAGATTTAACAAATCATGATCTCTGAGCAAAAGCTGACCTATTCATACATATTATCCAACCTTAGAAAAAGGCCATAGACAATTATGGAATTAGATCATCAAAGTGATCTTATTGATGTCCAAGAAATAAATTAGAAGAAAAAAGAATTAATATTTAAAGAAATCTTTAATTTTAAATGGAAGAATGATGATTACATGACATGTTTATGCAAATTAATGTCATTTTTATATCATTAGGTAAATGATTCTAATAAAGACGTGTAGATACATGTACATGTAGTTAAAGAAATTTGGATTCTTTTAGATAGTTAGAAAGAGAGATAGAATTATAGATCAGTTTTGCAGTATAGAATTATGATAGATGAGTATTTGAGATAGAGGAATGACTCCTTGATTTAATAGATTTGATAGTATTAGCCAACTAGAATTTGTAGATGTTGAAAAAGAACATTTGCAGTGTTTGCATAATGCCTTGGTCTTTTCATTTAATTGTCTCTTTTTGATGAAATGTTTGCCTTTGTTTGCTCTTTTAGTTATAGAAAAAAGAGAAAATGTTTTTTGCTTCATATTAACTTTGTCTTTTTAATGTTTTGTTGACTGTGTTGTCAGTATAAAATGCCCTCCCAAATACTCTGCATGATTTTCCGTAGCCCTAAATTTTGTATTTGTATTGCTTCCAGTGTGCTCATGAAGTGATCTTTTTCCAACAACTAGTGATGTAGATCTTTCATGATGTAATGGGACCACAGCAACTGACTGAAAAAGAAATTCCCAATACATGTACATGCTAAAATGGTAAAATTTAGGTTTGAGATACTGAAGGAACATCTGTAAGAATTTTCAGTAACATTGCTCTTATTTGCATTATTATTATTCACAAAAATATGCACAACAAAAAACAAAAACAGCTTCAAAAATATATTCGAACAGCAAGGTTGAATATATTAGCCTTTTGTAGAAGGTTGAGAATGAATTATACTACTATATTGCAATTCTTTTTTCATGCAAGATTTTTGAAATTTTAAATTCTACAATGACATCCCTAACATAAAGCATTGAAGCCCACTCCTTTACATTCTATATTACTGTATTGGAATGTACCATTCTGTTTCACAGGGAGGTTGTGACAGCGGATTTAAGCACGTCGAAGGAGATGAGGAAGTACTGACAAAGAAATCTCTATTTCAATCACTAAACAAAGGCTCCAATAATGTCATGATATTATTTTTGCACTTCAGTTCATGAGGCTTTATCACTCATACCTCATTCATATCTAATCTTAAGTTTTATTTTATCTTGCAAGCAGTTATAACCTGGAATTTATTTAATCTTGCAAGATTTGCACGACTTTTGTCTTGCACTCTTTCTGATCTGCAGGTATATTTTGTTTTTGGAAAATAGCAAATGATATATAATAGTACAGGGTCTGCTAAGTAAAGCAGTAATGGTGCAGGTCATATTTGGTGAAAATGTGTTTTCCTTGGTGCACCTAAATAGTCTAAGACAATATTGATAATAGTTTTCTACAGTATTTTCCCCCTCTTTCAGTATGTTCTTGTTTGGGGATTTTCAATTATTTTCCATTTTAAGATGTATCACTGTGAATTGACCCTTATCTGTGAATTTTGATATCTGAAACCATCATATATGAGAGATATTTTAAGTATCATGCAAATTTACTGTAAAGCGACTAATAATGGGTAATTTTGAATAAATGAATACTGAACATACAATTTGTTGAAAGTACAGGCATTTCAAAGCAAAATTTGTATGGCCAGAGACTAACACTACTGAGAGTGTACAAAAATTGGGAAATTATGCAAATATAGTTTCCACCGATTCAACTTTCACCAATTCTGCATTTTTTTTAGCCTGGGTGAAATTTCTTGTGAATTTTCCATCTGGCTATTACCCATATATTGTTCTCATTTTCTGGAATGGGGTTTATGATTTATTGATGTTCCATAAGAGGGCTTATAGAAGGTATCATACATAATTTTACAAAGAACAACCTTTTGTGATATGAGTATAGGAAAAGGGAGAACTCACCGCAGCTATAAAAAAGTATTTAGTTCCAGTCATGATACAGTGAACGATCGGTCTGTGCTGATTAAAGATTTAAAGAGAAGGTCGAGTTCTGGGAAAGTTGAAAAATAATTTGTGAGCTTTCTCATTCCTTTTAAATGTCATTTTGGAAGAACATCATAGTAGAAATGTCCCATGAAAAGGAGTGCTTTTCAACTTCATTTTTTAAAGGGAGCCACTGAACGATATCCATGTACATTCAATTACATTTGCTTGCCCCTATTGCAAGGCCGTGCATAACAACAATCTTGGAGCAGCGAACAAAATTGCCGTCGAGGGTGGGGTAGTTTGTCAGTTGGGTTGTTCAGTTCGTCTTTCTTCGGTCGAATGCGTGCTGCATTCACACAATTCATTGCATTTACCGAAGATTTACGAAGATTCCTGAATATAACAAAGCCATGCCAGGCTCCAAAACACCACGATTGGTGACTTTTTGCTCCCTTTAAAAGAGAAAGCTGAAGTGTTCAGGCCAAAAAGTCATGCCACATGTTTGTGCAGTCCCATATACCACTGTGTGCAGTACATGTTTTTCAGCAAGATTGGGTCAATTTCTTATTATTTTCATGATTCCGAAACCTCACGGTATGCACCAATTCTTCTGTAGACATGATCAGCTTTTCCCAATTGCTTTGGGACTTTTTTTCACAATGTAATCGCATGGCCAGAACTCAACTTTATCTTTAAGAGTTGGAGATTGATTTTAAATCTCCTATTTAGTGTTCATGAATCCCTGAGCTCATATTTTCATTTTCAGTAGTGCTACATGCTTCTAATTGGGTATAATGTCTTTGAAAACAATATACATGGTTGGGAATTTTGTCGAAACATTATTAAAAATGCCAATTTTGATAAAAAGCAATGATTTTGAACTTCTCAATGTGTTGACAATTTAAAGATTTTAAAGCTCATTCTCGTTTTTTAAATTCCTGGCATCCAATGCAATATGGTCACACAGAAAAATGGACATAGTATAAGCAGAAATTTAGCTCTTTCTATCCAGATGCATCTGGTATATTTTTTAGGGCTCTGAATCAAAAGTTATTGAGCCTAAGCACAAAATGTGGTCAAAAGGGTTAACGTCAATACATATAATTTTGTCTACTTCAGACAATAGCACACATATTATTCATATAAATACAGTGATACTTTTAATTATTTGACCCTGTTTTCTTAGTTTGTTTGTTTGTTTTTTTTAATTAATATTTCATTATGTTTTGTTTTTTTATTTGTTGGATTGTATTTGCATGCATGCTTGCATGTGCATGTTTATGAATTGGCCATAGATAATGTATGAATAATTTTATTTTGTTGATCACAATTGGATGTGAAGATTGATGAAACAGCATCGGTATAAAAAGGGATTGCTTGCGATACATGTATATTTTATGAAGCTTAGTTACGCCTGTTATACACTTATATTGAATGTAATTGTCATGTACAAATTTTGGATTGCCAACATGTAGAAAGAAAATACCTCCCTTTCCCTTTTATGGTATGTGTAGTTGCGAGAGAAAAAGTTGCTTGGACAGGCTTGCTTTAGATATTTATCATAATTGTCATAACTTATCCTGATGTGTTTTTCCTGCTTTGTTTACAAACTTGTTAACCCACGTAACGCCAGATCGGTAAATGTATGTTTTACAAATTTGTTTTCCCCTCTTACTTTTTACAATCCACAAGTTTTCAGTAAGGTTACACCCCTATTTTTTACAATGGGGATTTCCATCCATGTGTAAATTCTAATGTGTTTTGGGACTGTTCCATTTTGTTCTAAGGCGGGAAGAGCCAGTGGCTTCAAGAACCAGCAGGCTGAGGATAAGAAGGCTAACAGAGTGAGGATGTACCAAGTCAAGGGCACAAATGAACTCAACACGAGGGCTGTAGAGGTAAGACAGAATTAAAAAGTGGTATAGAGATACTGAGAGGCAGTAGGTGGAGAGAAAGTTAGAAAGAGAGAGTGAGAGAGAGAAAGTGAACAAGTAAGTTGAACAAACAGGGATTAATAAGAGAGATAGCAATGGTAGAGGTTGAATGTGAGGAAGAAAGAGAAGGGGAAGTAAATGTTTGAAAAGAGCTGAAAGATTGGGGTAGGGGGTAAGCAAATGGAGGCGAGGAGAGAAATAGAAAGAGAACAAGGGCTGTTCTGATTCATAATCAAACCATTTCCATTTTATTTCGTGGCGAGCTGATGCCCATGTACATGTATCAACTTCCAAACATACTTACTGTATGTAAATGTGCGTGAATATACGTATTGTGCATCATTCTATATCAGACTGATGTAACCACTTGTATCTTCTAGGTTGAATCCTCGGCCAAATCACTCAACTCCAACGATATCTTTGTCATCAAGGGACCCAAACAGCTCTACATCTGGGCTGGCAAGGTAAATAATAGAATTTAGTACATACATGTACTTGATATATTCATTGTGTGGCATTGTACATCATCTTCACTTCAGGACGAATTTGAATATTGAATGAAGGATGATGAGAAATGTAGAAGATCATCATGATCATAGATAGACATTAACATTAAAACTTCATTTTATCCTGGGTATGCTTGTGATAAGTAGGCTATGATGTTTTCACATACATGTCTAAACATTTTTTGCTTTTCAGTGGAACATCTTACAATGGTTTAACACTTAGCTTCTCTGCTATGATCAAATATTTACAGTTTGGGAGTATATTTCTAAGTTTGTCCATCTGTTTGATTATTCTGTGTTGTTCCACAGGGAGGCAGTGGAGATGAGAGGGAACTGGGTAAGAAGGTTGCCAAGGTGCTCGAACCCAAGAGGTATGTCAACACTAACAAGCAAACAATTAGACTAACAAAATGTGTATGACAAGTAAACATCCCAGGTTTTTCACTGCACACATGTGAGACAGGTGACTCATGATTTATGTGCTGTACCACATCATGAATTGATTCTGATACCGAGGCAATAAAATATGTAACTCAACGCAAGTTATTTTTTTTGTGACAGCAAAGTTATTGCCCTAAAGAATTGAAAGAAACAAAAAGTTGACTTTCACTGCAATCTAAACCACTTTTTGATTATCTCTTATCAAACAAAGGAAAGCAATTGAAAAGGGATTGAGTTTGTTATAAAAAAAAAAAAAAAAAAAAAAAGCTCCTCCTATCCAAATTGATGTAAATGCACTTATATATGAATGTGAAAGAATTGTACTGAAAACAATTTTACAAGCATGAAATTCTTCAAGCAATGCCTTTTCCCTCTGAGATTCAAGTAAATGTAGTTCATAGACATGTAGGTGGAATTCATTTCATATTGAGAAATCCTTCTCCAAATGCCTCCTCAGCGCATACACCCTTGTGCCAGAAACAAAGGAGCCAACTGAATTCTGGGAAGCCGTTGGAGGGAAGCAGGAGTACGCATCCAGTACCCGTCTCCAGGTAAGATCACATTGGTCTTATTACAGAGATAATACATTTTCTGATGTACATGTACTTGATGCTCGATTGCAATGTATGGCATGAAATAAAACATGAAGATATGAAATGTTCAATATGTGAAATATTAAGTTGATAAATGCAATTACTAACTCTTTATAAGCTGTCTTTGCCAGTTGTTGTGCCATGTTTTTTGTATTGGCACTGACAATAGGCAACTATTTAAAGTGTACCAATCATCTGAAAAAATAATTGTGTACAGCTAGAATGTATTAAATTAGTCTACTCGCAAGTCATTGAAATGTTAATAGAGAGAATTTAAACTTGCAATATCTCTTTATAAAATTAATATTTGAAGCTCATACTTTGAATATCATATGGCAACATAGAACCCCTAACATACAGAGCAAAATAATTTTTGGTGATTGGTACCCTTTAATTCATAACTGCAAAGGGAATTATTACCTGTACCTCTACATGTAATTGTAATAAACCTTTCCAGTATTTGTAAAATACGAAAGCATGGTTTCATCTTACAGTATGTAGTAGTAAAATGACTCTTTTAGGGACAGATTTTCCTGAAAACATAAGTTCTTGCAACAGTATGTACAAAGGATCTTTTAATGTGGCTTAGAAATTAATTATTACAAGACTTTCAATATCTGGTGGTGTTTAATCATGGATTGATTTATCTCTTTTCCTGTAGGAAGAGTCACCGGCCCACCCTCCTAGATTGTTCCAATGTTCCAATGCTTCGGGTAACTTTAGGGTAGAAGAGATCAACAATTACACTCAGCAAGACCTCGTAGAAGACGATGTCATGCTCCTAGATGCTTACAATGAAGTAAGTCTTCTCCTTCTGACTTTTGTTCTTGTGTATGTATGTATGCAGAGAATCGATAGTGAGGATGATAGAGAAGTTGTCTTTGAAATGAGATCAGGAGCTATATACAGGTGCGAGTGCTCTGGTTCAGTCCATGAACAAGAATTTTTTTTGGTTAGGGAATATCATGATGAATATAAATATTCAGTGATCAGGGAAAGGTTCAGAAAAAGTGGATATCCATCCACCCCCCCCCCCCCCTTCCCAGCTTTTCTCCATGTATACTCCTATTTTTATGATAATTTATACAATGAGGGATCCAGGAGGCACAAATCCCCCTGAAAACCTGTAACCTTTTTTCTTGATCAGAGATTTTCCTAATCAGAGATTTTCCTAGTAAAATGGCACCTAACAATTTTGATACCTTCTTTTCTTTCTTTTCTTCTCATACATTTTGTTGGAATTGTGCCCTTCCTTTCCCAAATCCTGGATCTGCCCCTCATTATATTGTACACAATTATTTGAGATTTGCTTGTTCATCTGTTTTGGTGTGGTACCTGTAGGTATACATCTGGGTTGGTGCCGGTGCAAATGCAGAAGAGAAGAAACAAATCCTGGTTACAGCAAAGGTAAGGAAATTCGCGACCCAAAACTCTAGACTTTCTTATAATTCAGATACTCAGTGGATATCATTAGGTATGATATGTTTAGAATGTAATAGTAAAGCAAATTAAATTAGATATTTTCTGGTGATGTGCAAATTTGTTTGTTAATCTGCTAAGTGTAGGCCATTTCGTAGTGAGCACCTGGTACATTTATGAATGACAATATCCCCAGGTCTTACATGGACAGGTCCTACAATGTACTTCGTGCATTTTAGAATAATTACTTCCACAGTGATGGAGTGCTTCATGAATAACTTTTATTTCCCCTGTTGAAAAATACTTCTACCTGTGTATGATGAAATGCAGCATTGGTGCATGATGATTACATTACTTTCACGAACACTTAGTCTAGAATTTTTTTTCAGTAGGTCAAAATTTGTTGTAAGAAAATGAAACCATCTTCAGCTCATTAAATAAGAAAAACATTCCATCCAATTTTATCCCAGACAAAGTCTCTGTAATTCTTCCTGTCCAAAATTGTTTATATTGCTGCATCATGACATAAATTGTACATTATGGTAAGTCATCTTTTGAGTTGAAATTTGTTGAAGTTTGCATTGTATTCACACAAGTTGTTGTTCTGTTTCTGTGGTAACAGGAGTACCTCATGACGGATCCCAGTGGTCGTGACCCCGATTCCACGCAACTCATCCAGGTCAAGCAGGGCTTTGAACCAGTGACCTTCACCGGTTGGTTTATGGCATGGGACAACAAATACTTCCAGGTCAGTAGCAATGACGACAGCTCTATATAAATTTGTTGTTATCCCAACCTGCTCATACATGGATTTTGTCAAAAATTGAATGAATAGTTAGCAGGTCTACTCCAGTAACATTTCCCATGCATGGCTTGACATTTATATCTGAATTTTTTTCTTCAAATTGTCCATAAAGTCATCATGGGAATCTTGCTCAAGATTCTAAATGATTTGATATATGGTTTAATGGAGAAGAGGGAATTTTTCTTGATAGAATACCAAAAAAGGTACTTTCCTTATCGGGATTGATTGCTATGAAGTTTTGCTAAGTGTTTACAACTAAAACAGATAAAAGATGCTGCTGTTGGTTTTGTTTTAATGGTGCTTACAATTCAAATTTGAATACTGTATGGGTTTTGTCCTAAAGGTCTCTTTTTTTTTTTGTCGATTAATTACCTTGTTACAAACTTTTAACATAATATGGAAATGGATTTTGATATGGACAGAATACTCTCTTGTACAAAATACATATACATTATTTAATGTATTTCACATATTTTATGTATTCTCGTTACTTCATTTAATTTATTTTACATATTTATGCCTTTTTTCCTCTTGTTTATTGTCTCCCTCTCATGAATAGAACATGCAATCAGAGGATCAGATGAGACAAGAGCTTGCCAAACAGAACGCAGCAATCGTCATCGACTTGGTAGGCTATGGATGAAATAAAACAACAAACCATTAATCATAATATGATACATGTATGTATAACCAATGTGTACATGTACATGAGGTCTTCTGCTCAGTTTGGCATACATATATCTGTGTTCATTTCTTTCCTTCATTAAAGAAAAATGGATATCTTTTGAATTGTGAAAGTATCTAAGTTTTCAGTCTATATATCTATTGCAATGGTAGGTTGCAGCCATCATTCCTGTTCTAAATTCACTTTGAGTGATACGATGCCGTTCATTGAAACAGCCTGACTTACATGTACCTCTCTCTAATGTACTAGGTCCATTCCTTTTTAAAATTTTTCTTCAATTGAAATTGACATGCTAATAATGTAATTATATATTCTTATAGTTACTGATGCCAATGTAATAGTTACACAATGAGCAGAATACACATGTATTGCAACAATGTATACATGTCACCAGTCACATACGTATATTCACTCTTTCTTTGTCTACTTACATATTTCTATCTCTGTGTTTCCAGTAGCTAATGCAAAGAACAATCATTAATGCTTCTATATTCATCTTAGGCAATAACATGCAATAGTCTTTCCAGCAGGCTCTCAGTACTTATACCATATACAGCTTTCAGTAATACTTCTAATGCCAACATGTGGGTCTTTATCCAGTATTGCTGTGAATAATTCTCACCTATCTCTTCTCTTTAAAACCTAATATTATATATTCCTGTAAAATTGGATCAGTAGTAGGTAATTACATGTACTTTCTGCTGAGAATTTATCTTCCTTCAAAAATGCATTTAGGAGTCTTTTTCACAAGCACTGCTATAGGGAAAAACTCATAAAAGCATATTGCTGGAATATGCTGTGTACAATTATTGGGTCTCATGAAGCAAAGGGTGAAACATTTTCAGATTTCTGTTATTCTAGTAGAGTTCCATGTATATTATAATTGGTATTGAAGCAGATGGATGATAATACATTTAAGCAGAGACTTTTGCAACCTACTTATACACTGTTGTATTCTGAATAGTTTCTACTTTCAGTCTTCTCAATATCTTTATACATGTAATGATGTAGTGTGATTTTTTTTTTCTTTGCAGTTTTTAATTTTTCCTATCTCTCCTAGGGGCTTAGAAGTACATAACCTTTCAATTAATTATTTTGGGGCAAAATTGAGTTAAAAACATCCCATGTTTTATTGAACAAATTTTAGGTGAAATAAAGTTGTCCTTTACTTCTTCACATTTTTCTTCAGTTTTCCAATATTTTCCGTCCTTGTCACTATCATCTCATAACTAACTTGCAGCTTCCTCAAGCTTTTTTTTTTTAAATCTTTACACCCCCCCCCCCCCCCCCCCCCAGTAAAAGCTTTGCCTAGTAGCCAGTTCTGGTAATCAGTCTTGGCTATGTATTCAAAATAGACTTGCATCTGACATTCAATTTTTTTTCTTTCCAAGAACATAGATACAAATCATGATATACAAATACTTTAAATTGATTGCTGCCCGTCAGTTTGCTTCTCTAATTTAGTCAAGTAAATTTACAGAATATGTAAAAGATTAGTACCCAACAGGCAGATATTGCATGGATGATAAGGCAAGTCACCAAAACTTACACAAGCCGCTGGGGTAGTGATACAGTACATGGTGTTCTTATAGTGCTCCTTTTTATATATTTTCTGCTTTTTTTTTATTATGTATTTACTTGGCAGAAAAAAATCAAGGTGAGGTTATATCTTCCTAACCTAATATGGCATGGGTTTACATTACTTCCAAACATATTTGGAGCATGATTGAGTGATATTCATCATCGTCATGCAAAGAAGCAGCAACTGCATGGGAGAAGACACTGAGGTTTTATTATCCCAGTCGTGGTTAGCATGATCTCTTTGAATGAAATTGTGAATTTGTATACAAAGTGTCATGAATCATTAAGAAAACCAAGTATGAAGCTTTGTTTTCGAAGGGTAGTTCTAATGTACATGTATGATGATATCAGTATGTTTTGTTTTAATGATAATTGAAACACAACTTTTTTTGCCTCATTTGATTCAAACTTGAAATCCAGTTCTAAATTTCAGAACATTAATTCAAGAATATTATTTGGAGAGGGGTCCTAAAACTTAAACCAAATGAAATTTCTATTCTTCATCTTTACAAGGTACAAACTTTGTATTGATACTATATTTTTACATCCAGTGTATGTGTTATTGCATTATTTTTTAAAATTTTTTACTTTTCCTGTTTTCCATGTTTTCAAACCATTTCATGTTCATTCCATCCTGTCTGTAACTTTTTAAAATGTTGATATACATGTATACACTTATACACATATCTTTTCTTTTTTTGATGTGTAACTTTACTTTTTGTTATGATTTATGCATCTATCATTTACCCTTTTCCATTCGTCTCTGTGACATGTGTATGCTACTGTTTTCATCTATGCACTGACATTCCATTCCATTTCACCGATTGCTGGTCATTCATTCTTCACTACTAACCTATCATCATCACCCGATACTCTGTGAACCTATAACCTTTGACCTGTGACCTCAGGATGAGGATTAGGAAAGTGATGTGGTTGAAAAAGTTGATGCCGGTAATGACGAGGTATGCATGTTTTACATGAATTGTACATGAGGATAAAAGCCAGTAGGTTTCATTAACCTCAAATATCAGTCATAACAACTGTGATGATTAAAGAAAACAAAGATGGTTGGATTTTTTTTTCTTCTACGTACATGCATGTAAAAGTCTGCATAAAACAATAAACCAAAAGGAATATTGATTCTTTGTACAGTACTGATCAACCAAATGCTGTATGTCCACTTCTAGGGTGGGATTTTGTAGTATATCAAATTGTTTGTAGTAATGAATTACAATTCCTATTTTAGTCAGACAATGGAAGAATTGAATTGATTAAATTGTAGCATTTTCCAAATTCAATATCTATTCTGTAAACTGAAAAATAAAGAGAGATTTAAAAAAAAGAACGCTCACATAATATCCTTTCTAGTTGCTGTATGCCTTTTAAAATTTTGGAATAAAGTTTGAAAATTATTTTGAAATGGCATATCAATATCAATTTATGTGTATTTAAAAATTACATGTGAATATGACCATATCACTCCTCGTGTTTGTAAATCTAATTTCCTTCCATCAAGCACACCTTTTGTCATAAATTTCTACTCTTTCTCTTTCTTTCATATGCTATTTGTGATAAACTAACCTTGAATATTATGTTGTATAAAGTTGCATTTATCTGTTTGTTAACAAAGTCCAGGATCATTTGTGTACATTCATGTTCTAACTTGCATTAACTTTTTGTTTGCAAATTATGTGTGTATAATTCTGACCTCACCCTTTATATCATATTTTATGGTATTCCTTAGTACCATTTTTTTTATATTTCTATGTTTTCATGTTGCCAGTTATTTTCTGGTTATTTATTAATGAAATGCATTCAGGAAATCGATAATAATTTTCTTATAATTTCATATGGTTAGTGAAATCAAAGTTGCATGATATTGTTAGCCTCTGAAAGGTTTGTAGTGCCTTTCTAGTAGGATTATGATCAGTTAGTAACTTAATGACTATAACGATGACTAAGAACTATATATTCCCCATGATGAATCCTTATTACCGTTACTATTGTTGTGTAAACCACATCACCAATAACCCTTTCCTTACCATGTGAACTGCAGCGGCTTGATTTATGCAGAACTATAGATTTCTTTAGCATTATTTAGAAGGCTTTGATAACACCTTCAATAAATGGTTTGCATGTTGTGTGTTTGAAGGAGAGTGGTAATCCCTTGACAAAGATCAGTTTTGTACATGTACCTGTGTCCAGTGAGCATTCCTCACACACCTCAAATGAACTCAAAAAGATGATTTTCTGGAGGGGTAAAAGAATCTGGGTCTCCTCTCTGACTTGGCAGCAATAATGTTTTTCTTATACTGATACGTTCATCCTCCAAAATACTATACATATCTAAGATATAAATACTATGTATGAATTTTGAATAATGCTGAAAGAAAAAAGCCAATGAATTTTTGAAATTTCAAGAAGAATGATTTCGCATTTGACCTTGTAGTGTTTTTTTTTAATTTTATGTTTTTTCTCATGTACTTGTATAGTCTATTTCATAAATCATCTTCCATAATGCAATAGATATTGATTCAATATTTGCAAATATTTATTTTTCCTGTCTTTTCATGTATGTCATGTATCAAAAAGCACTTCAGTGCACTTCATTGTATTTGTTTGCAGTGATAAGTCCACTGATCTTCCAAGCAAAAAGAGGCATTAATACTTTGTATAAGTCATTGTATAGTAGGTTTATTGTAAAACTGTTTGTTTATGCAAACTGACATGTTCTCCATCTCTCTTTATGATTAATACAGAAAGCAGCAGAAGAACAAGAAGACAGCTTTGACAATTGTCCTAAATTTACCCTTGCTCAATTGCAAGCCAAGGAATTACCAGAAGGAGTCAATGCAGGCAAAAAGGAGGTGAGAAATGACCACTAGTTAACCTGTTGACTGAAGTTATACATTTCCATAGGTTTTAATATACATTGCGTAGGTACCACCCAGCCCCCATAGGCAATAGGTTAAAATGCCTCAAATAACCTTTAGATCATCTCCAAATGTAGCTCAAAGGACCTTTTCATGGGGAATTGGGGGAAGTTGGTATTTGATTTGTTGTTCAGAGTACTATAAAGGTGATATTTCAAAGTCTACAGCAGTAGCTTTGAAAACTGAAATTGCATGAAGTTATATTGTACAAGGCTTCACACTATGGTTTTTTTGTGTTGAGGTTAAGGTTAGCAATTTTTGAGGTCTGTATGCAAGAGCCTATGGTAAAACTTGAAAATTGGGAGGGGGGCGGGGGTCTGGACATAAATTTTGGGCATCCATGTTCCTCGCGCACCACCTTTTAATGTGGAGCAGTGTATTATAATATGATAACAATCAAATGTATATTGTCTGTTCATAGCCAGAAGGCCGTTAACTCTGTGTTGAAGTATGAGTTAACGCCCATCTGGCTCCAAATTTACGATATGCACATGAATGTTATAACTTTTTCAGTAACAAGTTTCCCTGTTTATGAAAAGTTTATTCACCTTTGATTGACTAAATATCTTTATAAATCCAACTCAAGATTGTTAAGAAGTTTGGGCACTGATATTGGTACTTGTGAAAGTAATGCACTTTAAATCCCGCCCCCCTCTCTCTCTCTCTCTCTCTCTCTCTCTCTCTTTTTTCTTTCTTGCTCTCTTGCTCTTTCATCCTCTCACTTGGACTTTCACCTCTCTCTTTACATGCTTTTTATTACATCTATATTTCCTTTCATTTTCTTTCTTTATCTCTATCTCTCCCCTTTCTATCTGTATTTCACTTGTTTCTCTTTCTCTCTCTCACATCTCTTTATCTCTTTCTCTCTCTCTCTCTCTCTCTCTCTCTCTCTCTCTCTCTCTCTCTCTACAGAAACATCTGTCAAAGGAAGACTTTGAAAAACTCTTCGGTATGCCGTATGAGAAGTACGCAACAATTCCTAAGTGGAAACAGGACAATTTGAAAAAGAAAGCTGGTGTGTATTAGGAATGTCCCTGCAACATTCACATGTATATGTAGATTTATGTTTTTCTGAAAGGTATAGGTGAGATGAAATCTTAATATATATGTAGTGTGAGTCAAATCCTTAATCCCACCTTCCAATCAAGTAGTGCCTGGCTGAAGATGCAATGAGATTTCAAGGTTAGAATGTAATACCACTGCGTGGGGTGTAGAAGTTTCAGAATTGTATGTATTGTTGTATGCCCACCTTTCAGTGTGCTTTCAGCTGTTCAGTGTAGAAGGTATACATCTAGTCTAGAAGGTTATCTTCACGACATTAGATTTAGTTAATCCACGGTGCCAATGTGTGGTACCATGTCATTAATGGACCAGAAAAAAAAAAAAAGAATTGTTCAGTGTAAAATGTATAGAACCAGAGATTTATTAGAGTTCAGTAAATTGTCATTTGGATGATACAAATAACCCTGAGAAACATAAAATGGTCCCAGAAAAGTGTGTATTTATGCCTGAAATTCATCTTCTGTGAATCCTCAGTAGAGGAAAATTATAATTAAAATATGAAGATGGATAAGAAGGTTGATAAGAAGAAGTAAAAGGAGAGTGATTAGATCTGTGAAAAAGAACTTTGGAATTATTTTGTATTTACAAAATACAGCTGAAAGAGGAAAGAGGATATATCTACTGCTCATAAGTTTTTTAAAAAGATTTCCTTCTACTTAACAAGTTGTAAGTCCAGTCTTTCATATCAACCTTTGAAAACAAACTACCCAGAAACTTGATAGTGACTGATATGTGTTAGATAATGAAATATTGTTTATGTGCTGCAGCCAATATAGTCGTATGAAATCATATAGTTTGCTCTTTAGTTTACGAACCCTGCTTACATAGATAATATGTATAGATGAAGATATTCTTTTTATTCAGTTTTGTATCTAAATTTGTGGCTGTGCTGTGTATATTTCAGTTTTGTGTTTTTCATATTTCGTTCTTCTTTGCTTTATTATGTCTTGTTCGTTTTCTCAAATGTATTGTCATGGCAACCAAGTAAAAAGTTTCAAACAAGTAACACTGATTGAAATTACAGAATGAAACATGTGGCATGTGCCACAATTTACAAACATGCATCTTATTCTTATGTGGGTTCTTGTATCAAAATCTGTGAAAGTGCATGTTGTATACACATAACAGGTTATTAATGGAAACACAATGTTAACAAAAAGTACCTTGTTCATGACTCTGAAAAACTGAACAACTTAAATAATATGTAATGACAGATGTTATATGGGGTCTTTCATATTGAACCTTCAAATCAAGTGCTTTATCAATTTTGTATTTATAATGCCATTTTTATCAAATAGATTATTGAATAAAATCATGAATCCATTCATGTATACAGATCACTTTTAAAAGAGAGAAATTTATATATATATATTTACACTGCATACCTTGGAAAATAGTGGCTATCAAATTTGTATACAAATCGTGATTATGCAAATTCAATCATTTATACAATTATGATCTTTAGTATTTAATAATCTATTCTGTCTATTGAATCACTAACTCTGTTCCCACTGGTTTGGCATACTTATTTATGTGGTGCGCAGCCCCTTTTCATTTTGTCACCCAAAGCAGCAGGTTGTTGTGCAAGCTATGGAATCACATTCTAATATGAGTTAAAGGTCTCTATGCTGAAAATCAAATTGTGCCTTTCCTCTCGGCTATTTAAAAGCATTAAGGAGTTTAGGGGCCATACACGACATACAGCTTGTTAAAGCAACGTTTGTGCCAGTGGGGACATGGCTCTGTATCTTTGCCTGTGTATCTCTGAATTCTTCATCATCAACTTCTCTAGCATCTGATGTAATCACAGAGGAGATGATCCATTTGGGAATTTTTCGTACAATTTTAATTGAGAAATATAATGCATGAATTATCCAAACTAGGTAGTTTCTATTAATACCTCTATGAAAATAATTGGGTAATGATCAGCTGGTCCCAGCTATTGTCAGAATTGAAACTGCTATTTTTTTGTTTTGAAATTTTGTTTTGAAAACAAGTCTATTAGCAACTGTGCCATGCAATCTGTTATGAGAGAGAGATAATGAACAAATGAAGTCTCTATCTCTTCACTTTTTGTTGAAATATATAAAGGGAAAAGGGCAATGAGAATAACATGGCATAGAGTATTATAGAAATGAGAAGTGTGCATATTCGAATTTAATATACTTACAGGTCACTTATAAATCATGTTAATAGAAATCTTGGTAAAAGTGAAGTGATGGAGCAGGTAAACACTGATAAAGACTTTAACAATACATAATGCCTGTTAATAGGATATATACAAACCTGAAACAGTTAGACTGTGTTTTTATTGTTGGGATATTTTGTGTACGTCATTTTTTTTGTCTTTGTCTGTTTGTCTCTCACAAACTTGTGATTTGAGATTCTGTCCAACTGATATTCGTATAAATGGAATTGATTGGGGCTAGCATTATGGAAGCTAATATAATTAAATTTCATTCAATGAATATATCTGTAACTGTCACAAGTGCCATAGTGGTTTTTAAGGAATGTAACTAACATTTAAAGAACATGGGTAATCGATGGTTGCACTGTACCATGTTTTTTTGAAAAGTGGTAAATGAAAAAATAAATAATCCATCACCATGAATTTCTGTGACTGTGATGTTATCATTGTCATTCCTGATATTGTGTAAATTCAATGTACATGTATAACATTTATTGCTATATTACTACATTCCAGTAAAGGGATAGATGGGAAGAGAAGGAGAGAGAGATAGGGAGAGGTGTATAGTGAAAGGGATTGTGATACAAAAAAGAAACGAAGGCGGGGAGAGGGGTGATTGAAACGAGAGAAGTATAGTTTGAAGAGAGGGCGATGGGAGATAGAGAGAGAGAGATTGAGAGAGGAGGGAGGGAGAGGATACGATGATAGGATGATATAGAGGGAGAGAGGAGAGAGGTGATTAATGAATAGAAGAAAAAGACATTAAAAGAGGTAGAGAATGACAGAGTGATATGGGGCCCGTTGCACAAAACTTGCGTTTAATCGCAACTCCTAAAAATCAAACGCAAGTCCTAAATGCGCACTTCTGATTGGCTGAAAATAAAGTTGCGTTTGATTTTCCAGAGTTGCGTTCAAACGCAAGTTTTGTGCAACGGGCCCATGGAGAGGGAAATTAATGTGAAGAGCTAAAGAGAGAGAGGGGGAGACAGCGGTAGAGACAGATTGAAAGAGAGCACTAAGTTCATACATAAATTAATCATCATAATGCAATAATTATTTTGCCCCAAGTTTATGCAGTTATTTGTTTTCAATCCAGAACAACGAATCTTTGAAAAATTATTGGATAAGAAGTGAACCCACAAAATTCGCTATTATTAGTCATTTCAGAATCATTGAGTTAAAAACTCATCCAAAGAGGGTACGGTCATTATATTGTGTGCAGAGCCATCTATACACAGAGTTTGGCCTATTCGGTTTCAGTTGGACACAATATTATGGCGTATGTTCTTTTGTTACTACATTGCCCAACAAAGCAACATGCGCAGCATTGTTACCTACTGGAGCCGAGTTGACCAAACTCTGAGATGGCTCTGATTAACCGAGTACATCAGTCTGTCTCCTACGTGAAACATTTCGAATCCACTTGGTTCATGTCGGTTATTAAAGTGATCTTAATAACCATGTGTAGCTGCTTGGTCACGACCAGCAAATACGTGCAAACGTAATTAGGGGAAGAGGCAGAGATAACAAAACGTGCTCTTCCAGAATACAAATGGGAGAGTGGATCCTACTGTTGACAGTATAAGGAAAGTCTTCCCGGTTTTCTTTGGAATACGGGGGGGGGGGGGGGGGGGGGGGGGGGGGGGTGTGTGTAAATTATGATGTCTCGGATTGTCTCCAAATCGCCACGATTGCTTAAGTACACATCCCGCCCTGGAATAGTTTGGTGCACGTTGCCATGGTGATATGTTTGTAAAGGCATATATACATGTACATGTACTATATATTGATAAAGAAGAAGACATTTTCCAAACTATATATCTGCAGGGACTCTGGTCATTGTTCAGAATGATTTGTTTTCATTTTCACCTGCATACAGACGGGAGATATTCCGGCTAATCTGAACCAAATCTTTAAATCATGCATGTATACTTAATGCAGTTTCTTTTCATGTCATTAAAAACAAGCTCACTGCAATATTTTATATAATGCATTATCAATGTGTCATTTATATGAAACATCGTGAATTAGTGTGGGTGTACGACACATGGTCCTGCGACCATTGCTCTGTGTCAACTATAACCGAATTATAAACAGCAACCCTAACTTTACCAAACCCTAACTCTAATTTAACCTAAAACCTCATTGCAACCTACTAGCGTAGCTGAGGGGGGGGGGGGGCAGAGTGCCCCCCCCCCCCCTTGACAACTTTTCCTCATTTTTTTTTCTTTCTTTTTTTGCTTGTCAGAGAATTATGGAGGAAAACATTTGATAACTCCCCCCTCCCCTGAGCGACTTTTTTGAGGGCTGGCGAAAAAAAAATTGCCGCTAACCCCCCCCCCCCCCCCCCCCCCGCCCCCGCCCCCGCCCCACTGAGCGAGTTTTGGAGCGCTGGCGAGAGAAGAAAAAAATACGGGTCTCCCTTCAAGCAGAATTTGCCCCCCTTGTAAAAAATCCTAGCTACGCCACTGTTGCAACAACAATCCTATCTTTTTTACGAAATAAAGCCGAAGCAATTGTCACCGGAGCACATGTCGGAGCACCATCGATTGTGTGCGTTATAAGTTTACAATAAAGTGACTAGATATGGCCAGGCTATATGCAGGGCAAACGATACTGTGCGTGGGAGTATCAGGCCAGACTAGTGAACTCTGAAATCCCGGAGTTTATCAGGTCATGGACTTGATGAGAATAACACGATTTTAAACTCAGTTTCTCCCACTTGTTTCCTCCTTCACAGAAAATTATTTTGTATTGCCCATTTCCGAGTGTTGAATTAGGACAGATGTTGTTTGAGAATACGCCTCTTCTTTCCTAATCCATATCCCCCCTCCCCCAGTCATGCCAGTGGCGTATCCATTCAGTTCACCGGCCCTCCTCGTTTGGAGACCAAGGGGAAACCATATTTACAGAAGGACCACATTCCAGTTACATGCGCTGTACGGGTGGGATTCTGCCCCTTCTTAACATTTTCTGGATACGTCTTTTTCTCCCTCTCCCTCATTGTCTCTCTTTCTGTCCTTATTTCATCTTTCTTTTTTTTTAATCACTTGAGTTTTTTAATCTTCTTATCAAATTCTTTGCACTCTTATGGAGGCCATTTTAATAATATTTTCATTATCATACTGAAGGAATTGTTCAACTTTTTAATGTGAAAACGGGAAATGTTTGATTGCGCAAAGATTTATCTTAAACCGCTTTGAAATGTTCAAAGATTGATACAGGTTTCAGGCAATACTGATAACCGTTTAGTACTTTTTAGTATTTTATTTTTTTCTTTCTGGGCCTTAATCACCCATGAATATTATTTCCTGAGAATATTTCTCTCGTTGTTTTGTTTTTGATGTTCTAAATACTTTTAATAAAAAAATAGTCCAAAGAACAAAAAAACATTGGATAATATCTACTTACATGTTTATACATGTCATTGTTTTCTTGAACTCTAATATCCTCTTCAGCATGTATTTCTTGTTTTCGAGCCTTATTATATTACAACCATCATTACTATTTCGGAAACGCATCCATTGTTCGTTTAATCTTAATCTGCAAATTGATATTATGCGATCTTTGGACTGTGAGTTCAACAGACAATCTTTGTATTTGTGTCTCAAAAACTAAATACACCCATCTGCCCATGTTACTCATTGACGGAACCCTACACCGGTTCTATTATTTAAGGGTACTTAGCAGAGACAGAGAAATCTTTTAATGTCTGGTGAATATCGGCGTTGTTGGTTCAGCCTTTAAATGGCTATGATAAATAGATTCCATCAGCGTCAAATCACTCTCTGGTGTCATGAGAGTCTGTGATATTCAAACAAATATATTTTATTAATGCCATGATATTCCCGTAAAACGGTTAAACTATTCATATATGCCTGTGTTTGAAATCTAAATCAGGTTGAATTCGAATCAAGTAAATATTGAACGTGTTAAGATCAACTAAATCAGGACTGGGAATGGAAAGAAGATTGTCCATAAATCTATTTTAACTCTTGTAAATATTTAGGTAAGTTAAAATCAAGATTATTATCATTTACTTTGGTAAGAGATTATTGTTGATCCCTCAAATTGTTTCCATTTGCTTTTATCTCCGTTTTGCCACAGGCACATACAAAAATGGCTGTAACTTTCTACAAGATTACTTTTAAAAATCCATTTCACTCAGTGTTTTTATTTGTAACTATTGCCTTACTTTCAAAAGCGCTTTGGATTGTATTAAAGCAATGACCCCCAAAACAAAAGTCGTAAAGGGTTATATCTTTAACAGATGTGCACTTCAGAAGGTTCAGCATAGCAGTTACCTTGATAATTTAAATATAATAATAATTTAAAAATATAACTTTGACTCTTTCCGTCACTCCCCTTTCATTGGCATACACACCGCTTTTTTGTTCACACTTCTCATGTGGTCCTGTTTTAATGAAATGAATTCAGTAGAAAGGCCTCTTTTAAACTCTATCAATTATAAATATTTGGGACAGGACATTTAGTGTCAATGCCTTCATTATTAAAGAAGTTTCCGACAGAAATGGTCGATATAGCATTTTCTAATGACGTAAGAAAGAATCAATTAAAGATGAGATTTCCTAAACAATGTTCATTATACAAGTATTAAAGTATATCCCAACATAAACACTTTAAAATTTTCACACACTTTGGACATTCATTTGAGCCTATCAAACTATTATTGTCAAGTTATTCATTAATGTTATGTCCTTCACGTAATTGTGTGTTTCATAAACGATAAAAATGATACATAAAACTATCATAATGCAGTTGTGAAAATATGAATTCTAAGCTTTGTCGTCATATTATCTTAATAATGATAATGGAATCAAAAGTGATACTATTATTTAATGATAAATTATGTATTATATATCGGTTCTCAAAATTATTACCAATTTAGGACTGAAAATGCTTACCGTGCTTACCTTTTTAAATCATACATATTTCTTTAGATAATGGATCTCACGCCTGCAGGAAGAATATGCTAAAATTCTGATATAATGGAAGAAAACAATACTGATATCTATCGTCTTATCACATCCCTTGCAAACACCTGTTCAGCTTTGAATTTACAGACAGGTGTAACCACTAAAAATATTTTACTAGAAATAGGTTCAATCTCATTAACACATAATTTCCACTTTATCTTGAATGCAACACGGCGTGAACGAACCTGTTTGCACCCTATATAACAAGCTGCAGAAACTGACCGGTAACTGTCGAAGTGACGTCATCTGCTTTTCTAGCCATTATGTAAACACAATTGAAAGATTAGTATTATGTGAACCGTTTACATTGACAGCATTTTGTAACCGAAAAATAATTGGGATCATTTTTTGCCCATCTCGGTTTCGGTGTTTTAGTTGATAAAGGTTAATAATACGGTAATTTATTGTTATGTCTCCTCTTTCGCTGAAAGTTTTGTTTAAAATTGTGGGAATAGATTTAACCCTTTTTTGACCCCTCTAAAACATAGACTATATGATTGTACCTTAGGGTTATGAACCAGTTTTTGTTAAACTCAATCATTCAAACAGATTTAATGCCCGAAGTAGAATTTCATGTATTTCTTTTTAGCGCCATTGTAAATTTATGTCAATAACTATTATAACTTTTATAATCTACAATATGTAAAAAACACGATAAAAACTATCTTCGAAAAGCAACTCAAGGCAATTTCAATAGCCCTGTCTGTCACCTTTAAAAATGTGCGAACATTACAATGGCGTATTACGTAATCCGAACCTGATTTCTATGGGCCTTTGAAATTTCCCTTGAGTTTATTTTTCGAAAGTAGTTTTTATCGTGTTAAAAATTCATCCTGAAATCCACAAGCTCAAGTCCCTTCCTCCTTTTTTTCTATTTCCATATCCTTTTCCATTTGTATTCTCCTTTGCAATTCTTGGGGGCGTGCCCCTGCATCTTTGCCACTGTCTCCTCATGTTGACGTTAAGAGATCTATAGGGAATAAGAAGGAGGCGTGACCCCGATGAAAGGACATGCCCCTCCACCATACTCCATACGAAGTGCTTTTCTAGATCATTGTGACCTGGGCCCTGACCTCACAAGTAAGATTATGGAGACAGACTCTCGAGTTTCTTCCACCTATAACTCTCTGGAAAGGAATCATAAGAGTTTGTCCTGAAAACGCGCGTGCGTAGGTAACAGTAATAAAAACCTATCTACCGTTGTTGACAGAGAAGCAACTCCATATCAGTTGACAGTGGCGTAACTACAAGGGGCAACCCCCAAGAATGGCAAAGAAGAAATTATAGGAAAGAGAAAAGGAAAGGGAGAAAGGAAGGCGATGAGAAAGGAGGGGGGAAAGGGCCATGCACCTCCTTCACCCTCCAAAACACTCGATCATGTCGATGGCTTTGTTATCTCGCATTTCATTTTCCTAGAGAGTCCGGTACCCCCCCCCCCCCCCACTGCCTTGACCCACGCTACTCCATTGTCGGCTCATGTCATAAAACGTTGTCTCAGACGACCACTGGCGTATTGCGGGGGGGGGGGGGGCTTGGGGGACTGCAGCCCCCCCCCCCCCCTCCCCAAGTTTCATGACCAAAAACAGGAAAAAGAAAATGAAAGAAAAGGGGGAAAAGGGAGAAAGAAGAAAAGAAAGAAAAGGAAGGGGAAAAAGAAAGAAAGGAAGAAGGAAAAAAAATCCTTTTAATTAACCCCTGGCTAGAACTTAAATCATTTTTATGATTACAGTAGTACCTATAAATGGCTGAATTTTCTTAGTATTTCCCCTTTTATATACATCACATGCCTACTTTGCATGCACGATTTTGTTTTATCACAATATTTTTATTATAGGAGGGGAACTTTCCTCTTAAACTCAAATCAGCCCCCCCCCCCCTCCATCATATTAAAATAGGCTTATACACTATCATGAAATTTCTTTCAAAACTGAGGAAAGATATTTAGAATATATGTGAGATATTATTGCAAGCAGGGGCGCAGTTCAGGGGGATGGACTGAGTGGCACGTTCCCATGAAATCTGGAAAAACATTAAAAAATATAGTAAATAATGAGTTAGGCTACAGCATACTGTTTAGACTATGGAGTGCTCTAGAATGCAAAGTTTAACTATTCATAAACGGAAAAAATTTCGCTCGGTCGCTCCGAGAGGAATTTTCCCCTTAAATTGAAAGTCACATAAAATTGTCTTAATGACGATTTATTGTTGCCTATCACCATAAGAGAAGAGAGAAAAGGGTGGATATTAAGCTCTGACTTTTATTCACCTGTTCGTGAATAAAAGTGGTGTTAGATGCAAAGTTTCAAACTACAATACGTAAAATTTTCCGGCTCGGCCGCTAATTAAGCGACCTCGAAGAATAGAATATTTATACCAAGGGCTTTTATAAGTGCGACATTAGTTTTCATGGTATTCTTACAATTTCAGTTCTTACTGGCTCAGCCCCCTCGAAATTTGTGGCTCATTACGCCACTGCAGACGACGGCGACGACACATTGTTGATGAAACTACATCTTTATCGTCAGGATGAGTGTAGACCAGTAAACGTCTGCAGTTTGCCCCTTATCAAAGTAAATTTAGATGTTTCGTCATTGTAGGGTCGTCGTAAAATAACACGCATGCTCCCAGATGAGGATCATATAACTTTCGTATTTGGTATCACCAGCACGGAATCCTTATCGACGAATGCTATTTGGATAGGTGATTTCACATTTTTCGTGCGTCCCATACATATCGCGCGGGGTTTCCCGGCTACCAAATGACTACCGTATATACCGTAAGGATCAGAGTAACTACCTATCAAGCTACCTAAAGTGCTCCATCGTACTTGTCTTTTAGGATCCTAGCTCTTCTTGTAGTGCAGTGGTGGGCACTTTTTACAGATTTATTTTTATGTCATATTTTGGACTCCAGTTATACGCTTCGGACTCTTCACAGGTTGCTATTTTTTCTGTGATCGAACAGACTGTTTTCCAGATACAGGTATAGTTCACGTTTCTCCAGAACACCGCTGGATTTTTCATGAGACGATTTTATCTCAGATTTGATACGGTAACTACTTTTATATAAAGAAGTCACAACAAGTGGATCACATCCGGAGAACCCAACCTTCAGTCCTTATGGTTTATAGTTACGTTTTTTTCTAAAATATAACTTGACATTATAAGAACATAAAGCCTATCTAGAACAGAAGGCTGGACAACGAAACATTTGTACAAAGTATTCAATACGCATTAATCGTGAACGACAAAGAGTGAGTGAAGACAATGGTGAACATGGGGAGAAATCGTTCTTTGCATGCCTTGCTCTTCATCGCTATCGTAATGTCGACGGCCCCTACGACAGCGACTACGACAACGGAGGATCCCATGACTGACGTCGTTACCGTTACCGAGGTCATGACAGGTTAGTTTGGACATTGTATATACGATGCTACACCTCGGCTGTCATAATTGTTTGTTATCTAAAACTCAATGATGATAAAATAGAATTTCTGATGGATAGGCTCTAGGCAACAACTTGTAAAAGATTAACATTACACATATATCTGTTGGCTCTGTTCATATTGCTCCTACTGAGAAGGCAAGAAATCTTGGTGTTATTTCTTTTATAAGGAAATGTCCCTCGATTCACTTAACTCTAACTCTGTGAAATTAGCTAACTACAACCTTCGCAACCTACGCACTACAAGGAATTTTCTTACCCCCAACAACCCAACAACTAATCCATGCTTTTTTTTAACGTCTTACCTGGATAATCTAACTCTCTACTTTATGGTCTTCCCAAAATAACAAATCCAAAGACTACAAAAAGTTCAAAATGCAGCTGCCCGTCTTGTGACCAAATCCACACGTTCAGTCCATACTACCCTACATGCCCTAAGAACCTCCACTGGCTCCTATAGAACAACGCATCAAATATAAAATGTTACTACTTACCTACCTTTCGCTTCATAATCTTGCCCCTTCATATATTTCCTCTCTCCTTCATCCCTCTTCAACTACTCGTATTCCTCCGCCTCCATAAAGTTCAAAGAATTACGTACAAAGAGGAGCTGTGGTGACAGAGCATTTACTGTTGCTGCACCCCGGCTTTGGAACTCCCTACCCCTCTCAAATAAAATGTCACCCACTCAAAAATCGTTTCAAAGACACTTGAAAACATTTCTCTTGTCAGATTATTTTGGTTAATTTCTATGATATATTTTACAATGTTGCCTATTCAATACTACTCTCTCTGTCTTGTGTAATTTTCTTATCTTTCTTCGTAGAATTATTATGTAATGTTTGTTAGGCACCTTGAGCATCCTTTGGGATGGATATGTGCGCATTATAAATGATATTATTATTATCGTTATTATTATTATGATTATCATTATTTTAATTATTATTATTATCGTTATCATTATTATTATTATTATTAATATTATTATTATTATTATTATTATTATTATTATTATCATTATTATCATCATCATCATCATTATTATTATTATTATTATTATTATTATTATTATTACAATTATTATTATTATCACTTATTATATTAATGAGAGCCAGAAGGATGTTAACTCACATCCGAGTCAATGTCATTCTGACTCTCAGCAGCTGATTAAACATACAGAACCCCCCCCCCCCCCCCCAAACACACACACAAAAGAAACACAAACAAAATTAATGAATGACGGAAGATTTTTGTTTTCATACCGGAAAAGCGAACATGTTGAAAGAGTTTAAAATATACGGGTTTATTAATCACATGTGGGACCCTGAAACTCACTAAACCGTAGATCAAGGCAAAATATACAATGCAAACTTTGAGAAAGGGACATAATATTATGTTCTTTTTCTTTGGAGGTATATCATGTTCTATAAAACAGTGAACTTTAGATAAAGACCTAAAACGTCTGTTCAATTCCCAAATTATGAATTCTACCGCTTGATATATTTCGCATAATTTTGTTAATGAATTATTGAAAAATATAAAGTACTTTTAACGTAAAGGAATTTAACAAAGATTACTCCGTCTACCATAGTTCCATCGACCTTACAGCTTTATTTGATGAGGCCTTTACGCCTACATGGATGTTTGCAACTGTTGGTTTAACGAAAAAGTTATCACGTTCATCGAGAGCACTATATGAAATTAATGAATACGTTCTATCGTATTTTATTAAAACTCAGTAAGGTGACACTGAGCAATGTGAACTGTCAGCAAAAATATACATTATTAACATATAATTCAATGTCTTTTTGTTATTTTTTTTTCATTTTTCCTGGTACGTTATCTCCAAGTTGATTATCATTGATTTCATGAGGTAAATACATCATCATCATCATCACTGTTCTTCTTCTTCTTATTATTATGTGCTAGATAAATTGATATGAGCCAAGGGTGCCTCGCAGCAGTCAATCATTGAAAAGAAATACTGAATGTATATAGTTAGAAATCATGAGATGGAAAACGGTAGAAACTTATCCTAGCAAGATATCTTGCTCACATAACATATTCGACAAGTTTATATCCAGCTCGTCTCCTATGATAATTTATGTACGGTACGCCTATCAACATTTATTTGAATTGTAAGGGTATATTGCAATTGTAATACGTATGTTACTTGCTGGATTCAGTACTTTGTATTTCCTACTCTCTGAACATGCATGTTACTATAGTGTTTGCTCTAAATTGCTTAATTACTGTTCAGGTTGAGATATTTTTTTTTTTTTTGTATTTTTGTTTTTATTGAAAAAGAATACAAGAATGTAACGTATTTACAATGATATCGTATGCATAAACTATTAAAAAACATAAAGCAACTTAAGACAAGACAAGACAAAACCCAAGACACGCCACAACACATGACAAGACAAGACATACGGACAAACAAGAGATACATGACATGACAATGCACAACACCACAGGTAACAATACAGCACAACACAACAAAAATGTCTCTCTGAAGATAAGAACAGCAGAGACCCACCATAACCATGGTAACCGGGACCATAAAAAAGACTAATGCCCAATACACTGATGGCATAATAAACTGCAAATGAAAAGTGTTCAAGTTTCATCAATAATACATCTAAAATCTTTACAATCCCAAAAAGGCAACGCTCTGTCTAGGGGCCGGTGGGGCTCTGCTGTAAACCCATTATTCACAAAAATAATAGAAGTAAATCAACATAACTTGTCACTGACAGTAAGTATCACGGCAAGAGGGAGCGAAATGTAGGTTGAGATATTTTTGAACAGTGCGATACTTTCTTGAATTTAGAACCATACAGCGCTTAAAAGAAAAGTTAATGTTCTTGATAAATCTCTAGCGTCTGACGAAAAATATGATACAATGATGGCAATCTTACAATAATGTAATTATTCGGCCTTAGTTTTGATAGAGGTAAGATAAAACAGTTTAGTGTCATGAAAAATATACAGTTTCTCCATTTTCATGATCGTCCTTCCCATTGGTGTTCATTTTGTCTAGTGATTTCGCAGTATGATTTAATTAGTGTTCAGAATGAAAAGGCACTTCTTTCCATGACATATAGGTCCACAATTTTGAAATACATTGTCAATGTCTTTTTTGCTATCATGAATAATGTTGATATTTTTAGATTCTCTAGTATTCTTCTTAACTCTAATCAAAATAACAATAATTCCAAATGGAGCAGCCCTGGCCCTTTCCACTAGAAGAAAATACAAAAACATAGCTACCTTTTATGATGGTACAGGCATGGGTGTAAAGTAATGGAAATTTATGACATTGCAAATATCAGCGCGCCAGAGGTTTATTCGCTAATAAATTGCACGGTATTAATTGGATTTTGCAGACTCTGAAACATATGGCACATGTTAATCATTAGCTAGACTCATAATTATACAATGGTTTGTGATATGCATATGGCTTTATTATACGTTATTATTATTAAGTGATGTAATATGGGTATGTCAAATTCTGGATGGTTGAATAAAAAAAAAAAAAAATGTTCTTGCATTTCTTTCCAGTAGAAAGGTTTACCTGCTCCTCCCCTCACTGCAGTCGAGATTGTTCACAAAATTTAGAAACTGAAAAGTACCTGCTCCTCCCCTCACTGCAGTCGAAATTGTTCACAAAATTTAGAAACTGAAAAGTTGATATTTGGGCAAGAAGCGTCAGCCTTGGTAATATTGTACCCGTATACGCTCATGGATAACACAATTATCACATGTTTTCGTTCTTAGGAATATCAAACCTTTCTTCAAAATTTTCCTAATCTCTGATCTTTTGCTTGGGCACACTGTTTTCCTTGTAAATAGAAAACTACCAGAAATATAATGGGCCCATCTATAAAACCAAATAAAATTCGTCTTCCCTAATATGAATAGGTATATGCTTGCCAAATTTTTTCTCTTTAAAGGCAAAAAAGAGGTTATCAAAATATTTTACAATATTTTACGACAAAACATGCACGCAGGTGACGCATAAAAACAGGATATAAAAACAGGTTTCGTCCAGTTATCTTTCAAAGTGTGAAGTAAATGAAGTTTTTTTTATTATTCATGATATAGGAGTTTCATACTCACATGATCTTGTTTATTTGATCATCATTCACCCTTTATTGTAGCTGTCTTATAGCAGTAAAGTCAATATATGACTTTGATAGGCTTCGGGATAGGTGTATATATATATACATATATTTATATATTTTTTTTAAATTTATGTGTATATGGTATTAGACTCGATGTAAACAGGTTTGTTGGTTGTTAGTACTTTTGTGATGTTTGAATTTGATTATCAAAGCGATTAAAGAACTTTGAAAGGGAGTGGTTAAAACTTAAAGGAGAATGAAACCCTTGGGGAAATCAATTTTAATGAAAAGAGAGGATAGAGAGAAGCAATTTTTAAAAAGTTCCATCACAATCGGTTATGAAATGAGAAAGTTATGAAAGTTTGAAAAGTATAAATTTACTTTCTATGGCAATCCTCAAATTGGCAATGTTGCTTCAAATTGACAGGTTTAGTAGTACAACTCTTACTCTCCATATGTTTTGTACACAAAATTTCACATTTTCCCCATTATCTCTCAAGGTGCAGCCTTGTCTCCTTTTTAGCAGTAAAGTCAATATATGACTTTGATAGGCTTCGTGGTAGATGTATATATATATACAAGGCTGCACTAGCTCAAGATATATCATGGGGAAAATGTATTTTACACAACATATGTTGAGTTCACAAAAAGACAAGCAGCATCTTTAGAGATAATGGAGAAAATATGAAATTTTGTTTACAAAACATATTGAGAGTTGTACTACTAAACCTGCCATTTATGGAGCTCGGAGCAATAAAAATGCACTTATCAAAGGAGAAAAGGGCACAAATTAAAAAGAAATTAGGGGCACTTATCAGAAGGGGAAAGGGCACTTATCAGAGAGGTTAGGGGCAATTATTAGATTTGGAAAACGGATATTAATCAGAAGGAGAAAAAAGGGCACTTATCAGAAGGGGATAGGGCACTTATTAGAAAGGCAAAGGGGCACTTTTAGTAGTAAAAAATGCACTTATCAGAGAGAAAGGGGTCATTTTTTTCAGAAAAAGTGGGGGCACTGTTCCTCCTTCCCCCTGGAGCGCCGCCTCTGCTGTACATAGGGCCCATGTAGGGTTACAATGTTAGCAGAATGGAATGTTAATTGGTACACCCGAAACTTGACAATATTATATTTGACCACTGATAACGAAACCGTCGGTGTTGGTTTAATCCCAGTCATTCCTTGATAATTATATACTTCACCTTTGACTAATAATTACCTCAAAGAAAAGTATGACATTACCATGATTACTATCACGAATATTCTACGTTTCATAAAACTTTGATCTGGTGGGGCGTAGAAAATCAGAAACTATGAATGGGCATTACTCAACATTATAGGGGTGTCAGTGTCATATCTTCTAACAAATTACCAGTACTTACTTCAATTCAAAGAAGGAATTTTTTTTATACAAACATGTTCTAAAGTTTTAATATACATCATAGGCATGATAGGGATGGAACAGTGGTCAGGAGTGGAAAATTTCATTTATTTAAACACGAAAACAGTTGTCTTAGAAAATGGTTGGTTTTTTAGCAAGTCTGTGCTGATGAAATTACAAAAGACAAAGAAAGGAAAGAAATAGAAAGAGAGGGAAATCCTGTTTAGTAGATGAATACATGCATTTAAGAATAATGCATTACATATTAAGGCCACCGCACACCTTACGATCGGTCTGCGATCCGATTTCAGAAGATAATGTAATATCATTTGACAAATCATTTAAAAATGAAAAATATTTTTGATTGAGGTTCTGAGTGTCATACAGATAGTAAATTGATAATACGGCCTTTGCCGAGTTTTCTAGTCGGTGGAATGGCCAAATCGGCCGCGAGCCGTAGTGACGTCACAAAAATCGTACGACTGCCTACGATTTGAAACTGTTTTTGCCCTTATTCCCTGTAGAAAGCTGAAAGCTCACCAAAACATATGTATTCTTATTCCTTTTTAGAACCTGAATAGGGTAGATTTCATTTATTAAAATGCCAATATTTAATTCCATAGCGATTTATTTCACAAATCGGATCGCAGACCGATCGTAAGGTGTGCGGTGGCCTTTATTCAATCACAACATAAGTCTCTATACATATCTATAAACATAAAATTTTGACCAAAAATGTTGTCTCATTATGTAATATGAAACATATGGCATATGTAAAATATGTATATAATATGAGACAATACCACCGTTTTTTGTTTTTGTTTTTGTTTTTTTTTTGGGGGGGGGGATTTATTCTAATTTTTATTCATTTTATTTCATTTTATTCCATTTATTTAATTTTTTTCCTGGGGGGGGGGATGGGGGCTCTAATCTCATGTTCATAATTTTGTATATTTTGAAAATGTTCAGATTTGCATTCCAACATGTCGTGTGTAATGATAATATATTTTCTCGCTTTTAGAAATTATAAACATTAGAAAGTTGAAAATATAGATTTCAATTGTATACAGAATTGCAGATTTTTAAATTCTCATAACAAGACAGTGTATAGAGAGAAAAAATCTCACTCCTATTTGTCCCTGATATGAACTTCACGAATTCTGTTTTATGACGTATATTATTTCTTTACTTACAAAGGATAGATCGCTGCAAATTGGGGGCCAATCCAATCTAAGAAATAGTGGGGGTAAAAACATGATCAGATCGTTTCTGTTTTATAAGGCAGCCTGGTGCAACAATTTTCTTGCAAATCTGGAAAGTTCCCCGACCTTAAATGATCATTACTTATGAATTATATATATATATATATATATATATATATATATATATATGATATTGTAAATTCCAAATATTTTGTTGACACAAGATAGTATCCATCTAGTATTATGTTCCAGCTTTATCTTTATAGATCAGTATTTGATTTGACGCCCCAAATTCAAATATTTATTTATTCTTTAGATCAATTTATGATCATAACCTAAACTTTTGCATCGGAAAGAGGAATTCCTCCATAACAAAAAATATGGCACTGCATAATAAAAGACATTTTAGGACGCCTTTGGAAGTAAGCTAGTTATCAGTTTTTATGGGGTTTCCTGACTTCCTGTAATTTTTTCCTTTCAGTGTTTTGCATTTTTCATATTTTAAATGTATTCATATACGTGACGAATAAACTCAAATTAGATCAGACATAAGTGGTTCACTCATTGCTGGTTCAATGGGAAGATTTCGAATCAATTTGGAGTCTCTTTCGCTTCTAAGTCGTGCATGGCTATAATTTAGCATGTGAGATGATATAGTCGTATTCATTTTGATTAAAACTCAACCTTGCAACACAACTAAACAAACAAGTTTCGAGGAGAACGGAATTCAGCCTATTTGAATTAAACATCATGAATGTCATACATGTATGTAGGTGTCATAAACCTTTGAACGGGTGGGGCGTAGAAAATTAGAACTTTGAAAATGGACATTAATCCGTTGGAACCGTTGGATGGGGTGTCACTGTCATAGTTTCTAACTAATTACCTTCCGGTAAATGTGTGTGATACAAACATCTAAAGTTTAAAGATACACCATAGGCATGATAGGGATAAGACAGTGGTCAGGAATGGAAAAGCTGGATGCCTGATTATTCATTTCATTTATTTCAAAACAAAAACACTTGTCTTAGAAAATGGTTGTTTTTAAGCCAGTCCGTGCTGATGAAAAAAGAAAAGAAATAGAAAGAAAGATAGGGAAAAGGTTTAGTTATTGAATACACGTCAGAAGAATGCATTTAATTAAACACAACATATGCTTCTATACATACCTATAAATATGAAATTTTCGGGTCCGCTCGCTATTCATTTAACACGCGCTATGAATAGCGGTCCTTATGGGTGGTTATGAATAGTGGTCCTTATGAATGGATGTCTTTATGGATAGCGAGGAAATTTGTCTATGGTTTGCTCGTTATTCAGAAGGACCGCTATTCGTACAAAACCGCTATTCATTTAGTCACGCGTTATGGATAGCGGTCCTTATGAATAAGTGGTCCTTATGAATAACGGTCCTTATGACTAGCGAGGTTACCCCGAAATTTTGACCCACAAAAAGGTTTCTCATAACAATGACTTGTATGTAATATGAAACATGTTACATTTGTAAAATATGTGGGTAATATGGGACAATTACCATACGGAGGGGGAATGTGTGGAAGGGGAGTGCTGTTATCTCAATTTCATATAATTATATAATTCTAAACTTATTCAGATTTGAACATCAAGATGTCGTGTATAATGATAAATACTTTCTCGTTTTTGAAAATGACAATGATATTATGAAATTCTGCTTCTATGTCGCATATCACCACAAATGCAGTCCCCATGCATGCACTTTTAGGAATAGAGAACGAGAAAGGGGCAGTAGAAAGATATAAGATGAGAATAACATGCTAGAACATTCAATTTTGAAACTGATTCTAATAACCATTAATTACCTCTAATAACATCGGACTGGTATAAAATATCTGTTCATCTCCCATACTTTTTCTTTACATAAGAAACTTGAAAATACAAGTAGATATTTCTGTAAACAGAATTAAATATTTTAAAAATACTTTGAAAGAAATTCTCATGAAAAGCGTTAGAAAGTTGGTCCGTTTCCCGCTCCTGTTTGTCTCATTCAGATTTTGAGCTTCACAAATTTTGTTTTTGACGTCATGTATAAAGTAAAAGAGAAAAGATAACTGCAAAATAGTGGCCAGATTTTATAGATGCTTTCCAATCCAAAAAATAGCGTAAACTTAAGAAAAGCTATTATCAGATTGATTTTGTCTTATAAAGCAGGCTAGTGCAACATGAATTTCGTGTAGATCTAGAAAGTTCCCTGACCTCGAGTGCCGATTACTTATAAATGCTTCCTGTTTAATTTCAATTTAATAGTTAAGGATTCTGCCACGTACTTTCCTTGTAAAATTCCTGCCCAATGTTGTAAATTCCAAAGAATTTGTGACATAAGATAGTATCCATCTACTATATGTTCCAGCTTTATCTTTATAGATCAATATTATTTTGATTTGACGCCCAAAACACAAATATTTATTCTTTCTTGAGATCAATAATTATAATCATAACCCAAACTTTTGCACCGGAAAGAGGAATACCTCTAAAATAATTGACACGGTATCATGTGGCGAAGACATTTTATGACCCCCATTGGAAACAAGCTAGTTCTCAGCTCCAATGGGTTATCAGATATACATTATTTTCTTTTCAATGTTATACGTTTCTCATATTTTTATCATGTTAATAGTAGTCATACTTGACGATTAAACTCAAGTGATATTACTCATTGGTCCAATAAGAAGATTTTGAATCAATTCGTAGTCTGTTTAGCTTCTAAGTCGTGCATGGCTATAGTTTAGCATGTGAGATGAATATAGTCATACGCGTATCTATTTTAATTTTGATTAAAAACGTCCTTGCAATACAACTCAACAAACCAGTTTCAAGAGAACGGAATTCAGCTTAGTTGAATTGAAAATAAAATATAAAATGGTTTGAAAAAACCATTATGCTATATCATTTCCTGAAATGTGATTTTAATATTATCTATTATATCCCTCATTGAAAATTTCTTGCTCTTGGATTGGTCGAGAGCACTTCATGTGATTAATCATAATTCTACCAGAAAAAGAAATTACTCCGGGAGAAAAATAGGTTTAGTGACGTCAAACTTTTCAGAGTATGATAGTTTTTTTACTATCATGCCTCCGACTGCCCCTTGCTCCCTAGAATCATTTCTCTTGACGCGTACGGCGAGCAGCCAGTAGTCTCCCTCGGGTAACTCCCGCGATGGGACGGCGCGGGCACCAGTGAAACTACGCCGAGCCCGAGAATTTTCATAAATCCATATAAAGAAAAGTGAGGGGGGGGGGGGGGGGGGGAGGCGCGGACACTGAACAAAAAATAGCCGTCAATTTTGGAAAATATGCATGAAGTAACACTAAGCCCAGTAAATATTTGCAATTAATAATTTTGTCAACCTATCTTGTCAAAGATTCTTGACAATTTGCATGAAATTGTGTTCGATTTACTGTTTAAAAGTGACCTGTCCGGAAACACGACGTGTTGGTTATGCAAATACAATTGGATGTAGGTCAGTAGATCAGCTGTTTCTCATGCATGCGCAGTAGTCGTACTCATGGTCGTACTAGCTAAATGCGCGTCGTAACATAACGCGCACGTCATCAGTCGAAATCAAAACATGGCGACCTATGTCTAGCCTAGTGTCCGTTGAAAGGAAAAAAAAAAAGATTTTAATTGACGAGGACCAAAAAACAAACCAGGATTGGAATCAAATGAAGTAGCCTATATTCAGTTATCAGGTAAACTTTATCTACCGTGTTCGGTTATATCAGGTAAAATTTCATTTGAGTTTAAACTTCGTTTGACCCTTTTTAACTGTTTGTTAATACTGTTTTGTGTTACTTTTTAATTAGGCCTAGAATCTAGTAGTAACAAAGTTAGACTTAAATAGACTTTAGATTTATTTAACGTTAGCCTACCAGACTCTAAGTAGTATATAGTATGGTGGTTGATCCAGTGTCCGAACACTTTTCAGAAAATCAACGATAGCAAATAAAATATCAAACGAATATCTGTCAAACTATACATATTGAATGCTCAAAGTCCTACAAAAAAAGAAGTTGATGGAATTTTAAAAAGACAACGTAGATTTAATACGATATTCCCATCCGAGTGAACCCCTTCCCAACGACGCGGCGTTTTGGTCCCTTGAAAAAGGTACCGTAATTCCGAACGTGTGAAACCTATGGGAAAAAGACACAACCTTGGTATCAATAGTGTGGTTTTCATACGCGTAATCCCACGCGTATGAAAACCCATTTTAGGCGCTTAACTTTACATGTTCGGTAATACAATCTGTTCGGAGTTACAATACTTGACTATACTACCCTTTAACACTTTATAACAGGATTAAAATTAACTTGATGTAATAGACAACCTAGTCCTAAAAGTTAGAGGCCTATAAAAGAAAATTGATATCAGGGCCTTTATTCTGAAATCTACTTCCATCTACGGGGTCGGTCTCAGGCTCAGCGACTATCAATCGCGTCAATCTGTTCTAAGTTATAGCGTCCACTGTGTTTTCTTTAACCGTATTAACAACGCGAGATTTATACCATCTAACATTAATTTGTCATATCTAGATCAAAGTTAAATCCAAATATATTTAATTGTTGATGAGGGATATAAAACAAATATACAGGGCCTTTATTCGGAAATCTAGTGCGATCTATGGGGTCGGTCTCAGCGACTACAGTAAATCGTCTATTTCTCTCGGGGCTCTCGCCCCTCGAGGAAATAGACGACTGTAGTCACTTCGACCGACCCCATAGATCGCACTAGATTTCCTCGGGCCCTGTATATTTGTATAATATTGTAACATACCATTTTATCATAATTATTTACACAACTACAATGATAGAGTTCATAGGAGGCTTTAAAAACTGTAGCATTTGATATCCCGGGGAAGGGACGCCCATGAGCAAATATTTTTTTTGCAACTTTAGGTGATCAAATATTTGAACGTACAGTTATAAAAAAAAAGAAAGAAAGAGGAAGAAGGGGACAGAATGAGAGAGAGAGAGAGAGAGAGAGAGAGAGGAAGAAAGATGGAGAAGAAGAGAGAGAAAGAGGGAGAAAGGGAGAAGAAAGGAGAGAGGGAAGGGAGAGAGAGAGAGAGAGAGAGAGAGAGAAAGAGAGAAAGAGATAGGAAAGGGGGAGCTACATGGATTGAATGAATTGAACATATCATTAGCTTGAATATCTGTTAGCCTAAATTATCTAGCTATTTTCTTTCTTTTTTCCCCTCTTATAGAACACGATCGCAAAGGCTTTCGAGAAATCAACTCAAGGGCAACTTCAATACCTCATATCCCATATAAATCATGTTCGGATTACGTAATAAGTCGTTGTAATGCTCGCACATTTCAATCGCTGATTTTTTTAAAAAATTTTTTTTAAATTACTGTTGGTGATGGTGATGGTGATGGACAAAGCTACTGAAATTTCGAAAGTCTCTGCGATCGTGTTTTCAGTATTGTTATTATTAGTAGATCATATTATCATCATTATCAATATAATATCATCTTTATTACTATTACTATTATTATTGTTGTTGTTGTTATAATTATAATTATTATCATTATAATCGTTATTATTATTGTTATTATTATTATTATAATTATTATTATTAACATATTTATTATTATTGCTACTCCTACTACTCCTAATACTACTCTTCCTCCTCCTCCTCCTCCTCCTCCTACTACTACTACTAATAATAATAATGATAATAATAATAATAATGATAATAATATTAATAATAATAATAATAACAATAATAATAATAATAATAATAATTACTACTACTACTACTACTACTACTACTGCTACTACTACTACTACTAATAATATAATGATAATAATAATAATAATAATAATAATAATAATAATACCTCTACACGTACTTCTGCTATACGTAGAACAACCCTATACTTATTCCTAAAATAAGCAATGTCCATCATCAGTCTGTCTATTTTCATTCATTGAAAAATACGTGTATATATATATATATATATATATATATATATATATATATATATATATGAATTTAAGTGTGTTGTTTTGGAGACAATCTACTTTAGTTTCCTTTTTTTTTTCTAACCATGCAATACTACAGAAATTGTCAGCGATTCTCCGGGATCAACTACTACACAGAATCAATTCACCACGTCCATGATCACAAATAAAGGCACAACAACATCGTCCTCGTTTACGACTACAGGGCCCATTACTGCCATGACCACATCTCATGCCAACACTGCCACTATTGGAACTACTCCATCATCATCGTCGTTATCATCATCATTTTCTACCACAACAGGTAAAGAGATTTTAATCAATATACGAGTACTGACTGCCTTTTAGAACATGGTTGAAATTATTGTTATCTCGAAACTGCAAAATGCCCCGAGACAAAGCCTAGTCTCGAGGTGACCGACGGCTATGATGTTTACCGTGACCCGAATTATTAGTAGTTATGTTTCATATAATATATACTGCATCCTGCGTGTGAATCGTTAAAAAGGGAAATGTTAGTAAACAAATATGTTCACCATGAATATATTCTCATAATCATCTTTGTGACCCTCTTAACAATCGTTGAAACATTGAATTCATCATCTTGACCCGATCTCTTCTTATCCATTTTCAATTCGACAGTTAATGTTGTCTTGGCGGGATAAACATCTTGTCTTGAAGATCTTAACCTTTAAAACATTCCCTACTACACAGAAATTGTTTCTGAAAAGGAATCAACTGTTGGCACATCGTCGTCAACGATTGCAAACACGGAGGCAACAACGATGATGTCATCCGGTTTATTAACCGCTGGCAATACGACTGAAGCCCTGTCTTCCTCGTCGTCAATAGCATCAACAACAGCTAGGACGGAACTCACGACGAAATCTTCGACTGAAGGTCTGACTGAAGTTCTGACTGAAGATCTGACTGAAGGTCCGACTGAAGGTCCGACTGAACCTCGGACTGAACCTAGGACTGAACCTCGGACTGAACCTAGGACTGAACCTCCGACTGAACCTCCGACTGAACCTCCGACTGAACCCAAAGTAGGCCCTGTCCCAGAACCAACGTTCCCAGTTTTAGGTAAGTGAACGAGGACATCCCAGTCGAACAGTGCAAACGTTTTCAAAAGTACACTTTGCTTTCTCTTGTATACAGTGCCTTCAAATATATGGAATATCATGTTATAATTATACAAGTAAAGCATGAATAGTAGATTAACCTTTGAAATATTAATTTACAGTGGACATCATTCACGACACATCGAAATCTTCACATTAATTTAGTTGTTTTTTTTTTGTTTTGTTTTTTTTTTTTGCACATTAGCCACGCAATTCTAATCGTGCTTGTATACCACACTTCAACGTAAGAAAATTAAGATTGTATAGGTATTCGCCATGCCAAATAATATTATGCCAGAGGTATATTGCGTCTTCGTGATTTTGTTAGTGTTAGTATTGTTTTGTTAACGTAATAGTTTACTTCCATTTTGTTTATACATTTTGGCTAGAATTCCCAATAAGACAATAGTGGATATTTTATACATGGCTTGTTGACTGGTATTGAACATGCGCTGGGCTTACCAATCATGCCAATGAAAAGGACTGTAAGAACTATAGAGAATGGGAGAAAATGTTACACAGATTAAATGCATGGTAAAATAAACGAAATTCCATTTTACACATGCATAATTACAGAAAAAAGGGGCAATGTATGCATTTGTTTCTTTCCAAAGAAAACCTTGTTAATCCAAAATGAGGACCATGCATAATCAATTATTGCGCAATCAGCCACTAATGACCGTTTTGGAAATTAGTGTATATGTAACAGCAAGGAGGTTCAAACAGATGGAGTCATAACAGACAGCTTCCCTTTGAAGCAAGCTTTGATGCCGCCACAACAAACATGACAAATATGCGCACTCCAAAAACATTCTTCCAAACTAGGAAACAAATCAAATTCCGTTTTACTGCATAACCATGGTTATGTACAATGGAGGATATTCTGTTATAATGATAATTAGTTTTCGCAGACCCAAATGTAACTTCGAAAAGGTGCGCATGAATGATATAACAAGGTTCAAGCGAACATAATTTAGTGCCAAAAATACCTGATTTGCGATGACAATTTCTTGACTGGCCGCTCGTGCCCACTACTTTTGTTGACTATATTTCCTAGAGCCATCTTTCACGATGGTAATATATGAATTTTAATAATCGCAATTAACCGGAAAGTTGTTAAAATTGCCCTCAAAGAGGCATACATTTGTGACACTTTTAAGACTATATCTCAAAAAATTGTTCATCCTGAGGCAGGGGAATTTCAGAATGAAATCGAAATTATTTACATTGAAACTGCACATTCACTTTCTGTGTTTGTAGATTTATGAATTTAACTGCGCATCGTTCAAATGTCAAAATATCTCTAAATCTTTGAATCCCGTTTACTCTGGCGGCATCAGACATCGACGTCAAAGAATCAAGGCAGTTTATTAATTCAATTGTACATCCTTTATAATCTGCCAGGTGTTTGCATTAATTACCGTTAGTTGAGACTCCATCTGTTTTAACCTTCTTGGTAACAGCCACTAAAAATATCTTTACAAAGGCCACATGATATGCATATGAATTTATGTTTGATATTAAAAATAGTTCTTACCTGGAGTTTTCAACATCTTGAACAATGCGAAAAAATTGTTTTCATTAGTAATAACCTACTAGTATATTCACTTCATCTTAGATATTTCAAGATTTTTTAAAATTTTAGTGTGGTATTAGTAGACTGGCAGAAAACATACATAAATTGATGTCGTTCATTAAAACCAGAATATCTGTCATGATTATTGTACAGAAGTTTGGGTAAAGTAGAAACCATTATCCTGGACCTGTACTCTTATTTATGCATAATACAAGTTTTCCCTGTCTGTTTTTTTAAAATATATTTTATTTAGATGAAGAGGTCGAGAAAACTTATCAATTTGAATTTGCTGTGGACGAAGACACAACGGAAGAGTGCAGGAGTACTAACTTATCCTCCGATGCATGTAAAATCTTCAAAGATAAAATTACGCAGGAGGTATAACTGTGAAATATTATTCAAATGTAACGGGGATATATTGAACGCCAGCCAAATTTCGACACATTAATGCAAAAAATGGAATAAAATACCTGTATTATGATAAAGTTGGTGATCCGATTTTTCTCCGGCGACAATTGCTCCATGCAGGCTTTATTTCATCAAAGAAAAAGGGTTAGGGTTAGGTATAATGCTTGGTTCAGTGTTGAAATCAAGATTTCAGTTAGTCACGGGTATATTTAGGTTATTCCTGTCCGCGGAGCAACTGCCGTCGGAGCATGTGTCGTTAAACTGCAAAGTTCTTGCCCCCTCTATTGTCTAAATGAAATTTGCCGAAATGCGTGTTGAGCGAATTTGTGCGGCGCTTTATACATAGTGGCTTAGATGAATTGATGTCCGATCATTATTTGAGACGAGTCCTCTAAGACATACCGTATGTCCTTCTCAAATTATTTTTTAGAATTCCGATTCCGTTAATATTTTTGTACAATCTTCGTACCGGTCCACTAAAGAAAATGTCGAGTACTAATCGTGCAAAATCATTGTGAAAGGAACTGTCTAGAAGTTATTCTGAATGGTTATTACTAAATTTAAGTTTCAAAAATCTGATTTCAACTTAAAAGTAGTTTTGTCCTTAGTCAAAATGAAGAAGAATACAGAATATAAGATAGCAGAAAAGATTAACAAGCTCCCATGTACTACATTAATTAAGAAATGATCATTTTCTTTGGATTAATGAGATATTTCATGAAAAGGTTTATAGTTTTGCCCTAATTTTCTAAACTAGGTAATAGAGACATTTCTTTGTTTTGTTTTGTGGTATTTTGTAGATTGATGTGGCTTTGTTGATTATGTATGTCCGTTAACATAGTTTAACCGTTATTTTTGCCTTGTTTTCCCAATAAAAAAAAAGGTTATTTAGAAGGGTTGATTATTTAGTGAATAGGAACAATTGTGTATTGTGAAGTTTATTGGAATCAACAAAATTATTTCAAAAAATAATGACTGAATGTTGCCGAAAATCACAAACAATATTATTGACGCTGGACTATTTCTAGTCATAATAAGAGCAGTTCAAGAGCTTTCATTTCATGGGGCAGTGATATTACATATATTCCAAATGGGGGATGAAAAATACGAGAAAGCTAGAATTTATAGGAACGTTTTTTAAGATGAAAAGATTACTTTTACATGCTTAGTAATACTCTTTGATATTTTATACCGTTACCTTACCGAAAATGTATGAATATCTATGAAAAGCTAACAACGTGTTATTATTTAGACCTACTCAATATGAAATCTTAATGACCGAAACACAATAAGGTTTCCATTGTCCAAAAATTATCATAATCATTGTTATTCATTATTACCCGAGCTTCGTGCCATCTCTCACAAGATTCTCTTCATAATTTGATAAAACTCGTTTCCCTATCAGTCTCCCATCCTCATTAAATATGTGTATGTTTATTTGCAGCTGGAAGCTGTATACGGACAGAGTGAAGCCTTTCTTAAAGTTGAGGTTGTTCTTAAGTAAGGCTTGACACCCTTTCTCTATTTATTACAATTTATTAGGTAATTAATTCTTTTGGAAAATGAAGTAAATTGTAGAGTCGAATTCCAGGTCTATCTTCTGCTTGTATGTATAAATTTAACTATTTCCTCTATGACTGGTTGTTTTCTCAAACCTATGGTTGCTTGATTAGAATTGTGATAATACAAATTTCAGTTTCAATTATAGTTTCAATTCCGTTATATTTTTGAACTAGTTGCATTTTAATCAAAATATAAAATTAGAGCTCCTATCTTAAATCTACTTGTTCATAGTAACTAGACAATCATCGTAATTGTAATTCATCAAATCTGCTTTACTCTTTTTTTTCATTTGTTTTGTTCTTTCTCTTGTTATAACTTTTCCTCTAACACCTCTTATTTGCATAAGAATAATGAACCAAAGGTTGTTTCATTATTGATTATGAAGCAAGAGCTTTATTGTTGATAATTAGTGATAATTTTAATACTATAATAAAGATACTAATGGGGTCTTTTGTTGTACATTCTAGTCTTTCTCTTCCTCACCAATTTACCCTCACAATGACACGAAGCCCATCTACTCCTTTGGTCTAATACCACAGTCACAACATCGAGACGGACCGACACCATATACCGACAAATAGACGGAATTAACAAACAATAATAATTACAGGGACGGATCTAGCTTTTTTCCAAGGGGGGGGGGGGGGGGGGGTTGAGGGGCTGAGTATTACGATGGCGTTTTCCTATGCACATTAAATGTTTACTTGGCAGCCCAAGGGGGGGGGGATTTAAACCCCCTAACCCCCCCCCCCCCCCCGTAGATCCGCCACTGAATTACCCCTTAATAGCAAAGATTATGTCGGTTATCGGTCGGTTTGAAGTCGGTCTGGAGTCGATCTAGCGGTGTGAGCGAGGTATAACATCGCGACATATACAAAATAATTAGCTTACTGGTATATATAATTATGTGAAAAACAATTTCTACCATAGCATTGCGATGTTAGTAAAATCGCGATATTTGGACCGTCGTATAATAAAATTTCTATAATTATCCGTTGTTTTTTAAAATCTGTTTTAGAAATGGCAGCGTCATTGTTAGCCACACCGTGACTTATTCGTATAATGATATGACGCCGGAAGAAAAAATGGCGTCTGCACAAGACATCTACGACGAAACCCTAGGCAAAGAGGTGGCCGACGGGAATTTTGGAAATTATACAGTCATATATTGTGAGACTTGTGCTACACCCAAAGGTTGGTTCATTATGAATCATGAAGCAAGAACTTCATTGTTGATAAGTAGTGATAATAATAATATAATAAAGATACTAATGATAATAATAGCCCTAATGATAACGTAAATGATAATGATGATGATGATGCTGATGGTGATAGCCAAGCAGTATTTACCACTGCATAGTACTTTGAAAGTTTGTGACTCATCGCACATGTAATCATCATTATGTACTGCTAACAACGTTAAAAATGTATTAGATAATACACAATCTGCCTGAATCAGTCTGATTGATAATGCATAATTCATATTTTTTCCCTTGAAAAAAAATCTTTCTCCACTATTTAGAATAATTTTCTTTTGCTTCTTTCAGAAACCAGCATGATATGCGACTTACCTGAAAGCAGTATTGAATGTCCATCATATTCCAAACCCACTTGCAAAGATAACTACTGGGTGTGTGAATCCATCTGCGATACGGACTACTGCAATGGCCATGGTATCTGTTGGCAAAGAGATGACTTGGACACTCAGCCAATATGCAGGTTTGTAGACGAATTCAAGTTTGTGAGGAATAAAGAAACTGACATTCCAAGTTAGATATCCCAGTTTCTGTGTAACTTTGAAGATTAATTTTCTCTTTTTGTCTAAATCATGATTAGGCCTGTACAGTTTGACTGCATCTGGATAGGGTGCCAATAAAACATGATCAAACTCTCACAATATGAAACTCACTCCCGAATATGTAGATTTCAAACAAACATGAGATTTTAAAATCGCTCTATAATCTTTCAATCTTATATTTTGTTTCTGTCATCACTGGTTTATCAAAACGCATTGCATGTATGTTTATTTATTTTTTGGTCCGTACCCAGGAGTTCTGATCTTTGTCTCGTGAGTGAATATCAGCCTTCCCATTACTAAAATTTAGCAAGGGAGAGAAGCGAGCAAGTAAAATGCCCTTTTCAACTTTTTTATGTGACAGCCGCTTGTGATAGTTCCCTAGCCCATTCGCCCTTTACGTCTTTATATACCCCTTACCATAACTATATAAAAAGATTTATACTAATTATTTATACTAATTATTACGAGTGGTATCGATTTGACATCCATCACACCGAGTATGGCATCCCTGGATGCGTCTTAATACATGTATGATTTTCCTTTCATTGTATAGTCAATGATAGTGTCTCCCTTCAGACTTTCCTCTATTTCATTATGAGTGACCCCGTTGTCATCATATTGATAGGTCACGTTTATGCATAATTTATAATTGTTCAAATAATGAGATTAAACCTAACAACATATTCGTTTCGTTTTTGTTTTTTTTTCAGCTGTGATTGGGATGATGGTCATTGGTATTGGGGATACAGTTGCCAGTTCTATGTGGACGAGACGTTCTTGATCATCGGATGCTCGTGTGGTGGCGCTGTGCTAATCGTGCTTCTTGCATCACTAATTGCCTACGTTTGTGTGAAATCATGGGATAAATCTGACAAGTAATTATGAACATAAATTTATATTTGGGTAATTACTTTCTCCCCATCGTTTGCTTTTCTTGCAACTGGTGTGTGCGGTATAAGAAACAAATCTCATGTCGAACTTTTGTTTTGCCTTTAACACTTGTTCATGATAATGGCTAGAGAGATATCAATCACGTTCTATGAACATAATGAAATTAATTCCGTTTATTACCGATTTGATGAAAGCTCACCGCTCATATTTTTCTTCTTTTTTTTTTTAACTGGAAATTTAACGACAGTGGCATAGCTACAGGGTACGCCCTCTTCCCAATTAAATAGTGAAAAAACAACAAACAACAAACAAACAACAAAACAACAGAAAGTAGAGAAAGAGAGAGAAAGAAAGTGGAAAGGGGAGCCCGAGAGGAAGATGTTTCTTTAAGAATATTTCTAAATTTTCCTTTGAGATATTAAAACATTAAAGGGGAAGTTCACCCCGAAGATTACTTGAGTTTAAAAAAATGCAGAAAAAATAAAGAAAAATATTGGCGAAAGTTTGGACAAAATCCGTTAAAGAATAACGGAGTTATGGACTTTTGAAGTTTTGATTTTGTGACGTCACATGCGAGCAGCTCCTCCATTATGTAATGTGATAAATATTCCATAAAATACAGTTTTCTCAGAAAATTTAGAATATTTTCGTCTGTGCATTTGATATATTGTCAGAAATGTTATTCAATACTAGATTCTGAAAAGAAACAATATTAATTTATCGTGGAACGTAAAAAAAAATGCGAATATATGGAATATTTATTACATGACCAATGGGCAGCTGCTCGCATGTGACGTCACGAATCCAAAACTTTAAATACTCATAACTCTTTTATTATTTGACCGATTTTCATCAAACCTTCGCCAATATTTTTCTTTATTTTTTCTGCATTTTTTAAACTCAAGTAATCTTCAGGGTGAACTTCCCCTTTAACAGAAAAGTTGGTATTGACGTATAAACCCTACACATAGTCCCGGAGGTAGTTGTTTGGGGGAGGGGGCGGGGGTAATCCGAGGATAGTTGTCCAGGGAGTGGATTGGGGTAGTCCGTGGGCAGGCGTGTCGATCCATGTTCGTGATTGGGGGGATGACCAGAGAGGGAGTGAAGCGACCGAGTGGGGAGAGGGTGTGGGAGGGGGTATCCCCCTCCAACACCTGGACTTTTTCAAATATCTGTCTATAAAACTTGCATTTTAGAACATCCCAAAATGGTTTTCTCTGTGATTAAATGTTGTCTAAAGTCACGGCAAATACAACAAAATGTTAATACATGTAATCATAACATAAGATATTTGTGTGTTATAAATGATTTGTAATGATTCACGAAAAAGAAGGCAGAGAGACAGTTTGTTGTTCAATGTTCGAAGAAGAAGAAGTTTTATCATACAATTTTTTCGATATTTTCGCATTGAAATTATGGCATTTATTATTTCCTTACTTCTAATCATTAAAGAATGTGATGGTATTTCAAGATCAAACATAGTGAGTTTGGATTATTAGTTTTAAGTTAATGTATCATAATTCTTATTTATTTTATCCAAAAGTATTGGGGGACGATAATACAGGCCATCCCCCACCTCAATTTTTTGTTTTTTTGTTTTTTGTTTTGTTGATATATTACAGACCCATCCCCGCCCCCAGGGATCGACACCCATGTCCGTGGGTAGTTGTCCGATTAGGCATTTATTATGCTTTTTCTCATTTTTTATTCTTTCAGATTTGAAATTTGGTGACACGTTATTTAATCTGTCTCATTATGCGTACGTGCACATTTTCAAAAGTGGGGCTGACATCTTTAATATGCCCGAATGTCATCTCTTCAGTTTCTGAATTTTGACACTTTTAGTACCGGTAATGAATATGAACATTCGGGCATCTGACTGTCCAAATATGAGGAAATTCGGGCACCTCACTGCCTATGAGGTGGTGGATGCCCGAACATCGGAACTTAAAAACTCCCACCCCCACCCCCCCCCCCCTCTCTTCTTACACTTATCTGTGTATTTCCGTCGATGTCAGAGTGAAACTTGTTAAACCTGCAATAGTTTCAAATCATTATCTCACCTCAGAGCAACATCATCCTCTGAAAACAGTGATGACGTCATCCACGCCTTTCGAAATCTTGCCTACGATCACGGCACAGAGACCGTTTTCCGACCGGTCGATGACATCGATTATCTCGATGATGGGGAAATCGTACAACAAAGAAGACCCTTTTCATACACCGACACCAAAGGAGAGAACTATGCTACCATAGATTCCTCCGGCATCACCAGAAATCAAAATGGCGGCGGTCAGAGGGTAAGTGCATTGTACATAGCCTGCTGTCAAAGCCTTGTTCATGTAATTATAATATTACTCATCAAGCCATTCAATTTTTTCCGGGATGGAAATGAAAGTTATTTGCGATATTCAAAGCATTGCTAATTTGTGCCACTGCTGAAATTGCCCATGAAACTTTTTCATAATGAAGCCTTTGCCAGAGCCCCAAATTACAAGTAACTGTCATTAACATCTCCGGGTTATACACCTATTCAAGTTTCTATATAGCCTACCCTTGATTTTTCGCTTATTCGTTACACTTCCTTGCAGAATAATTATAAGCGTATATTTTTTAGAACGCCACCCCCCCCCCCCCCCCAGAAATACTCTGGCATCACCCCCTGCAATGAAATTTCTACATAATTTTGGAATACTGAATATTGAATACTACGAGATTATTTTTCTATTTACCTTTTATTTGATGCCTAATTGATAGGATAGCAGAATGGAAGTAAAGGAGGATGCTGCAAAACGGCAGTCGAATGGTAGTGCTACTGATTATCGGCACTCGTCGTTTATGAAGTCCAACGGTACCTCCCATGCCCAGCCGAGAGACCCAGACTTCTGGGGGAATCTTAACGAGCATGTGGTTGAACAAATCAAGTTGGAACCAGTACTTGACCATATCGACGTGAACGAGAGTGTAAGAACTGCCTCGTCTTTCTAACCCTCCTCTTTAACCTATATTCATCTTTCAATTCATTTTTCTTTTTTTCATTTGTTTTTCCATTTACGAAGCTTAACAAACAGACAATGGATGTTTAAAGAGAAAGGCTTTTTATGTGAAAAACCAAAACAGCACTCGTATTACATCACAAAATCGAAAATACATGGTAAAAGAAAAGAAAATTAGAAAGATTAAAGCATATCAAATTCCATAACGAATCGGTCTCAATATTGCAACTTTAAATGATTATAATGATGTATAAGGATTTTAAAAAATAGATCGAGTAAACTATCTCGGTAAGGTCAGACTTGTGTTCTTTGTTTTCTCTTAAGAGCATATTTATTTTTCATGATCTCAAATTTCCTTGAAGAATACTAATGCTGAGCTTTAGTTGATGATGATAAATAATTTATTTAAAAAAAAACACACATTTTCTAGATTTCTTGTAATGCTATTTGCAGTAATATGGATATTTAATTTTAACTCTATATGGTATATATCCTTCATTTTTCCACAGTTCAGGATTCAGCGACCTCGCATCAGTCAGAACTACTCATATTCCAACACCACTGCCCCACCCAATAGCAATGCCTACCATAACATGGATTCCGCTCAGAACCAGTACATACCGGTATGAATACATTCTTCTTCTTTCTATTTTTTTTTCTCTAAAGGAAACAGACACACACACACACACACACGCGCGCGCGCGCACACACACACACACACGCACACACGCACGCGCACACACACACGCACACCCACCCTCACACACATTGACTTGTGGGGAACTGTATTGTTTTCTCCTTTTGTACTTTGTACCCCACAAGCACTTCTCCTATTGTATTTTGTACCCCACAAGCATGACGGAATAAAGGCCATCATTGTGCTCTTTTGTTCTCTGTACCCCACAAGTGTATCTATGTAAGGGCACACACACACACACACACACGCACGCACACGCGCACACCCACACACGTTGTTATCAAGATAAAAGAGCAATGTAGATAAAATTGTCTTAATTAAGGAGATGACGGGGGGGGGGGGGGGGCGAACCCACAATCTTCACGTATATTTCCAGTCAAGTGTCATTCGACTATATACAATATTTTACAGATCAGGTATTTTCACTTTAAAAACTGATAATGTCATGCAGGAATTTTTTTTTTGTTTTGTTGTTGTTATTTATTGTGTTTTTTCCCCCGTTGTCCCTGCCCAGTGAAATGTCAAACAGGGTGAAGGAAATAGGAGAAAGGAGTGAGTTACTTCAGGGGAATGACTACATTATACTTGCCTGTGACGAAAAGTTTCGTCTTGAATGGCAATCAAGCGTTTGTGATTCAAATGGTTCCGTTTGGTTTTTAAAGGCTTTAAAAACAATAGTTTCTTTTGAAATCATCATAACGGCAAGTTGGTCTGTTTTCCTTTTCCTTCATATATATTTTACAGGAAGCTGACTATGCACAAAGATGAACATGCAACTATGTGTCTCGACTCGCGTGTCAGGCGATAAAATAACTCAGTACCATGGGACTCTTGTGGTAACATCACCTTTATACCCGCAACCCCCCCCCCCCCCCCCCAATATAGGCAATATATGTTACTCGATCGCCGACTTAAAGCAATAATTGTTCAGTCTTAATGCCCGTTGCACGCGAGGCGTCATTCGCTGACGTACGTACGACTGCGTCTTAGTCAGCATGACTCGACGGACGGTGTGAGAGTCACAGTGAGAGTCACAGGATGAATGCAAGATGAACATTGTAAATTTTGCGTTAAATTACTGACTGGTACGTCACTTACGTTACCTTTGTAGGCTTCATTGCCATATAATAAAGAATCCAAATGATGCTTTGTATGCAAGAGGCATGGACCACGACACCTCAGAGAAAATACTCAACCACAATATTTGTTTTTTTTTTGATAGCCATTACTGTACAGTCATTGGCCCGAATTTACGAAAGAGGTTTATTTTAAACCATGTGTTTAATATACATGTAAACCTCTTTCATGAATTCGGGCCATTTAGTTTATTCGCCATGGGGTATCTTTTACATCATTGTACATAACTGAGTTGTTGTTAAAATATATGCTATCAGTAATATATACTAGTACGCAGAACAAGCCGTGCTTGGTGTATTAATGAAGCTTTCATCCATGTATTATATAATGTTGTATAGTCCTATACATAGATGTAAATTTATACATATTTACCCTAATGCATCTCTTTAAGAATATGTATTGGCGATCTGTATAAAATGTTGTAGTTGTACAATTTTTCAATTCAATCAATCGAAACCAACGCGCTGACAAATTCAGTTTCAGTTTCAGTTTCAGTTTTATTTTCATTTCCAACAGAACAGTGATTTTAACAAGAAATCAAATATACAATTCAATATTCAATAACAAAATACATTTTACATGGTTTAAAGTTATAAAATAGAAAGTATACATAGACATCCAGTATAATAGCATTTTTGGTTTTTGGTGTTTTTTTTTAAAGTTAAACCTGTGGAAATGGAGGGATCCACCGAAAAGCAAAGATTGTAATATGTGGATCCCTCGAAATAATGACAAACGTATTTTTTTTAACATGTAAATAAATTGACCAGAAAAAATATAGATATACATAGATTACCAAAAAGTGGCAGAATAATAATACAATTATAAATCCATAATTTGAGAACTTTTTATGACACGTATATAGTATGGTGAACATAATAAAAAGAATATAAGACAACATAAATTAAAGCAAGGGAAGAGAAAAATACAAGGATAGTAAATGTTGCTACATATGTGAAGAGTAAAGAAAAAGAGAGGAGAGGTGGAGAGGAGCGAGAGAGAGAGAGAGAGAGAGAGAGAGAGAGAGGGAGAGAGCACACGATGAATTATCTATACCGACTTCGTAGTTGAATATGCACAGTTGAATATGTAATGTGCAGACATAACCGTGCACTTCTTTATGTCAACAAAGTATAATAATAATAAACCATTCTTGTGTAGCGCATAACACATTACAAGTATGTTTTTTTTTTTTTTTTTTTTTTTTTTGCGCTTAGGAAGAAAAAGAAAAGAAAAGGAAAGAGGAATTAAGTTAATGAGTTCCTGTTGTATCGTATGTTATGTATATATGTATATTATTACAAACTCCACTTCGAATATACTACAAGTGTCTTTTTTTAAATATACATTGTGTTATAGGAAGAGTCTATAGTTGACGGAAATTTCATAAAGTGATATCGAAATAGCGAACATAATTATCACTTTCGGCCTTTTAATCTTCATTTATTTTACAACGTTATTTGTAATGAAACTGTTAGTGTTTTTTCATGGTCAAATAAACAGAATACTTATCTGTCAGCAATGAAGCAGAATATATATGTTTTAGTAGAAGGACCATTATCTGCAGAATATTTAATGGTATTATCATAATGGTATAATGCTGCGTTGCTGGCATGTGAATTTCAAACGTATGGAGACTTGCCCTAAACAGAATTTATCAACCTGTCTCCTTGTTACGAGACGGAATAATCAGATGATTTGCATATAAATGATAAATAGCTATTTTTCAAAAAGCAAAATCTGTAAGTCCGATTTTTCACCCAGAAACATAAACAGTGAGGTTACTCATTATTTTGTACACACATCTGCCATCTCTGTAACAGATGAGTAAGGTTTTCTTTGAAAGTAGCTTTGCAGATGCCATGCATTTAGACCTATATATATCAAACTGGAACAAAACTAAATTACTGATTTGTGTTGTGAAGTTCATCTTATAAAATGTGGTCTCCTTGCCTATTTTGCTTTACTATGATATGTTCAGAAATTTCTTGTTTTTCATTACAGTACTACTTTTAATGTATAGCTGTCGTGATGAAAAGAATAGATATTACAATGATTATGTATGTATGCTGTATACTTTTGAATAAACTTTTCCTCTTTATACCAGTTATTGTTTTTGAGTAGTGTGTATGGATTTGGAAGATATGAGGGATGAATTTTATAGTTAATTATTTGATTCTAGTGATTCTAAAGTTAGATCCACCCCTTCCTTTCCCTAAAATTTGTCTATTCCAAAATGAGTAAGAATACTTGGTTTTTTCTCTCTCTTTTTCTTTTATTTCTGTTGCCTAATGAGTAATGACCATCGTCTCTTCTTCTCCTTCTTCTTCTTCCTCTTCTTCTTCTTCTTCTTCTGCTCTTTTTTTCTTCTTTCTTCTTCTTCTTCTTCTTCTTCCTCTTCTTCTTCTTCTTCTTCTTCTTCTTCTTCTTCTTCTTCTTCTTCTTCTTCTTCTTCTTCTTCTTCTTCTTCTTCTTCTTCTTCTTCTTCTTCTTCTTCTTCTTCTTCTTCTTCTTCTTCTTCTTCTTCTTCTTCTTCTTCTTCTTCTTCTTCTTCTTCTTCTTCTTCTTCTTCTTCTTCTTCTTCTTCTTCTTCTTCTTCCTCTTGTTCTTTTTTTTTTTTTTTGGGGGGGGGGGGGGGTCGGAGTAGTCGGAGCAAATGTACCAACAAATTAGACAGGAATAAGAGGCTTTCACTTGCCGATAAAATGTTATAAGTGCTGGAAGATTTTGAATAATTCCATTATGACCCCCCCCCCCCCCCCCAAAAAAAAAAAAAAAAAAAAAAAACACTCGTATCAAGACCACATCATTAGAGTAGTCATATTATGCACTGAATATTCTGTCGGCATAAAGTGATTCGTATATTTGTTAGATAACGGTCAAATTTTTGCAGTTTGGATTGCCCCACTCCCCTCAACCGGCCTGAAAAGCATAATTATAGTAACGCAACAGAACAATTTGGCTCCTAACTTTGTAAAATTTATTTGCTTAATTTGGCCATTTTTACGACACACTGTCATAAATTAATGACTTTTGACGTTTCTATACCCTTTTAATATTATTTTGAGTATCAATAATTATATTTAACGGGGACTCTCTTATATAAAAGAGGTGATTTATAATGCATCCACATTACTTGTACTACATAGGCCTATATTTTCACACCTGTAGGTAAGCATCATGAAGTTGTTTCATGCCCTTACTCTATAGACCGTTATCTGTTCATGCATAATTTTTAACAAAAGTCGTTTATGACAACCCAAAAGCTTGCCAGAGTCATACCAGTCTTACATCATCTAGCCCATTCAAGGTATAGAGTCTATCGATACAAAATAATGCTAGGCCTACACACAGGCGCACGAGGTAGTGGGGGGGGGGGGGGGGGCTACCAAGTGAATTTTCAAATGACAGCCGTCAACCCATATATTCGGGCAACAAGTGACCATCTCATGTTCGGGCGAGGTGGTCGGTTGTATTTTGTATATTATATTTTAAGACTATGGGAAATGTTCAAAATGTTTGCTTGCTCGGTGCTTTGCTGGCTAGCAAAATAACAGGAAAATGGATCATTCGGACAAGTCACGTCAATCCCCCCCCCCCCGCCCTCCCCGGCAAAATTGTATCCATCACGCCGATGATACGGAACAGAATACTGGAAGCTCTTCACCAAGGGTTCTTGGAAGAAAACATACGTGTATAATATGTATACACTTACTTCAATTTTTTTAAAATGATATTTAATTGACAAACTATATAGGATCTCGAGATTTCAAAATCAATACAATATATGTAAAGAGCAGTAATGCAAGTGAAAATAAATAAAACATATGTGGTACTCAGGGGCGGATCCAGGATTTCGTATAAGGGGGGGGGGGCACACAAATGCAGGATTGTCAACTTTGGGAAACTGCTTGGAGGGAGACCCATATTTTTGGGGTCTCACCAGCCCTCTAAAAGTCGCTCAGTGGAAGGGGGGGGGGGGGGGGGGGGGAAAAAAAAAAAATTTCGCCAGCCCTCCAAAAGTCGCTCAGTGGGGGGGGGGGGGTTATGGGGTCCAGTTCCCCTCCATAATTCTCTGACAAGCAAAAAAAAAAAAAAAAAAAAAAAAAAAGGATTTTCTGGTCGAAAAGGGGGGGGGGGCACAATCGCAAATAGGGGGGCACAATGCATTGTTTTCCCTCAAAAGGGGGGGGGGGCACGGGCCCGGATTGCCCCCCCCCCCTAAATCCGCCACTGGTGGTACTCGTATATTCCTAAGGTCCGAACTGTACTTTGACATGATGAATGACAACATCTGTCTGAAGTGTCACGGACATTGAGCGCAGCATGCAAGCGAATCGACAGAGCGAATCAAAGAGATGGAGCTCGGAGCAAATCCAGAGCCCGGCTCTGAGCGAATCGCAGAGCGCCATCTGTTGACGAAGGTTACACGGGCCGGCTAGCTTCTTAATTCGGGTTTCGCTTAATTTTAATTTTCATAATCTCAGGCCCAAGTCCCAGGGAAAAACGCCAAAATGGGGAAAGGTGGCCTCGAAATACCGGACTGGCGTATCTACAAAGTAGAAGATGTACCACAGTTGAAAGCTGTCCAGGAAAAGTTAGCACTGAGAGGGCTTAAGGATCCCTGGTTGAGGCAAGTATTGATGACTTCCAATCCCCATGATAATTTTTCCTCTGAGTTCAGTTGAGTTCGGTCCGATACGTGCATTTTTGCGTTATTTAAAGGGAAAGTCCTCCCAGACCAACTTACAGTACAAGTTGGTTTTAAAAAAGAAGTAAAAGTTAGAAAAATTAGAGAAACAGATCAGTGAAGGTTTGAGCAAAATACGAAAAGAAATAAGAAAGTTATGAATGTTTAAATTAGTAAAATTTCAATCATTGATGATTGAATCAAACACAAATTGGCAACTCTGTGATGTAGACTATCTGGCGCTAATGCACTTTCGTATCCATACCCTACCCCTACCCCTACCCCTAACCCTAGCCTAGGGTTAGGGGTAGGGGTAGAGGTAGGGTACCCAATTGCAATGCGCATGGATACGAAAGTGCATTAGCGCCGACTATCTTGTGAGCTCCTCTTCGAGTCCTATTCGCTCTATAGCCTATGGAGTATAGATCTAGTATAGGCTATAATAACGTTAGAGCTAACTCCATGGAGCTGCTCTGCCGCCGCTGCTGCCGCTGAGCTGAGTGTTGGGCAGTGGAGGGGGTCGGGCTAACTCGGCACTAGGGCGAACTCGGCACTAGGTCGAACTCGGCACTTCGCGGTGACTATGTTTCAAGAGTTGAAGTCCACGCTATGCACCGTACCCTTTTTTAGCCTTAAATTTCATGTTTTGCATAATTTTACTTCTTGAAATTGTCAACATTACTTCTTTGCTAATCATTTTACTCATTGATATAAAATAATTTGAATTTAAGTGTTTTGAAATGTGTAATTAAATGCCAAATTCAACACAAGTGTTTGCGATCACCTTAACTCGCTGGGCTCACTCCGCGGCGATTTTCCACCAAGGCCGAGTTCGCCCTAGTGCCGAGTTAGCCCCCATCCCAGTGGAGCTGCAGCACTTACCCAGTGAACAAGGTTATAATATCCAGGTACAAATCAACTAAGTGAGAATCTGCACTAAGTTAGTTTGGTTGCTTTTTTTTTTCAAAACGGGAAAAGGGAAAATAAAAATTTGTAGATCTATGTTAGATCTAGATCTAGAATCTACTTGAATATTTTTGTATTAATTAAGAAATCTTGTTACCTCACTAGATGGCATCCGATATCCACGATTTGATAGGTAATTTGATGGGAAAAATGCATTTTGCAAATATGCAAATTTATTCCTTCATCAATAACTGAGAAAATGAAAATTAATGACATTTTCTGTAGTGTAGATCTATACACCTAGATCTACTGAGCAAATGGGAGAGGAGCTCACAAGGTACATCACAGAGTTGCCAATTTGTGTTTGATTAATTACAACTTCAAAAAATCTTAACTTTCTTATTTCTAATTGGATTTTTCTCAAAATTTCACTTATCTGTTTCTCTCATTTTTCTTCATTTATTCAAATCAACTTTATACCAGCGTGGACTTCCCCTTTAACACTTGGAGTTGGATCTTATGTCTTCTTTCTTTCTTTCTTGCTGGTACTGCCCAGCACCCGTAGAAGGGGTGTAACGTGAATATGTGTGAAAATTTTAAAAAGTAACGAAATTTGTCACGATCTGCCACATTGAACTTTGTAGCCTTGCAGTGTTTAGTATTATGGTCAGCCTGTAATGAGAAGAAAGACATAAATGAAGTAGTTTATTGGGTATCAGATTGCAGACTACCAACTCCGGAATCAGAAGATTGGTGTTGCATGGGATTTTGATATCTTTCCATTAAAATTTGTTGCCCACAAATCTGCCACTTGTTTACAGTAGGTTCATAAATGAGTCAGAGATGATGATGGTTACATTTTTTGCTGTTATCTGACAGGAATGAGGTGTGGCGTTACCAACCTTGCTTCAAGCCTGTCCCGTGGTGGAAGTTCATCTTCAAAGGTTTCCCCATTGGTGCTGGTCTCTTCGTCGTAGCAGTTGGCATCGAGAAGATGTTTTCCAAGGATGATGGCCATGGACACCATTGATGACAACCAGCATGGCTAGAGAGAGATGTTGTCGATACCTTCATGCCATCAAAATTTTTAAATCTCCGTCTGAACTGTGATTTACAAGCTGCACTGAATGTCTTGAGAGGAAGGAAACTGGGAAGATGGACTTAACCCATGACCTACTTATGAGAAGCAAAGTCATGGAAAGGCCTCGCAGTTGTTTACTGGAAGCAGTTTGATTGCCATGCTCACTCTAGACTCATTAGAGTTCACTTTGAAGAACTCACTTTGTATTGTTAATTCTACTGTTTTGGAACCCAGCATGTTATATTACCTAAATCCCTCAACTGTGCTGTAGATGAACAAGAGTAAATCTTATGTGTTTTTTTTTGTTGAAAACAAAACTGCATTACAAAAAGTATTTGTGAGAAAATTGTCTACAAATGTGTTTTAAGGCATTTGTAAGAGAATATGCCATCAAAACTCTCTACAACTTTGTTGGAACCTGGCAATATATCATTGGTCGTTAGGTCTATTTAACACATTAATTCTATCTCTTGATTCATAGAACAACAAAACTTAAAGAACAAATATATTCTTCTGAACTCACATGTTTGTCTTCTGCTTTGTGTAATGCTGTGAATTTTACAATCTTTGGAATATAAAGGGCAAAAGCAATGTACAACTGTGAAAACCGAAGGTATGCAACGTTGACCATGTTTTTGCGCAACACTTTCAACATTTTCAACATTTTCAACAATTTCAGATTTATTTCACTCTTTTCAGATCTACAGCTAGATAATGGACTTAAAGATTTAAATTGTTCCAAACCACTCTTTGCAGTTTTATTTGTAATCAGATTGCATATATGCAAAATGCATACATGTATTATGCAAAACTGGCTTTATTATATTCATGGCAGCCCCTGTAGTAGCCAAAAGGAATACTTTCTCAAATAGACCATTTCAAAATTACATCCATGCATGATTGGTGTACTGTACCAGTACGGAATAGGCAATATTGTTGTATAATTTTTGTGCAGCTTGTGTACACAACTTGTATCAGCTAAGGAATTATCAAAATGAGTTTGAAACCTGACATTGAAGTGATAATAAATAGAATTTACTATCTTATGAGAAAATGTTGGCCAATGTCATTTTTAAGTTCAACTTCAGGAATTATTTCCCAAGGTAAAATTTCTCTTGTAATGACATGGTATGAATGTATTTTCAAGATAAGGAGAACATGAGTGAGAGAGAGAGGGGGCGAGAGAGAAAGGGGGGGGGGGGGGGGGGGGAGAGAGTAGAGAGAGAAAAAAATAAGAGGGGGGGGGGAGGGAGGTGTAGAGAGACGAGGAAAGGAGATTGAAGACAGACACAGAAAGCAGAGAGGGGGAAGACTACAAAGATACACATGAATTGTAAGATAATTTATAATTGCCAGTAGACCTGCTTACTTAAAGAGAAGGTTGAGTTCTGGGAAAGGTAAAAATAATTTGTGAACTTTCTCATTCTTTTTGTTAGTTTGGAAGATTATCATAGTAGAAATGTCCCCTGAAGAGGATTGCTCTTCAAATGCACTCACATTCAAAGTATGACAGGAAACACCTGAAATGTTTGGGCCAAACATTAGTTTGTAGTCCCATATACACATTTCTTTGTTCGGGGCATGTGACTCTCAGCAGGATTGAGTCAATTTCTTATCATTTTGGTGATTCCAAAAACCTTACAGCATACACCAATTCTTATGTGCTATATACTCAGCCTTTCCCAATAGACTTGTTCACAAAGTTATTCAAATTTATGGGTGTTTCTTTCTTTGGGACCTAGTAACAAGGTAATCCATTAACCTGTTATTAATGAGTGAACTACAATATTTGTAGTCCAGTTTGCATACATTGCTTGTTGCTTTGTCTGACAAGCTTTCAGGTTGTCAAGAACAACCCTTGTTTTAAAAGTATGCATAAAATTTGTAGATATTTGTGAACAGGTCTATTCAATCTTATGACCAGAACTCAACTTATCTTTAATGTATTGCAATTCGTGCAAGTTTCTCTCCAGACCCTCTGGTTACTACATTACATTAGTTGTTGCTAAGACAGGAATGTATCCGGAAAACTTTTGAGTTGTGAAGAGAAACTTTCGTTCAAGAAGTATGAATAAGTTTAGTAAACAGGTCTATTGACGTACATGTATATATTTCTGTATTCTACACAAAACTTTATTGGAGTGGACCGAGTAAAATTATTTCAAAAATTCTTGTCCAGGATTCCTAAAAGAAAGGAGTTGAAAGTTCTTTTCTCTTCAAGTTCTTTCAAGTATAGAAATATATTTGTAAGACTTATCTTATCATTGATTTGTATTCTACATAATTATATACAAAATAATAAACGGCACTTACAATGAGATGGGCATCAAAGAGGAAGTCTCTCTGGACAAGAAACTTGGAATTTAAGTAGCTTGGTCTATTTTGAATGTACTAAAAATGGACCAAAATATTCCAATTGACTGAGATATAAGTTATGTTTTGTTGCTTCCCAACTATTCTTTTTCTCCAATTTCTCCAGTACACTAATGCAATGCATCTACCCTCTTCACTATATCTATTTCTCTTTTGTCACCCCCCCCCCTTTCTCTCTCTCTCTCTCTGTCTAGCTTTCTCATCTCGCTCTATCAGTTCTAGGACCACTCCAGATCATGCAACTGCAATATCTTTCTTCCTCGAACACATCCTGCAGAACTTCACTGTGCAAAGACAACCCATACCTCAGTGACACTGCAAAACTGATTCCACACCAACCCATCCTTTGCCATTCATGGTAATGTAATTTGTTTGTTCGGTCTGTTGTTGGTCTAATCTCTCTCTTCTTGGTGTGATTGAGGTATAAGCCTCACACACACACACACACACACACACACACACACACACACACACACACACACACACACACACACACACACACACACACACACACACACACACACACACACACACACACACACACGCACACACACACACATGCACCCTCACACACATTGACTTGTGGGGAACTGTATTGTTTTCTCCTTTTGTACTTTGTACCCCACAAGCACTTCTCCTATTGTATTTTGTACCCCACAAGCATGACGGAATAAAGGCCATCATTGTGCTCTTTTGTTCTCTGTACCCCACAAGTGTATCTATGTAAGGGCACACAATCCACGCGGACACACACACACACCCACACACACACCCACACACATACAAAATTCAATGTAAGTAAATAGTTTTTCCTTACTTAAATATAAAGCAAACTTACACTAGACAATTAAATTTCTTGCTGGTCAATAACCTTTATTACCCATTTGAAATACAGCTTACAATTATATATCTCCAGCAAATATTAAATCTATAACAGTTTGTCTCTTCCTGTTTTCTCTTCATCATCACATGTATATAAATCTACATTACTTGACTCAACACTGCTCTAAAACCATTCTAAGCCAGTGATATTCTCTCAATACTCTGTGTTTCAAAGGAAACAGTGGAACGTGTACAAAAAATTTATATAAATAGATATTTGCGTAACATATACTTCTAAATATACATAAAGATAAATTTATGTAATATGCACATAAAATAAAATTTGCCTAAATAAGGTGGAATTTGATAAAGGAGAAAAATTCAGATCCTCATGAAAAGAGTTTTATCAAGACCTAGGTTTATAAGCCAACACTGCCTCAGGGAAGTTGATGGGGGAGATATTTTCAAAAGGAATAGCTCCATGTAAATGAATATGAACTTTTAATTTCCAATCGAATAACCCTATAATGATTCATGTCTCCTCTCTGTTGTTATTCAGATGAGCAGGCTTACATTAAAATTAAAGAACTTTAATCAATAGGTTCAAGAAAAGGGTGATGGCTGATTTCATAATGCTACTGAGAAGATTCCAGAACAAAGATGAATTGAAAATGTGAATTTTTTTATCACTTAGTATTCAAAATTACTTGAGAAACTGCTTTCAGATATATGGCCAACTACCAGATATCTTCAGGCATGAATGTAAGAATCTTATGAGAGAATTCATTCTTTGGGTTCTGGGAACCATTTGCTATACTTCAATTTCAAAAAACTAGACCTAGGGAAATTGCAGGACATGTAGTAGTAGAAATGATGACATGAAATGGACCTGCATCAGGGAAAAAGTATATAATCAGTTATAACCATTCTATAATTGAATTGTACTGAGAAGTAATGACAGAAAATAATATTCAACATAAAATAGTGACTCACACTGTACATGTATGCCTCAAATACTGCTAAGAATATGATGACCGAATGAGGAAGGTTGGACTCTTCTGTGTAATAACCAATGAGAGATTTACAATTCATCAATAAGATATCAACTGTAACAGGTCTTTCTATTACATGATCTAGAATTTACCCCAGTGGTACTAAAACTACATGTATGTACATGTATCTTCTTTGGCATACCATGTGTGAAAGAGAATATAATAGATTGATATCGGATAGGCCTTTACCCCCACAACATAAAATCTATATCAAATTGAAGAACACGGGCACTCTGGAACACAAACATATACATACATGTACAGACTTTTTATCTAAAAACACACTCTGTTATGAATTTTAAAAAAAAAAGGAAAATGATCATGGTCAATTCTGTATCAGAGAAATGACATTTTGACAACATTTCAAAGTATGGTAATCATTTAAATAATTAATCAAAGTTTTGTTTGGGGAAATCACAAAATACTATCAGAGATTCAGAGTGCCATACAAATCAATGGCCACTTGGAGTGATTCATCATTTTGTGGTGAAACAGCAGGAAATTTGGCATGATGCATTGAACTGGACATCTTTGTGTCCAACACTACAGTAGTTTAATTTTCATTTATTTCATCAAAAAATGAAAAATCATTAGATATTTCCATTAATAGGCCAATTAGTGAACACACAACTAAATCATGATAACGAAGGATATAGGCCAACGTACTGATGACGAGTGTACATGTATGTGGCAATGAGCCTTGTGTGAGTGTGCATGTACAAGTATGTGGCAACTGGAAGGTCAGTTGGTAGACTGAAATGTTGTAAAAATGCCCTTTTTCTTAATATACAGAGTTGCAATAATACATGTTAAACATCTTTCAAGAATATTACAAACTCTAAAAGCAATGAAAATCAAATCACATGAAAATCTTCGCTAAACTGAATATAAAAAAGCAACAAATAATATAAATAACATAGTTCAGAGTAAAATGCGCAAAACCATTTCACTTTCCTCTCCTTCTAAAATTATTGCTGCTGTTTATATCAAATCATATCTATTCTCCCTATCAGTATAAGAGACAACATATTTTGTGCATAAGAATATTCACCGAAGAGAACATTTACAGATATAGTGAATATAGAATAGAGAAATACATACAAAATGTGCCTCAAAATCAAATAATATACATATGTCTGTAAAAGACCACAATCAGTTCTATTTTCACTGGTTCTGGAACTTGGTACTCTTTGTTTGAACATACATTTAAGCACAGATATGAGAATATGGTACTATGCAAGATGCAGTATTTAGTAATGGGGTTTTTGGTTGGACAATAACAAAAACAAAAGTATATAATGTGCTTCATAGTATAATTCATATGATTACGCATAATCACTTTAAGTTCATCAAAAAGTGGTAATATAATGCAATAAATTAAGGAGAAATAAAAAGTGCCTGCACTCAAATCTAATATAATGATAGTACTCATACTACAAGAGAATGAAAATGAAAACAATAGACATTGAAATCATGATGCAATCAGCCATACAAGATATATCCAGTGTAGCAACTAGCAAGATTGACAATGCAATCAGTTCATGACAGGAACAAAATTTCTGGGATGCTTTTCATTCAAGGAGGAATCAACAAGAACATCTCACTAAAGGTGACTGCCATAAACCCATCATCACACAAAAGAGTGTAGAATGGAGTTCATTCTTCTACTGAAGATGATCCAGGTCTTGATGTGACTGGACATGTGTGGCTCTGTGGTCAGTTTCGAACACTGGTCAAATTCCTAACTTCAACCCTGAATCCAATATCTTAAAGATAAAATGGAGTTCTGGTCATGCGATTACAATCTGAAAGAAACTCTCTCAAAGCAACTGGGAAAGGTTGGTTGTGTCCAGATAAGAAGTGGTGTATACTGTGAGGTTTAGGAATCATCAAAATAATTTTAAAAAATTGGCCCAATCTCCCTGAAAAGTGCATGCACTGCACGCAGAAATGGGTATATGGGACTGCACACACATGTGTCATGAATGTTAGGCCCGAACATTTCAGCTATTTCTCGTCATATTTTGAATATGAGGGCATTTGCAGAGCAGTCCTTTTCAGGGAATATTTCTACTAAATGTTCTTCTAAATGGACATAAAAGGAATGAGAAAGCTCACAACTTATTATTTCACCTTTCCCAGAACTCACCCTTCTCTTTAACCATAATCGTAAACCGAACCTAATCGCATCCCATACCATCACCCATGCTTCACATAGATACCCTGTAAATGGATCTATAGGCCACAAAAATCAGAGTACCAGGTACATGGTTTTCAATTCTGACTAATTAGTGTGGTTTCTTGATGCATCATCCAATTCAGGCCAGCTCAGCTACAATTTCCTAAGTTCGGTTCCATGACATTTGCTCCTGTGACAATTGCTCCAGTCTAACTTTGCCATGTTAATCCTAAACCTAAACCTAACCCTAACCCTAATCCTAATCTTCACATTGTCCTTAATAAAAAACCAAACCTTTGACTTTTCGAGATATGGACAGAGGAGCAAATGTCGCAGGAGCATATGTCGAGTCACCCCTAAGTTCAGTACTCTGGAGAAAGATGTATATACAAGCTACTTTATATGTTATCTACTATTTCATGGAGATACAAATTTGCTGTCTACAAATAAATATCAGTGTTACTCTCAATGAGTGCGTACATATACTGCGTACCAACCAACAAACAGGAAAACCAAGTTGCTACATACAGAAAGGTGCACAAGTGGGGATGTTGGTCAAAATAACAAACATTTCTTGCCAAAATATACCTTTTTTATTCAATTACAGACAATTATAAGGAATACTTAACAGATATTAGCCAGGCCATGGTACAGTAATATCAACAATATTAAGGAATCATTCCAAATTGTAAAGGATGGGATAATCAAGTTGAATGGTATTGCATCCCTTAACGAATTTTACAGATGATATGTTTTCTTGACTTTTTGAAATACATATATTTAAAAAAGTCAAGAAATTTTTTTTTTTTTTAAATTTCTTACAACATTATAACTTTGGTGAAAGGGTTTCTTTTCTAAAGGAAATATCAAAGAAAAAAAGAGTGTGAGAAAGAGGGTCTCATTTGGAAATCAGTAATCACATGAGTACTGAATTCATATTCTTTCTGTTCAACTTTCATATAATTTATTCATACTATCCAGCCCAGCTGTAAACCTCTAATCATTTTCAACATAAATGTACAATATACTCTGCAATATACTCATATTTTGTGCCCATTCCAAGTTAATACTCAATACATATATGAATATAATTTTTTGTTCTGTTTTTCTCAAATAAGTGTACCTCAGAAAACAATCTTTATCCAAGATATCCTTCATTTCATTACAAAAATACATGATCAATTCCATATTTTATTACAAGAAACATCAAACATTATGTATTGATAATATCTTCCTCAAATAATGATGCAAGCTGATAGTGGTACATTTTTGCAGAGTAATAGCTGTACTCAAAGGTCTTCAAAGTAACCATTAAAACCGCTTTTCTCTTGAATGAACTTGCACTCCTAATATCAAGTAACATCTCTGTACAGCTCAAAATGAACCGTCCTTCTGCATCTGTTACAAAACAATAATACTCTGATCTCAGCTGAGTGCAGCAAACCTTTTACCCAATTTTGCTTGGTTTCATGATGACAGAGCACGACACATGCACAGAAGAAAAAGGAATTCTCTCTTAAAAGCATGATGACTTTTTCACAATATAAAGCATGGTGACTTTTTCACAATATAAAGCATATCTGAAGAATGCTGATCATGCATCATCCAACAGATAATAAAACCCTGAGACGGATCTCTGCACCTTACACGTCATTCCTCCCTACATTCTATAGAGAGAGAGAAGGTGCGTGTTAGAAAGATTGAAAGATAACAAGAATTGCTTTGGAAATCAGCGATGTTGTTATGTACATATAAATCTCATTGGAAGCAACGGGATGGTTTACACAGAGAACAATAAAGGATGTGACTAGAGTCTGTTCACACTTCTGCCTTCAACTTCTTGACAGTGCCAGACATTATTTTCAGATTGATGTGGGCAGTACTCAATATTGCTCAGTATAAACTGAACCAATGTAAACGGTTGTGCGAAATCCACGGTCCAGGCAGGAATGAGAACAGATCCTAAGACATGCACATGAACATTTAACATAACAGACATGCAAAGTGAAATCAACGGCAACTTCAACAGAAATGCCAATGACACTCACTATGCATAATCTTCCAATGAGTGGTCATAAAATACTAGCCGGACCATTCACATATTGCCGATTTGTCCTGTCTCACAATCTGCAATGAAATCCCATGTTTCTGTTATATCCATGCTCATATGAGCACTCATAACGCGACAGGTAAATTAAAACGAATATTGACAAACTTGTGAAATACACAGATCAGTATTCAAAAGGAGATCCAAAAATGATGTCTGCAGCTACAGTATAGCAGCATAGTAAGTTCAGCATTAAATTGATCCAGTAAAACTAAAGTATGCTCATGTGTTTCTTTAGTACATTCTGTACATGTAGATTGATTAGTTTTGGCAGAGATTACCATGGTAAACAAATGCTGGATAATTTTGAATATCTTTTTATGAGTGTAACATTACCCCAGATTGAGTCGTGTGTAAAATGATTGCTTTGTGAGAAATCATGCATCTAGTTATGGTGACTCAGTGCCAATATATGCATAGTAAATGGAGTCATTATCCTCTAGTATTGTACTGGCTCTCTCTAAAGAGTAAAACATAAATATGGTAAACTTTGACAAACTCCTCCTGAATTCTGATCTCGAGATAATGAACTTTTATTTCTGTACAACCAAGAAAAAGGTAAATTCCATTAAATGTGTTCATACTTCAGGAAAAATATTTTGATTTACATCCTCCTTCCTGGTAAAAATGGAAATCCATATTTTAAGAATTGTGTAGGATTGCCAAAGACAATTGAAAGAAATTCTATTTCATTGTCCATTGGTGGAATGATGTGATTTGATAAACATATGTACTAATACACATACATATGCACATCATATTTGATGAGCAGATTCAAGAACAACATGGGAATCTTGAAATATCAAGATGAAAAACTTTTTGAGCTGTAGGTCGGTTTTCAATTTTAGCACAAAGCTTTGGCATGACAGCTTTGACAGGAAACTGACACACGAATATGGAAGCTAAAGGAATCTCATATCTTCTAAGTTGTACAGAAAACAATTGTCTGTTCACTGAAATATTTCACTTGTTTTCAATACTTCTAGGAAGCTGCTTCATCATAGGGTAGTCTCATAGCTGACACTATTCCGACTGCCATCCCCACTGCTGCTGTTACTATTGCTATTCTGGGCCCCATTTAGTCCTGAATATCCCACTCTTAAACCATCCATAAGCCCAGTTTTCTCTGTTGGGGAGAAATCCCCACTCCTCAAGTTGTCTTCCGATCGATGCAAATTTTCTTTAGATGGAGACCTCCCGTAAGGTGTGAATGTGGATGACGGTGAAGTCCTAGTGGAATGCGTGTCACTGCGTGCTGAATGTTCTAAACTCTTTCCATTTGTTGCCACCGTTGAGTTTGAAATATTCTTTAGTTCTAATGCCTCCAAGCTTCTACTGGTTCTTTGTTTGAGGAGTGGATGAGCTTCTTCCGGCTCTGTGCCGTTTTCGTGATATTCCTGGCTGCTGCGGTTACGTGGTGATCGCTGGTCGTCGGTCACATGATCAGAATTTGTTTTCCGGACGATGATTTTCTCTGCGCTTCTTGGTAGTCTCCGGTCACCCTTCTCCACTCCTTCAATCATGACTGTAATGGTAGTGGTTGTGGTGGTTGGGGTATCTGCGAATAGGTATAGAGGAATAACACTGCAAAATTAACAGCATTAAAAGACTGATGTTTATACGTGAGAACTCTTTCCGTGTTAATCAAGGGAGGTAATGTATAGTGGATTTTTTTCAGATAATGTATTTTGTTGTGCTGTGCACTACAGAAACTCATTCTCATGATAAAACAACATTTGAGTCTAAATTTTGTTACATACATTAATGTTGATTAAGATGGTTATCGATGTTAACTCAATAATAATAATAATACGGATTCTAGGACAACTACCCCCTGGAAAACTACCCCCCTGATAACTACCCCCCGGTAGTTGTCCAGGGGGTAGTTGTCCTGGGGAGTAATTGTCCTGGGGAGTAATTGTCCTGAGGGGTAGTTGTCCGGTGGGGTAGTTCTCAGGGGGGGGGGGGGGGGGTAGTTGTCCGGACACGATACTACCGTACCATTTTTGTATAGCACATATCGGATTATGTGATGTTATCCCTATCTGCTTCCGAACTGGTTTGGGTATAATTACACTAGCTAATATCTATATATTCTATAGCATTTACGGTTATTTATCAAATACAAAATTGTTCTGCAAACCTTTATTTCTCCTGTTCTTGAAGGATGCATTGGTGATAGCTGCTCTCTTAACAACAGGAGATGCTGGAGTGACTGCTATGTTGATTCCAACCGGTCCATCACTAGGTCGACCTGATGGATTGGTCTCAAGGGAGTTCTTGATAGCGTTGGTCACTAAAAGAACCTCAGCAAAGAGCTCATAGCACGCTCTAAAGTGGATGTCTTCAAGAGCCTGTGTCGCTGCCGTAGCGTGCCCATTGAACCTGATGTGCAATAGCAATGATAACAAATTTGCACAGGGTGGATTGTGGGTATTGTCAAGTCTCACTGGATCACATCCTGCTGATTTTTTTTTTTTTTTTTTTTTTTTTTTTTTGGGGGGGGGGGGGGGGTGAATTATCTGTGATGTCCCTTCCAGTATGGAAAGAAATTTAAGGTCACTTCAACAACCTTACCAGTCTTGATTACATGTATGAGAAAAGTTCTCATGCCCTTCTGAACATAAGGCATGCTATTTCTCTCCTTCAATAGAGAAATCAGTGTTATTACATTGACTACTTTAAATTGGTCATTCGAGGGGATACAAATAAAAAGAAGGGACCTGCGCTGTGTGTGATACAAATAAAAAGACGCACACCACATCGCATCGCGATGCCCCGATCTATCTTTACTATATGCTCGTGTGTGTGCAGATTCTCCAGCTGAATTATTTTTATCCTTTTGAGTCGCAGTGAAATTTGCTTGCTCATTATAATGGGAATGACTAGCAATCTTTTTCTTTGTTTTAGAGGCACGAGATTTAGCTTTTTATAGCCGATATCTCGTCATAGCCGACCTCAGTACAAATGTTTGTGCTGCCATAGAATTACACGCAAGTAAATTTGTGGGCGTAACTATGGATAGTAAACAGGCCTATTCACTACACTTTTTCATTATCAGGGGATTTGCTGTCAACATGATGCATTTGTTTAGAAGGGGAGGAGGTGGGGGTGAGGAGGGAGTGAGGAAGGGTGAACATTTACAACTCGGCAGTTTTCCGAGGTTCCTAGACCCCGTCACAGGTCAACAACCATTTGCCACCAAAGATCAGTCGGCCTGATGAAGCATCCCGGAGTGGACGTGAAGCGTTGCAAGCTAAAGCAAAGTAAGTCCAGTTGACTTGTCTAAAATATTCAACGTTATACTACCTGGATGATTGAGAACATTCATAGATATATTTATATGTTTAGTTGCAATTTAATGCTTTTGTCCCCACAAGTACTACAGCTGAAACTGTAACAACCTTAATGGCACATTTTTATTCACCTGTATGTAAATACATTGCAATGGTAGATCATCTAAAAAATGCAAAATTCATATATTCAGTAATAATAAATTTGAGCTCATACAGTGTAGCTAAAAACCTTACATCGCAAAATAGACACCAGTCATCATCTCCAACAGGATGTTAGGTGTGAGGGGTATCCTTGGATGGTTGTTAAGGTTGAGATGAAGGTCAGCACCCTTTGATCTTTGACCTGATGATGAGGTTGATGAGGATGACGATGGATGACCTGGAATGCTGTTACTAAACCCAGTCAAGGAAAGTCTGGAACAAAAATGGATGGTGCAAGGTAAAGACATTGTTTAATATGAATAGAAAAATATTTTAAATTACATTCATATATATCATAAAATACTTTAAAATGTGAAAGTTTCGCTAAAATTTTCATATTTTTCAAAGTATTATATGTACATGTATTAAAGAGGTACTAAAATTTGCTATTACCTTACATTTCATGTAAAAGCAAGAAACTCTTTCATGTTATAATTATTCATGATTAATTGTATTTTTCATTTTATTTACATAGAATTACATAAATTTGATGGGAAAAATGTATTCAAACAGCAGGCTATTTTAATTCTAGCTGATTCAATATGATACAAATATTTGTTGACACACATTTTCAACAGGTTTGGACACAGAGTTCAGTTATTAATGGTTTAATTAATAAGATTGCTAACTGGATAGACAGTACATCTAATTTTCACTGTACCTTTCATTTCACTCTACATAAATCACAGATATCTCATGAAAATACTTAAGATGTACATGTATATTTAGTAGCACTGTCAATTATCTCTTGTATCTCACCACACATTTTCAAACAGGCAGGGACATTAAGCTAAGCTAATGCTGAGGATAAGATTGTTACCTTGAGTAAACAGCACACATGGACTGGAGTGAGAGTGATGAGAGGAAGCCAATTTCAGCATTGTACTGTGACAAAACATGGCACAGAATGCTGCCCCTGGGTAAAGAAATATGGGAAAGCAACCAATTAATTTACATTAACCCTATCAGGACGGGAATTATTTAAAACTCATAGACAGTCTCGGTAGCAAAAATCATACTGGCAAGAAACTTATCTGAAATAGTCACATACTATTCTCCTTTTATCATAAGACATATGTACGAGATTATTTAACATTCCATTCACGATTTCGAACAAATTTTAGAGTAAATATCTATAAGAAACGCTTGGTAACGGCTTTTCACTGCCTCACGCTAAGACCATATCCACCCGAAGGTTCCCCGCACAATAAACCCAGCGCTTCGGATTATGTGTAGCGTATTCTACACACACAGCAATCCTCATGTAAGTAGTGTGTGTGTGGCCGTTGTTTGAATTTACATCCCCTCTTTTGGGGGCCAGGGATTTTTATTACTTTTCACCTCTCATTCGATAAATATTTCACTTGAGGAGGAAAAAACTTCACAGCATCTTAGTTATGTTAGTACCCTGCTGTTTATTAAGTAAAATCAACGAAATCTCACGAAAAGTTTTTGAGGGCTTCCCAAAACTATCTGTTACCTTTAAGGGCTGAACTGATCACATTTCGTTCCTCAGATTGGCAAAAATAATTTTATTTTCTTTTAGTGCTACATGGTTCTAATAAGGTGTGATGTCTTTATAAAAACAATTTTACATGGTTAGCGATTTCGTTGAAAAGCTGAAAAAATTGCCAATTTTGATTAAAAAATAACGACTTTGAACCTCTCAATGTGTTGCCAATTTAAGGATTTTAAAGCTTATTCTCTTTTTTTTAAATTCCTGGTATCAAATGCAATATGGTCATGCAAAAAAATGGACATAGTGTATGCAGAATTTTTTTCTCTTTCTACTCATGCACCTGGCATATTTTTTAGACCTCGGAATCAAAAGTTATTGAGTGAAACCACAACAGGGTTAATGAGAAGAGTCTATCTCATTCATATTCATGTATGACGATGGTGGGTCTTGCCATTCCACCAAGGTATGCATAAACCAATGTTATCTCCAGATAAAGGGCAGGGAACACATAAAATGACTATTCTATCTTCAGTTTCAAATACAAGGTGCCTCTACTAAAATAATAAGAAGTGGAAAATGGCTCTTAAAGGGATTGATTAACTTTGTGAAAAAATTGTGAAATCAGCTCAAATGTCAGTGAATTGTGTGCACTCCTCGAACTACATATATAATTAAGGATATGTGAAAGTATGAGAGAAAATGGAACCCGTTTACTATCCTAAAAAAGAGAAAATCGCGATCAATCGCTAGCGCAAGTCGCTCGGCTTCGTCGCTGCGCTGCAGTCACAAAAACCAAGCACCAGCGCTTGGCGATTTCGGAGCGGGTTTCCAGCCCGTACGGTATTCTGTGATAGAGCGAGGTATGCCAACCGTAAGATTTCTTTAGGGTTCGGTGGTACTCTATCCCGACATCAATGTTCAATCGTAAATATCTTGATATATAGACGACCGATTAGTTTATAAAACTCAGGCGATTCCTGTCTGACCTAAAGGTTTGCAATTATGATTACAGCATTAGCTGGAACAGTGATTTTTTTTTTCAATCCTGGGCAAAGTTAATCAATCCCTTTAATGTTTAACTTGACCTACAAAAGAAACTAAAGTAATAAGAGATATACATGTAGCTATGATGATGGGTGTTCAGTTGATAACCTTACACTCACAAAAAGATTTCAAGAATTTTGTAAGAGCAAAGGACTACTTTATTACAATGGACAATTTTTTTTTCACATCAGTCACATTGTACTTTCCATGTTGCTAAAAGTTTCTCATGGGACATAAGGTCCTTGAAGATACCACCATTGCCAATCCTTCAAATCCTTCCTTCCTTTACAGAAAGCACGATCGCAGCTTTGCACTTTCTAGGGTGCAAAACACTGTTACACAGAGGAGCAAATAGACTGCACTCATGTCATTATCAGATTGACTCCTTCAGCTTGACAGAAGCTGATGGGGTATGGGAAAACCTCTCATGTGTGGAAAAAATGCTACTGCTCAACAGAAGTACAGTATGTGGTTTTGCCTAAACTGAAGATGGTAATACTTTTGATAGCACATTTTCATGCTATGGACAGCCGAATATTCAGTCTTGTGAAAGGTGTACAAACTTTGGTAGATATCTGAAACCGAAAAACTGTCACTAGTCACTAAAAAGGATCGAGTGTGAACCTACCCTCACAATAAATTTAATTTCAGTGTTATTTTCTTTCTAAATCACAAACAAGAACTAAAAGAAAACTGGGAAAAGCAATCAAAAGAATGAAAAAACAAACAAACCCCCAAAATATGCAAACACAAAGCTAAAGCAAGAAAGGAAAATTACTAGAATATCAAAGTATGGAAGAGATGATGAAAACAGCATAATAAAAGAGCTTACAAATATTATTATCATACCTGTTTTGAGCATTAACAGTACTGATCTGTGGAAGAGGCCCTCTAGTGAGCACAGTGTGATCATTCTGATGACTGAGTAGAAGGTTGTCAGAGAGCGACAGTGGACTCATCGGCTGCAGAGAGAATTGCAAGAAAAAACAGCATTGTTAACAGTAAAGCTAACTTCCTATGTATTCACCTCTAAACAGAGACTACCTGCTTAAGTGGCCAATCCTGCTTCTTCTATTCAAATGCAATGGTTTTGAAAAATCAAACAACCTTGAACAGTAAAGCTTTATTGGAAATAGTGTATGTATAATACCCGCTGTGATTGGTTAGATTCACATCACATGACGTGCAAAAATTTTGTAATAGTGCACGATCGTGCACTATAACAAAATTAGGCCTGGGCCTTATACACAATAAGAGTTACAGATCTAGGGGTCTATTTACTATAACAATTAGTGCATGTTCTATTTATGCACAATTACTGGACTATGAACTCCAAATAATAAATTATTCCTCGTGCAGGTCTATTTCACCGAGGCCGCAGGCCGAGGTGAAATAAAATTGCCCTCGGGATAATTTAGTATTTTGTCGTGCACATAATCCAGTATAGTGCATGATAGACCATGCACTATTTATATAATATAGCTATACCTACATGTAGTATAGGCTATGTAAAAACTAGTAACACTTAAAAAAATGAGGAAAAAAATTCAACAAGAAAGGTATTCATTTTGCATACCAGGAAATGAAAACTCCCTGCAAATTCCCCCAATGGAAGGATTTATTATAATTTCCTTGTATGTAATGAAAAGAAATAAAAAATAGTTCAGATCATGAGATGAGTATTGTATACATGTATATGCCATAAATTACGCGGCCATAAATTTTTGCAAATAGAACTAGCCAGACTATGATGTACTTTTACAGGACTAGCCAGACTATGATGTACTTTTGCAAAGCTAATGGTGATTTTCCGACAAGGAAACAACAAATTCAACTGACTACTTATGTTGGCAAGATTTAAGCATTTTGTTATGTTTGTGACCCATGCGTGATTCGCAAAATTCGCGAAAATAAAACCCCCGCAAAATACAATGTATATGGCGTATACAGTACCCCTGATTGTGCAGAAATAACTATTTAGTTATTAAAGGTATCTTATTCATTTTATTTTATTTAAGGATTACTGCATTCTCAACCAATCTAAAGCTGACAATTGGTGGTAAACCAGTGAGGTGCAACTTGTATGAAAAAACAAACCAACCCAGAAATCCCGAATAACCTATATCTCTACCACAATATTTATATAATCCATGCTTTCAGACTGTTGATTTAACAGAGCCAATAGGGTAGGAAGTAATGCATTTGATTCTTATCATAACACACAAGAGAGGAAATATTATGAACATCCTGCCAGTAATATTGCTGCCATTAATACAAAAGTGTGTGCTTTATAAAGAATGTTGAAATTTTATCAGTCTATCAAAAGAGAACACACCCCCCTCCCCTCCCGCACTGTCTGGCATGGTTCAATCAACCTACATGTATGTTTGCAATATGTCCTTCTTACCTCATGGAATATTGATGGTCTAGCCAATGTTGGAATGGTGAAAGTCTCTGCTTTGGGTGTTCCATCTGCTTCTACGACCTCCTGCAAATTGTGAAATATCAAGAGAGAAAGGAGTCCAGTCAAAGTAAACTCTGCATGGTGTGCACTCACCATCACAGTTTTTATATGGGATGCCATTGAAATCCTAATAAATATTGGCAATTACCAGCAATACTTCATTGGCAAAAATACATGTGAATACAACCAGTTGATTAACCCTGAAGTTTACATGCATGTATTATGAAGAAAAAAACAACAACTTGATTTGGGCTTGTATTTATACAAGGCTATAAATACTTTTTAAAAAAATGCACAAGCTGCAATGGCTCCAGCCAGAGAAAGGCAGCCTAAAATCATGGTTTCTCACTTCAAAAAATATATTTTCAAGACAGCAGTTCAAAAAGAAACACAGGGAAACCCTTCTACAATACATGTACAAATATTTCCCACTTCTCTTTGCTTGTCAAATAAAAGCAAGTAATATACACATGCTTATTTTTGAATGCAGATGAAAGGCCTTTACGGTATTGGTGATGATTGTAGGTTTTGATTAACAGTCAGAGGGCATTAATCAGTATTGATCAAACCGTGAACCACGCATCTATTTTGGGATTAGCTGGTCTCGTGAGCTCCTCCAACTCACTGTGGGAACAAACACACCATGTACTCACTGCCAAGACTAAAAATACAGATGAAGTGAGAGAGAAGACAGAGAAGACAGAGAAAGAGAGAGAGAAGACAGAGAAGACAGAGAAAGAGAGAGGAATAGAGAGAGAGAGAGAGAGAGAGAGAGGAGGGGGCAGCAGAGAGGGATAGAAAAGAGCAATTTTTAAAAGTGGATGTATAACCAAGGAGTTATCACAGAACAACTCCTTGGTATAACAGAACTTAATAGAAGGAAAAGTGCCACTAATGAAATGTAAGTTTTAGACAGTTCTTGAACTCGTCTGACATTAAAGAGAAATTATCAAGCAATATAAATAGGGCAAAAATCCATTTAGCAACGGATGTTTTGACTACCTTTAAAAAACACAGTGAAAGAGACTGATACAGCAAACCCCTCAGCTATTCGTAATGTACAAGCAAGAGGTCATTAGGGTTAGGACAGAATATCAAGAAAGTGTTTACTTGATGAAATAATATAATCCAAGAATTTATAGGACAAATGACAGTGTTGCGAAGGAAGCAAGTACATTTCAATTGGATAGAATGATGCATCAATTATTCAAGTATCTCACACAACCTGATAAAGGGTAACCCTAAAATGTCACAAAAACAAACCAACGGCTTACATGTAAGTCTATATTTTCACAAAATCATGTTTACTCATGAGCCTGTGGGTAATATTTTCCAACTCTTTTTTCCCTTTTAATTGCTTCTTTCTTCAGGAAGCCTTTCAATTTCAGTGTTCTTTCCTTCATAAACATACCCGTGGGACTTTTACAAAAGTAACAACAATACTATTTCTGGCAAATACTTGTAATGTGATATACTGTTATGGCTTGAAGTTTTATGCAAAATTTTAATTTCATTTTAATCTTTTAAAAGTAGATTCAAATAACATCTACAATCCACAAGTCCCACAAGGGCATTAATGTGTTTCATAGTCATATCATTACTCAAGAACGTTCATGTGCAGAATTGTAATATACTACAGTTCTTCTTGAATCTTTGACAGCACATCAAGACAACTGTTAGAGTAATGTTAAAGCAAGGAGTTCTGAGATAACTCCTTGGTTAAAGGAGCAGCAAAGCACTCCACATCTAAATGAATTCTGAAGCAGGCTAGCAAACATTACATCCTCTAGGGGAATGAGAGGAAATTGCATGTTTACACTTGGAAAGTAAAATAGAGAAATGAATGTCTAGTCTGCAGGAATAGACTCAATTTTATTTCTCACTGGTCAGAGTTGTAATTGGGTTTTAGGTTAGCTTTAGAGTTAGGGTTGGGTACATACATAATGTTTGGTACAGAAGTGATATTAGATTGACCGTGGAGGAAAAATAAGGAGGAGGAAGAGGAGAATTAAGGAAGTTGAGGAGGAGGAGGAGGAGAGGAGGAGGAGGAGGAGGAGGAGGAGGAGGAGGAGGAAGAGGAGGAGGAAGAGGAGGAGGAGGAGGAGGAAGAGAGGAGGAGGAAGAGGAGGAGGAGGAGGAGGAGGAGGAAGAGGAGGATGGTGATGAGAAGAAGAGGAGGAGAAGAGGAGGAGGAGGAGAAGAGGAAGAAGTAAAAGAAAGAAGAAGAAGAAAAAAAAGTAGAAGAAGAGGAAGAAGTGGAGGAGAAAAGAAGAAAAGAAGAATAAAAGGAGGAGAAGAGGATGTAGAAAAGGAAGATAAAGCAGAAGAAAAGGAGAAGAAGAAGAAGTAAACTCAAAGAGAAGTTAGAGAAAAAAAGAGAGAAATCCACACTATTGAAAAAAAAAAGGAAAAAAAAGGAGAAAATAAAACCAATATCAAATTCATCCACAGAGCTTGGCTAATACTGTCCAAGGAGGAAATGATTTCCTTGGTATAAAAACAACTAAATTGTGTGAATGATTGGAATTTAATGACGCATGGCACCTGTGCATGGCATGCAGATTTAATATACATACAAATTCTACACAAAATATTTCTGTCAAATGAATTTTGTTAATCAAGTATGAAAAGGTCAATCATTCAGACAGTGATAGCTAATTTCATCTCTGTCAGTAAAGAGGTCGAAACTGAAAGTCATTATCATGATATTTTTCATAATTTTTTTTCCTCCTGTTTTACAAATTTGCAAAGTACATAATGCATGATTTATGATTTTCTATAATTTCTTACAATGAAATAAACATGGTATGAGAAAACTGACAAGTCACTGCAGGATTTGTTTATATTGGGACAAATTAAGGCAGTACATTGTAAAATATGGTTTTGATGAGAGAGAAGATACAAGAGAAAATGCTTTAAACAGAAGTAAATTTGTACATGCATAACATCAATATGATAATGGATTATTGCAAATGGAATGAATGGGAATAAAATATTGGGTCATCTTAAAGTGTACCAATCACAAAAAAAGTGGTTCTATGTTGATATACTTTATTAAAAATATGAGCTTCATATGTTGATTCTATATGAGATATTGCAAGTTGAATTACACTTCCAATAAACAATACAGTGACTTGTGAAAAGACTAGTCGATGAATAAGGGCCTGCAGTGAACCGAACTTAGAGTTGGGTTCCGCCAAGGGGGTCTCATATTTTCCTTCATTTTCTTCATACTCCTTAAATTATGTTAACCTATAGAAGGCCATTTAAAGTGTTTTGAGGTTGATTCTATACATTCTACCTGTACACAAATTTAATAAATGACTGTTACACTGCAAAACATTTTTAACAGTCAATCCATGCTATAATGCCATGATTCATTATAAGAACTTGTGTTATCTCTGACAAACAAAAGTAACTTGCATTTAATTACTTTTACATTCATTTACATGTCCTTGGACTCTTTATTCCAGCATAATGATACATGTATACATGTACATGTATTTATTGTAGGTTTCTACTTGATAAAACAGAAAAATCAAGGTTCTATTTCTCATTGAGTATTAAGTGGATCACAAATTTGCTTGTTAATTTTCTTTTCTCATAGCCCTTAGCAGTAGTATCACCACCATATTTTTGCCTGACTATATCACAGGTTACAAGATTATTATTCAGTGTTTTAAAAGAAAAAATGTGTCTCTCTTGTAAGTCTTTGTTTTTCTGAAGCATTTAATGAATTTCCATGGGTGACAAATTTCAAAATTATCCACAAATTTCAGTCTTAGAACGGATCACTACATGTAAATATTGTTTTTGTTTTTTGTCTCTATGCCAAACTTACTTTGTGATTTTCGTCAGAGCCCGAAGAATAATTGAATATTACCTTCAAGGGTCTCGATGAGATATCCTACTGTTATGATAAGAGTAAAGAGAAGGTTTGAGTTCTGGGAAAGGTGAAAAATAATTTGTGAGCTCTCTCATTCATTTTGTGTCAGTTTAGAAGAACATCATAGTAGAAATGTCCACTGAAAAGGATTGCTCTTCAAATGGCCTCATATCCAAAATATGACAAGAAAGAGCTGCAGTTTTCAGGCCCATATACATGTATATACCCATTTATGTTTGGCATATGTGCTTTTCAGCTAGAATGCATCAATTTCTTATCATCTTAAATTTTTGATGACTCCAAAATCTCACAGTATACACCAATTCTTATGCAGACATATATGTATCAACCTTTCCTACTTGCTAGTTTGATACAATTTCTTTCACCATGTAATCACATGACCAGAACTCAACTTTATCTTTAAACAGTATCCCATTACCACACAACATGGTTTCAGCACAGGTGTACAACATGCTAAGCATGATACACCTACATGTACACATATCAGTACATGAATGCCCTCATGCATACTAATGTATATATGTCTAAATCATGCACTCAGGATTTTTTTTTTTAAGGAGATGACCATATATTGTTGCTACCCACATAATTTTGTTTCCCATCACATTTGTGACTTTTTTTATACGTATCTTACTAAGAAAGTTCAGTAGTTCATTATACCTCTAAAGTAAATAATTGATGCAATGTACATGTATTCTAAATTTCTTTTGATCATCAAGCGTACATGTAGGAATGATAATTTCATAACCAATTTATATGTTAATTTACGCGTGGAGTAAGAAATTACCCTTTTGACCTTTGCATGGCTTTAAGCTTTTCTGACTTTTGCATGGAAGTCTGTTATCTGCAGCTGAATTATAATTGGATGTACATTCAATTCTTTTTCAATTACACTTTTGATTTAACAAAAAAAATATTGAACAGAAATGAGGCCATACATTTTACAGGAAAATGTCATTATTCAGGTTAATCATAACATGCAGTTTAAGCTTTAATATTAAAGGGCTCAAATCAGGAAACAATATTATGGTCTGAATGTTTTAGGTTCCATGGTGGTATACTATATCAAAAATATCAGGTTAAAATATTACTCAAATGTTTTAGGTTCCATGTGGTATACATGTACTATACTAAAAATATCAGCTTAAAATATTACTTATGTTTTAGGTTCCATGTGGTATACATGTACTATACTAAAAATATCAGCTTAAAATATTACTTATGTTTTAGGTTCCTAGGTTCCATGTGGTATACATGTACTATACTAAAAATATCAGCTTAAAATATTACTTATGTTTTAGGTTCCATGTGGTATACATGTACTATACTAAAAATATCAGCTTAAAATATTACTTATGTTTTAGGTTCCATGTGGTATACATGTACTATACTAAAAATATCAGCTTAAAATATTACTTATGTTTTAGGTTCCATGTGGTATACATGTACTATACTAAAAATATCAGCTTAAAATATTACTTATGTTTTAGGTTCCATATGGTATACCATATTAAAAATATCAGCTCAAAATATTACTTATGTTTTAGGTTCCATGGTGGTATACTATATTAAAAATATCAGCTTGAAATATTACTTCTGTGAAGAGACATGGCAAGATTATTAATACTCTCTTAATGAACTAAAATGCAACTGTGAGTAAACTACTCATATGACATGGCAAAGCACAACATTTTTTAACATGTAAATCAGTGATAAGTGGGGGTAAATGAAAAATGAAGATGAATGCAAAAAAGGTCCTTGACGTACTCACTTATTTGCGTGTTATAAAATGCAGCAATGTGAAGCGCATAACATTTACATGTATTTTGCCCAACCAGTTTACCGCAGTGGTTTCTCAATCCATATATGAAAGAGGCTTTATAGTGGTTTATATTTTGCCACAATTTTTTTCATTTTTTGGCAGTTTCCAAGGTACATGTAATGTATGAACAAGTCCTGGCAGACAATGGTACAAGATAACAAATTACTATTGTACATATAAGATATGTGTAATGCAGTAAAACAAAAAGAAAAAGGAGGAGAAGAAGATGAAAGTAGAAAAGAAAATGAGGGGGAAAAAAGAAAGAAGGAAATGTAAAAAAAAAGAAAAAAAAAGAAGAAAACATGAAAAGGAATTAAAAGCAATACAAAGAAAAGAAACAAATTGAAGAAAGAGGAGAGGTTAAAACAAAAAAAAAATATTCTAAAAAGTGCACTGGCATGAAAACAATCTGCTTCGGTGACAAGTTTCTTGTGGCATCATATTACCAAATACTGGTTTTGGTTATTATGTACGCTTTTCTTACCAGGTTGTATATGCCCAGTAGCAAGCTCTCTATCCTGCCAATTGTCTGTAGGACAAAAAAAAAAGAAAAAGAATTACGAAGAGATAAAATTCATCATAAAGTAGTTATCAGATAAGTTCTATGATAATAAAGGAAATACATCTTTTGCATGAAGGTGCTTATTGAAAGATTTGAAACAGTAGTTTAAATCAAATACTTTTTTTTATTTATGATTCATTATACAATTTAATAACTGAATGAATACAATGTACATGTACATACATGTATATAAACAATGATGTACAATGTCAAAAATGCAAAAAAATTGTTAGTCAGCCTTGCACCAAAACTTACATTGTAAGTGCTTTTTAAATTCCTTTTTTGTCAAATTTATGCATACATTTTATTCTCTACATATTTTTAGCAAACCAATAGATGATTTTGTCCATATATCATCGCAACATTATTATAAACCTGACAGTTACATGTAGTAGTGAAAAGAAATTAATCTTGAGTAAAGCATATGACTAGGTAGAAGTCTACACTGTACTATGACATGTTTTTTCGTTTTTTGGTGTTTTTTTTCTTCATTCATGTATGTCCCTCCCCCTCATGGGTTTGAAATAAAAAAGACTTTCCAAGTGTGTTAATGTCATTACATGGCTGAAAACACAATGACTTCCTGACCCAGCCAAGTGTACAAGATTATCACATAGCATCATTTAAAATCGATGTTCCTGCACCAACCATCATAAGTTCAAAGTCAGATAAAGGGAATTATCAGGCTGCATGAATCTGTTGAGACAGTTCATATAAATTAACACTTCAATAAAACATTTTTGAAAAACATATTAACCCTATTTTCATGTTCAGCAATACAATTCAATGTTAGTAAATGTAAAGTCACTTTCTCCTTGCATATCTCATTAAAAAACAAATTTTTGAGAACGCATTTTTTACAAAAATGAGAAAATTTGTCTAGTACATATAATGCAACATACCAGCATTTATATGACATGTTGCCTGCCACAAAAGAAGGGCTACATAAAAGTGCCAGTTGGGAGTGAAGCACAGATGAACTACATTGTAAAAATTTGTATGTTACTAACAAATGATTTCCTACATCGATGATAAGTTTAGACATGTAAATCATTTTCTATAAAATATTCAAGATTTTTAGTAGGTTAATACAATGTAAGTGTAATTGTTTGTCACTCAGAGGTGTTTTCAACAAGACTCATACACAGTATCCATTTCATATAAAACCTGGTGATGTATTTAAGTAACAGCATATAAGACATTCAAGTGGCTGTGGGGAGAGGATTTCATGTGATTCATGTATAATGCACATATAACAGTACAGTGAATGAATCCTAAGGGGGTTTGTTCGAACCACAATCGTTATAGAGATGACCACATCTGGCGATAGAGTGGGCCAATAATGCATCATCTTAGCACTTCAGTACCTGTTATGGCATTGTAAAAATGGCCGCAGGGCTTTTTAAAGTTATATATCTATATCCTCCATGAACTTGTGACGAGATTGGCCGTTCTAAAGTTCAGGGAGAAATAGATTACTCAATCTCATCAAATTGCATATCTCAGATTCAGAAAGAAGATGATATTTAAGAACAGATGCTATGGAAATATATTCTGCCCAATCAATCTAGCTACAGCCTGCAGTGCCTAGAGTGTCTAAAATTTCTTATGAGGTACAGCCTAGAATACTTTTTTTTTTAGGAGGAAAAGTAAAGTGGCAATTGCATTCTGACTAAGGATTCTCTCATATTGCTATATTCAATAATATCTTATATGATGTAGATGTTGACTCGTTGGAATATACGGAGTAGTAAAAAACAAAGCAATTTACACAAATATTTAAGATGTTCTTTCCGTAGGCAAACCCCCCCCCCCCCAAAAAAAAAAATCCATTTAATGGCATTTTGGGAATTAGGGTAAGAAGATTGTATCACAGATTTCATCACATACATTATATTAACAGTACATGTACGTTATAATCTATGTTAAATCAAGAAGGTTCAAACAGATGGAGTCATAACAGACAGCTTCCCTTTGAAGCGAGCTTTGATGCCTCCACAACAAACATGACAAATATGCGCTCTCCGAAAACATTCTTCCAAACGAGGAAACAAATCAAATTCCGTTTTACTGCATAACCATGGTTAAGTACAATGGAGGATATTCCGTTATAATGATAATTAGTTTTCGCAGACCCAAATGTAACTTCGAAAAAGTGCACATGAATGATATAACAGGGTTCAAGTGAACATATTTAGTGCCAAAAATACCAGATTTGCCATGACAATTTCTTAACAGGCCAAGTGTGTCCACTACTTTGGTTGGCTATATTTCCTAGAGCCATCTTTCACAATGGTAATATATGAATTTCAATAATTGCAATTAAGCGGAAAGGTGTTAAAATTGCCCCTAAAGAGGCATACATTTGTGACACTTTTAAGGCTATATCTCAAAAACTTGTTCATCCTGAGGCAGGGGAATTTCAGAATGAAATCGAAATTATTTACATTGAAACTGCACATTCACTTTCTGTGTTTGTCGATTTATAAATTTAACTGCGCATCGTAAACATTCAAATGTCAAAATATCTCTAAATCTTTGAATCCCGTTTACTTTGGCGGCATCAGACATAGACGTCAAAGAATCAAGGCAGTTTATTAATTCAATTGTACATCCTTTATAATCTGCCAGGTGTTTGTATTAATTATTGTTAGTTGAGACTCCATCTGTTTGAACCTTCTTGGTTAAATGTTGTTCACTTCTTTGAAATTGTGCATTTCTGTAATGTGTTTTATGCTATAAAAATACTGAATTAAAAATAATAAAATTTACAAATATGCTTTACTGTTTAATTCTCATTTTTGTTGAGAATATCTTAAATTCATTCACACAGCTCTGAGTGGCTACTCTTATAGTCTTTGTGAATGATGAATGTGAATGATACAGCAGTGAAGCTAAAGAATTCACAAAAATGGAAAAGGGACAGTGAAAAGAGAGAGAGAGAGAGCAACTATGCAGAACAAAAAGAAAATGAGATTGTTAGCACGAGTGTGTGCAAGAGAGAGAGAGAGAGACTGTTATCCTTGCAAGCAGGTTTAGCCAGCACTACCCAAGTGCAAGAGGATACAGACCAGAACTTCATGTAAATGTATTCGAGATAATCAATCACAATTACTACCACCGCATGAAAAGCCTCCGGTCTTGATTTTCTGAACCCACACCAATGCTGTTCACTAGCCTGTCTTGCTTCATTATTACCTCATTTCTTTCATGAGCACTGCAGAATCAAATTAGAACTTGCCACTGGTCACCTCGCTTCCTCATTTCTATTCTGTTAATGTAACGATTTTTCAGTTCAGGAAGGGATACACAACAGCTTACCACATCAAGAAAAAAAAAAGAAAAAGACAACCCCCCCCCCCCTGAATTTTGTGTTATTTGTTTGCATGAATGTGTATTTTTCTTTGATTCTTTTAGCTTTCCATTGAGAAACATCTCTTTTTGAAAAGAAAATAAGTGCATGCATAAGTTTTCCAACCTACCTCTTGCATTGCAATGGAACGAAGATACTGCCATACAAGAAGAGGGACGAACTGGATACAGAATCGTTTGAGTTCATGGTGTCCTGATCGGTAAAACTCGTAGAGTTGACTGCATACAGAATCTTGATACTGAAAAAGACAGAAAGGGAGAGAAACATCTATTCAATTTGCAATCAAGGAGCTGGGACAGTGTAAATACTACACACAGAGAGCATGATAAAGAAGAAAGAACCTTGCACAATACCAACATACATGTCTGCTGTTCAGGTTAATGCCTTTCAGGTTCTCAGTAAAAAATATCTAAATCATGTAATGCAACAATAAGCCAGTTTGTAATTAGTACATGGTACCAATGACCCTGAAATGACCCCAATTTGTACGCACGCACATTTCTTTTGGTGGATGCACTACTTGTTTAAACAAGTAAAATCATAATGGTGTGTGCATCGTGGTGCATACAACTTGACAGCGTATAAAGGTCAATTGCACTTGGTACAAATGACCTTTATTTGCACATGCGCAAATTGTAATTACGAACTGGCTGATTTCACTCCACTCAAAATCTTGGGACTCCCTTTTTTGATCAGTAAATTGGCAAAAATAATATTATAAATAAGAGGTGACCCCTCCCTCCCCAAAACTTCAATCATATTTTTTCTATTGCCATGAGTCATGATATTTCTCTTGGCAGGAGTCATGATATTTCTTACTTGAATTTCTTTATTAAAATTTCACAAAACAAGAAAACAAAAGCTTTCTGAAATGCACTTTTATATAATCTTGAAAGATATTCCAACTTTCAAAGGTACTCTAAAATGCAAAATCACAGAAGCATTTCTTCTTGATGCCTTATGAATTCTTCTCTAAATATTATTCTTGATCTTTTATTCATGAATAGCATGCTTAAGATTTTGAAATCAGTAAGAACTGAAGGAGTAGGAAGACAAACTTATTTTCCTCTTTTGACTGATGAGTTAATGGCGAAGATAAACCCACTCTAGATTTGGCCCGAAGGTGATCCTTCAAAAGGTGAATGTAATAATATAATATTTACTGTCATGTGTGGGATTATGGATTGATTGGATGAAATCAACTTCCATTATCCATCTCAAATCTGTGCGGGGAAATAAGAAGCAGTCTGCATGCCTAATGATTTAGAATCATTATGCTCCACCAAGAATTTTCTTTCAACATGTTTTTTGTATTTCAAAAATACATTTCTCTCTGTAATGATCTCATATCATTCTTGATATTCACAATTTTTTTGGTTTAACACATACAAAGTAACAACCAAGAAGAAAACTTACATGAAAAAAATCTTGAATTTCAAAACAGGAAAAAAAAGGGGGGAAAAAAAATCATCTCGGATAAATAAAGCTGTAAGAAAGGCTTCTTTAAGAAATTCATCAAAGCATTGTTCTGCTGATACTTCATTTCTTGTTTTGCTAATTTTTTGACTCAGGAACACAATTTCATCAGTCACCACAGAACTGGAAGTCAAAACACCTTTTCAGATGCTGGTCATGTCCATTTTGCATTATTGACTTGCAAGTAATGGGGCCAGTGCTGAGTGTCGACTGACCCAATTTTTTTCCCCAGATGAAGTCATTAGAATTCCCCCTCTCCCCTTCTAATTCAATAGAGCAAACTAAACTCTCATAAAATACACTTTGCAGAAATATATTTAAAAGCTTTTATGTATCAATTACTTTGAATGGTATTGGTTTCAGTTATGACATGGAAATGTCATCAGGGCCCCATTTCATAAAACTTGTTATCAATAACAAGTTACAATAACAGTTAAAAGCTATTGAAATCCTTGCATCTGATTGCCAGAGAGCAAATTTGTCATAAAAACGAGGCAGTTGTTCTTGATAACAAGTTTTATGGAACAGGGCCCAGGACTGGGGGCATGTCAACATCTCAAGTAGATGTAAGCAAGGTTATTTGGCATAAACTGGTGTGAACGTGACTTTCTGAGTTTACAAATAAACGTGGAGGGAAACAGTTGGTATAGATCTAGCATACAGTGACAGAATTTATGGCAATGTAATTTTCAAGTACCTGAAGTACTCTCGATGGAGACAAGACTAGAAAGCGTTACTTGAAAATTTAATTTCTTTTTTCATCAACATTAACATTTAGATCTGCTAAAAGGCCACATTTAAATCTGCAAATTAAATCCTTTTTTCCCTTACACTGATCACATCTGCAGGAGACAAAGAAGTATGACTGTGTACTCTGCACTGAACATTTTTACTGTCGTTTACAAGTCGAATCTCCTTCACAAATTTTGGGAAAGCACCAAAATCACTATTTTTGTTGATGTTAAGCAATGGTTCTAAATAGCCGTTATGATTATGTTTAATTAATCTTCCAATTTAAGCATTAAAACGGTTTACAAGGATCTCAGTTCTTTGAGTAGACCTACTAATTGAGCTGTGAGTACATTTCAAACTTTCCATAAATGTAGTTCTCTGAAATCAATTGCTTGAGACTTACTGTCTGCTGCAATGACATTTAAAACATACAAGAATATGTTTAGAAGCTACAATGTACATCCCACTTCAAGCACGTTCCAAGCCCATCTCAATAAACATGTTCTCTCTTTCTCTCTCTCTCTCTCTCTCTCTCTCTCCATCTTCCATAATATGTTCTTCTATTTTTTTAACCTTATCATTTTACATTCATGCTGTGTATATTTACATGTATGTTCACCAACAGACAACAAAGAAACAACATGCAATGGGTGATATGTGATGTCTCTGGTCTCTCTCTCTCATGCTCTTTCCATCTTCCAACATGATGTATTCTTCTTTTTTTATCTCATCATTTTGCATTCATACAATACATACATTCATGTTCACCTCACAGATGTTGAATTTTTCATTGTTCATACAATATGGAAAAATATCAGAGGTTATCTACCCTAGAAATTATAGAAGAGGATAATATAGACTCTCTAAAGATTTATTTTACTTAGTATCCTGCTGGATCATTTTTGACAGTTTGGCCAATAAAATAATAGATCCCTCAAATGTCATAGCCTGTACGCTAATCTACTTTGAACAAATTGCTTGGAGCAGGATTCATGTAAAGAAAAACAATATTCTAGACAGGAAGGCACTAAACAATATCAGTCTTTCTGGGGTTTTATTTTTATTTTGTTTTGTTTTTTTTTTTTTGTATTTGTAAATTGTTCTACACTGTATGAAATATATTGTTTCAAAGGATTAATTTACAATGTCTAAAAGTCATGTATCAAAAATAAAAATAAAAACCTTCATAAAGAGGCACACAATGTAGTGATTCTGCATAGAGAGAAAAATATGACAAAATGTGCAAACATGCATCAATGGAAGATACCTGCAAAACAAATACACAGACCGCGTGCAGTATCAAGAAAGACACAAGCATCTCTAATACATCTCGAAGAGAGAGCGGAAGTTGGAGGATAATTGAAGTGGAGGAAGCCAAGATTGTATGAAAGCGGAGCTTCACCTCACTTGGATCTAATATAAAAGAACTTCAGGGCACAGGACTGCAAAGCTAATATCTCTAAGTGCAGCAGCCAAGCCTGATAAGGGCATCTCCATAAAAATATGAAAAGGCCAGGAGTGTCTAAAGAAGAAGCATTCATATCTGACAATACATGTATATGCCAAAGTTTTATCTACAAATAATCTGAGATCTCCTTACATGAAGTCCATAGGGTGGAGCATATAAGATGTGGAGAGACCAGTTATCATCATTAAAAAAGGCCAGTACTCTAAATAGCAAATTTACTATTATATTTTCTAGTAAATACATATTTGGTGCTTTGGGACCCAGCCACATGTATACAAGGGATAAAAGTACATCCCCCCCCCCCCTTCCCTGGGTAATGACCAAAAAGGAAGAACAAATACAGAAAAAGAGAAAAGGAATGGACAAAGGGGAAGGCAACATGAAAAGATGATGTTATGACCTAATCCCACACTCTCTCCTCTTCAAATAGCCTTGTTCTTTAGCATTTCATCCACCAAGTAAGATCGGTGCCCCTCTCAATGGCTGGACCAAAGCTCTGCTGGGACCTACATGTACATGTTTGCTGTTGACTGGTTCCTTTAAAACCACTCAGGTAAGAGGCTCAAGAACATTTGAAAGCCAATAAGTCTAAGCAGGGAAGCGCAGCCTCACTAGGAGCATCCCTAATAAAGTGAAGGGAGATCAGATGTCTTGGTCTGAACTGTACAGACACTCTGCCACATTACGGATGCCTGTCACATATGTTAGTCAATACACATTGACAAGCTACCCACCTTGAAATGCAACATGATTTAAATAGAGATAAGAGAAAGGTACTGAGAGAAGAGAGAGATGCCAAGTAAGGAAGAGACATACATGTATACCAGCAATACTTCTTTGAAGTTTGAATTTTTCAAAATGCTTTTCATTCATACAGTGAAAATTTAGTGTTTTTTTGGCACAGTTAAATAAACTTACACAAGAGCAAATGTTTTAATAAAAAGAACTTAAAGGCCCATATTCTGCTAAAATATAAACTGACCCTGGGTATAAAGTAGAGTTCAATACAGGAAGTTAATAGACTATTGTCTATATAAGTTTTAATTTTGTTAAAGATGACTTAAAGGGCAATCCAACCTTTGTAAAAAGCTCATTCGTGTGAAAGGATATAGATACGAAAAAGAGAATGGTTGAAGTTTGAAATTAATCGGACAAAGAAAGAATAAATGTTTGAAAAATGAGATCTCATATTGGCAATTTGGCAATTTGGTGTATTGATTGTGACGTACGTGTATTCACAGTCAACTCTCCCATTTGTAGTACACCAAAATATCATTAAATTCTGGTTTTCTACTGAGCGCCTTTTCCTTTGGGGTAGTACTCAAAATATATTGTAGATTGCATATAGGTCCTCCAAAGAGAAAAAGATCCTACAAAGTTACGGTAAAATTTTGAAATATTGTCATTTTAGTCATTTTGTGTGTTGGGGCAGGTGGGACATTTGACCGCTACATCACAGTGACTGTACCAATTCGCCTGATTTGAAATTCCCATACATTTTGTTCAAACTTTCACCAATCTGTTTCTCTAAATTGTCTGCTTTCACAAAAAAGAAATTATTACAAAGGTTGGATTGCCCGTTAAGACCGAGCATCGCGTTTCTGAATTAATAGAACACCAACCCTTAAGTTTAAGAGTGGTCGATTGACATCTAAATTTTCTTTCATCTCATCATCAGTCAGTATTTCTGTACATTTTTTATGCAATTCTATGAAATGTGTACATCATATGACATAAAATTTTCTATCCATTTATTTTCACGCCCAAATGATAAATGAATATGTCAGTGTGACACCACAAACAACCATTAGTCAATGGCATCAAGAGATATTTTTTCCATGAAATAATTAAGTGAAAGGATAAAAGACTTATGTCATAAGGGGCATGTCTCACAGAATCACCCTACAGGTAAATTAAAAATATCTTCAAGTTATTCAAATAGTTACATGTAAATGTACAAGTGTACCAGATGCATAAAAGAACACCTGTCTTCAAAAAATTGTATTCATGAGAAAATGACAAACAATGCTCAATAGATTTATACTTCTGTTGAGAGAGCTTATGTGCAAAGAAGAGAATTTATTGAATGCACAGGAGTTTCCCACTTACATATATTTACAGCAATAAGAATTTAATACCAAACCTCAAGTAGAGTCCAATAGCAAAGAATTTAACCATGTCTTTAATATGATATTCTGTTATTTCTAAAGAAAAGAAAAAATTACTGCACCCAAATACTCAGAAATTCAATACACTTTTACTGCCTACTTAAACATCAGTCTGAGAATGAATCAATACAATTAAAGCTCATACATGTAGACAGTCTCGGTAGCAAAAAACATACTTGCAAGAAACTAACATACTACTATTCTCCTTTTATCATAAGACACATGTACGAGATTATTTCACACTCCATAACACGATTTTGAACAAATTTTAGTGTAAATATTTGTAAGCGCTTGCATGGTAACGGTTTTTCACTGTCGCGCTAAGAGCACATCCACCCGAAGGTTCCCCACACAATAAACCCAGCGCTTCGCACTATGTGTAGCGTATTCTATAACCAGGGTTGTCACCAGGGATTTTTTAGTGGTGGAAATTTTATCGCCCGTGAGTTACTTACTGGCGAGTTTTCTCAAAACCCGAACATGTGCAAATCAGCTGATTGCGACATTCCAGCCCGGAGACAAGTACAGTGTGTAGTGATTTAATGTTGGGCATGCACACATGGGTACGGGTACGGGTACATGAACAATTTATACATAAATATGATTTGTATTTGGGAAGGAGCTGCGCTGCGTTAGTGGCTGTGTATAGGTGTATACCTTCCAGGAAAATTCTTCGTGTGGTTTCATGTAAATTTGCTTATGCGTATGTATATTTTTTTCATTGAATCTGCTGGCTTAAAGCACAATTGTATGTTCGTAGGTCAAAATCGTAGTATTTTTTCTGTCAGTGGGGAAATTAGTGCTGGGCGGGCGGGTGTGATATTGCATTGAGTGCCGGTCGGAAATTTCGAGTGGTGGAAGGTTCCGACCGGCGCCGACCACCGTAGTGACATCGTTGTCTATAACACACAGCAATCCTCATGTGAGTAATGTGTGTGGCCGTTGTTTGAATTTACATCCCCTCTTTTTTGGGCCAGGGATTTTTATTACTTTTCACCTCTCATTCGATAAATATTTCACTTGAGGAGGAAAAAACTTCACAGCATCTTAGTTATGTTAGTACCCTGCAATTTATTAAGTAAAGTCAAAGAAATCTCACAAAAAGTTTTTGAGGGCTTCCCAAAACTATCTACTACCTTTAAAGGTGACAGGAAGGAATTATAATAACAAGGGGAGTAATTAGGAGAGAATAAAGTTAGTCTACAGAAATTACTTTGAGGCAACTCAACATACAGGTACAGTGTATATCCCCTAAAATGGCTCCAGTGGTCATGGAAATTTCATAATTTTTATTATAATTCTTAAACAAGTTTATTTATCATTGTAGAAGACCAGAAGTTTGGTGATTGGTGATTAGTATACAAATATACAATGGCACTCGAGGATCTGGCTAAAACTATTCGCATCGAAGGAACACCGAATAGTACTACATGTATTTGGTGTTCTTGAGTGCGAATAGATTTAGCTTATTCCGAGAATGAGTCATTGTGTATTTGTTTTATATCCATCATCTTAACAAAAGCTTAATTCTATTCATTTACTGTTCTGTAAGGTATGATAGACCGCACACGTACATGTATGTACACAAACAATTTGAAGAAGAGGTGAATTTGCGTGGATATCAAATGCGTGATGATGACATCATTACGCACCGGTGCATGCCTAAAACAATAGATATGCGCAAATGAATGTCGACACAATGTAGTACGCGCACAGGCTGAGCAGCTGCTTTCGTTTTTTTTCCTTCGCGAAGTGAGTCGATGGGGGGGGGGCAAGGAAAATGAATAGTTAATTTTTCCCTTTGATGGGGAAAAAATGAACTATTCGATGACGTCAGCAAGAAAAAAGAACTAGACGGCAAGAAACGGCTTTTCTGGTAAAACTATTAGTTTTCTTGTTGTGTACACTCCTAATGCAACAATCTTACGATGAGGGATATAATGACTGTTATTTTATTAATGTCCACACTTTACGTTATACATAACGGAATAGTGCTTATGTGTTTCGCTGATCTCTTCAGTACATTGCAGAGTCACAATGCGTTATCAATATTTTGGGTACGCGCAAAATGAAAGTGCATGACCTTTACGAATAGTCAAAATGAAAAGTGCGTGACCTTTACGAATAGCTTCATAGGTGTACTAAAATAAGCATGCATTTTGTTGTGTACATGTACACTCCTAATGCAACAATCTTACGATGAGGGATATAATGACTGTTATTTTATTAATGTACACACTGTACTTTTAACCTTTTAATAACCCATTCCTTACCTGTCTTGATTTCTTTCCTGCACTATACATGTATGTAACATCAAGTTTTCCATTATTTCTTCTTTTTTTTTTTTCCTTCTTTGCTAATCAAGTATAAACTGCTTGTCATGGGAAAAATAAAACCTAATGTACATGTACATGCTAATACAATCTGCAAGATATACATAAGCTTTACAATTACAGAAAATGAGGAAACATTATTATGAGTTTCCTGGAAGCTAAATAGGGAAGTTTTAAAAAAATACCTTTTACTTGGCACCTTGTTTTCTTTTGAAGTTATGTTAAATTACAATTAAATTACAATCCATTTTTCATAATACAATACTGCATGGACAACTTTCCCCACTTTTACCATAGGAAAGATCATTTTTTTACAACACTAATTGGGGCACAAAAGATTAAACGTAAGCATACAGATGAACAAATATTACTTTTAAATATGAAATAATGAATATCAATGAATTCAACATGACCAATGTACAGTGTAAAAAAAAAATCTTTTATGACACCGGCAACCTGCCCTCCATACATAACCCAAGAGTATTTTAAGCATACAGGACACAGTAATAGCACAGCACTACACAGCACCTCCTTCACCTGATGATTGTACTGAATTAATGTATTGGGGAATTTAATGAGATAGTATGCTAAACTCATTGTGTAGCACTGCACTATCAATTCACATGCTAATCAACTCTCATCAGCTCAGTGCCTGGTGTATGCATCTAATTGGTATCATGACCATAAAAATGTACGGCCACTAAAACCTTCACTGCTACAATGTACTGGGGCCAAGAATTTTCCATGTTTACAATACAGTTGCACAGGAGCTATTTTTTTTCCCCCTCCCCCAGTTTCCAATCTTGTATACATCTTCCTTTATATTCCACATACTAAGAATCTTGCTGTTAGATTGGTCAAAAGGTAATCATGTGATAAAATGTAGTTCTCCCAATCAATCGACCCGAGAAGAAAAGTTCATGACCTTGACGGAATAGTGCTTATGTGTTTCGCTGATCTCTTCAGTCCATTGCAGAGTCACAATGCGTTATCAATATTTTGGGTACGCGCAAAATGAAAGTGCATGACCTTTACGAATAGTCAAAATGAAAAGTGTGTGACCTTTACGAATAGCTTCATAGGTGTACTAAAATAAGCATGCATTGCCCAATCGCGCGCTTAAAATGATTAAACAATTGTGCGCACCCAGGTAGGGGTACGGTTTATGGTGGTTTTAACTTCTTTTGTGAATTCGGGACTAAATGTCTTTTTCGAGAAGTTGACAATAATTGTCTTTCTCGTACCAGTTAAAGGGAAATCCAACCTTAATAGCAAGTTGCTTTGAAAGAAAGAGGAAAAATCAGAGAAGCAGATTGGTGAAAGTTTGAACGAAATCGGACAAGTAATAAGAAAGTTATGATTTTTTGAAAGTTGTAATCACTAAGCATATGGGAATCTCAAATGGCCGAATAGGTAATGTCACTGTGATGTAGCTGTGGACAACTCCCCCATTCGCTCTAACACACAAAATGACTAAAATGTCACTTTTTTTTCAAAATGCATTACTCAGTAGGATCTTTTCGTTCATGAGGACCTATAACAATATGCTATCTCCAATATATTTTGAATACTGCCCAGAGGGTAAAGGCGCCTCTAAGAAAACTGCAAATTAATGATATTTTTGTGTACGACAAATGGGAGAGTTGTCCACAAAAATGTCACAATTGACTCACCAAATTGCCAATTTGAGATTCGCATATATGTAGTGATCTCATTTTTCAAACATCCATAACTTTCTTAGTCCTTGTCTGATTTCTTTCAAACTTTCACCATCCTGTTTTTCTTATTTTTCTGCTTTCATACAAATCATCTTAGTACCAAGGTTGGATTGCCCTTTAAATGTTTCAGATGTGGAATATAAAGCAAATAATCACCTTTTGATTTCAAGCGATGAGACGTACTATCACTTCCTCGGCGATCTGAATGTATAACGCTATCTTTCTGAAGCGAAGCTGAGGAAAGATAACTGCATCCAGATCGCCTCGGAAGTGATAGTTTGTCCCATCACCTTCACCAACGGTAATTATTTGCTTACTATACCTGTAGCATTTTGGTATGTCTACAGTTAATATGCAGTTTTAATCAGCCTCATATAAATAGCTATAAATTCATTTTCCCCCCAAATGATTAGCCCCCATTAACATCTTCTTGTACTCACTACACCCACTAGGAAGTACATGTATGGTCAACAGTACAGCAATCTTTGCTGGTACATTGTGTACATGTATATAGAATCAGGATATGATACATGTAAATATCATGAGGTGATCACAGTCAGTGTGTGAAAGATGAATACCAAACAAATCTGCAGATGTTTCCTCTCCACTGTATCAACATACAGTACATTACGGAAACAACAAATTTTTATACCTGAAAACGTACAAACAATGTACATGTAGATTTTGTAAATGTACCTATTCAACACCAAAATTTATGCAGCATATTGTACATACACAGTACATAGAAAATATACAGATTTATATTCAGAGAACTACTAAATTTTATTTAAAAAATTGAAGTCTCCTATTGCAAAATAAAATGAACTGTTCTTTTGGGATGTTGTTGTCTGGTTAGAACTGTGTCTGTAATTGTCATTGTTTTCTGGCCAGTATGCAAAATTACGCACTTATTCCCTGCAAAAAAAAAATGGTTTAATTCAATGTTTTTCTTCCTTGGCTATAACACTTCACACCAATTGTTGTCAAATACATGTACATGTACTTCCTCATCAGTCTTAATGATATTGCTAACGATCTCCAATAATTTGATCTACATATTAAGGCCACCGCACACCTTACGATCGGTCTGCGATCCGAAAAGGCTGTTTCTAAACAGGTGTCCGACTTTGTCAACCGTAATGATTTGCTTGATCCTATGCAGTCTGCATATCGCGTGGCACATAGTACTGAGACTGCACTCATTCGACTGCAGAATGACGTACTTTGTGCAATCGACAACAGGCAAGCTGTTTTCTTATTAATGCTGGACCTCTCATCCGCCTTTGATACGGTGGACCACACAATTCTTTCTCATAGGCTGGCCGATGACTTCGGTCTACGAGATAATGTCCTTTCCTGGTTCAAATCGTATCTTAGCAACAGGTCTTGTAGAGTCCATGTCAATGGATCATTCTCCAGTGACAAAAGGTTGGAATTTGGGATACCGCAAGGGTCAATTGTTGGGCCACAGTTATTTACATATTACATTAGGTGTATTGGTAACATCATCAGCCAGCATTCAGTTCAATACCATGTGTATGCTGATGACATCCAGATGTTTACCATTTTTGATCCTACCAAGCCTGGAGATGCAGCTTGCGCATACTACCGTATCTCGAAGTGCTTAGAAGACATACAATCATGGCTTGTCAGTAATAAATTGAAGTTGAATTCCGGTAAAACTGAGTTCTTCATTGCTGCATCATCCACCGACTTGAATCGGTTCAATGACCTTTCATTTTCTATTGATGATCTAGACATCCCAATGTCTTCAACAATCAAGGATCTGGGTGTTGTCTTTGATAAGGAAATGAAAATGTCTGACCATGTAACAAACTTGTGTCGTACCCTCAATTGGCAAATTTACAACCTCAATCGCATCAGGGGGTACTTAAATAAAGACACCTGTCATAATGTTGTTAGAGCACTTGTGCTATCCAGGCTTGACTATGGTGGATGTTTGCTTGGGGTCATCAGTAAACAGGACCTGGGCAGACTTCAACGTCTTCAGAATAAGTGTGCTCGTCTAATATGTCAAAAACCAAAATGGTCCCACGTCACTCCATTACTCAATGAACTTCACTGGCTTCCCGTTTCTAAGAGAATACAATACCGTATACTGGTTCAGACTTACAAATCACTGTCAACCACACTTCCTCAATACATCTCCTCACTCTTTCAGCAACAGAGAACATCATATTCTCTTCGTTCTACCTCTGCTCCTTCCTATGTCATTCCAAAATCCCGAAAACAGGCTGGCTTCAAGTCCTTTCAGTCACTTGCTCCACAACTTTGGAACAGACTCCCCGCATCTCTCCGTAATAGCACATCACTTGACATCTTCAAGAAACATCTAAAAACTTACTTATACAATTCTTAATTTACTTGAATAGACTTTAGGTGACAGCGCCTTGTATCCTTTGGAAAAGGCGCTATATAAATCCAATTATTATTATTATTATTATTTCAGAAGAAAATGTAGCTGGTCATTTTTGATTAAGGGTCTGAATAGTCATACAGATAGTAAAATCGTTAATACGGCCTTTGCCAAATTTTCTAGTCCGTGGAATGGCCAAATCGGCTCTGAGTCGTATTGACGTCACGAAAATTGTACGACTGCCTACGATTTGAAACTAATTTTGCCCTTATTCCCTGTAGAAAGCCGACAGCTCACCAAAACCCTATGTTTAGTATTCATATTACTTTTCAGAAGCTGAATAGGGTAGATTTCATTTGTTAAAATGCCAATATTTAATGCCATAGCCATTTATTTCACAAATCGGATCGCAGACCGATCGTAAGGTGTGCGGTGGCCTTTATAGGCTTCAAGCTGCCCACTGACATCCACAGGTTCTACCAGATAACTGCACAGACATTCGCAATAATGAGCATGTCATCAGTGAATGCAACTACACTGCAACAACATGGTTGATTATATCCCACAGATATTCTTTATTCCCCTTTTGACCAGCTACATGTACATGTTCATGTAGATGTACATGTACAAAATGAACACATACATGTACATGTATACAATGTAAGCAAGCATTTAACTACCCACAGGCAATGCATTGCAGGGAGCTCAATATTGTACAGACCAAAATCGAGATTAGTGTAATGAAAGAAGACTACTGATTTGAAGCAAGCTTCTGTCTTCCTCTTTCTTTCTCATGACCCTCAAGGCATTGAGGAAGGATGGATTAAACAAGGATCCTAATCATAAGGCATGTTCAGGTACAACTTAATTACGCTTTCAAAACATGTTACATTTCAATATCGGGTATAATATGATTTCAAGTCTTCATGTATGTCAGCAGATAGGCAAAAAGAATTATGCTGTAGAAGTGCACATCATGTCCCGGTGACGCTGTGGGGGTCGGGCTAACTCGGCACTACGGAGAACTCGGCAGTGCGCGGTGACTATGTTTCAAGAGTTGAAGTCCACGCTACGCACGTACCCTTTTTTAGCCTTAAATTTCATGTTTTGTATAATTCTACTTCTTGAAATTTTCAACATTACATGTACTTCTTTGCTAATCATTTTACACATTGGTATCAAATAATTTGAATTTAAGTGTTTTGAAATGTGTATTTAAAGCGAAATTCAACACAAGTGTTTGCGATCAATTTAACTCTCTGGCTCACTCAGCCGCGATTTTCCCCCAAGGCCGAGTTCACCCTAGTGCCGAGTTAGCCCGGATCCACACTGTGATCTTACTCAGTTTATCACGATGCATTTCTAAAGAGCTGAGACAGCGATTCAACCAGAAAGAACAACCACAAAGAAGATACGATAAAGCATTTACAATTGTTGGCATTAATAGCTCATCACATGTTTCCACAGAAGCTCATACGCTGAGAGAAATGGAAGGACCAGGAAAGTACATGTAAGTACATAAACTCATGAAATTTTGAAAACCTGAGAAAACATTGATTGTCATTCATACAGTGTAGTCATGTAAGTGTGAATGCAACCTACTGGCAAAATGTCATTCAAAGACTTGTAGTGTACATACAATCCTAAAAGAAAGATTCCATTCAAAGTCTTGTCAATGTGAATGCAACCCACTGGTAAACTGTCATTCAAAGTCTCAACAGTGTGAATGCTACCTACACGTACATGTACATGTACATTGTCATTTGAGTCCTTTTAGTGTGAATGCAACTCATTATAAAATTGTCATCCAAAGACCTGTCAATGTGAATGACATACACTAGAGCACTGTAAAGTTTTGGTTTTTTTCCCGTGTGAACAATATAAACTAAAAGATTGTATCAGAAGCTTTATTGATGTGATTGTGAATGAAAATGTAATTGCAAAGCCTAGAGAGCAAGAATGCCACCTAGGATGAAGCCAACAGATGAAGTATCTGCTTTTATCCAGCTGCATGAGGCAAGTGTATTGCCTAGACAATGGAGCATTCTAAAAAAAATTGATTTCCGCTACAAAATTTACACCGAACAATCCCCTCTGGATTATGAATGGTCACGGATGTCTCAGATTCAGTAATTGAAAGGGGAGACAGCAGAACTGATGATGAGAGAGAGAGCATTGGAAGAAGATGGATGTGGGCAGAAATGGACTTACATGTACACACGAAAAAGAGGAAATACATACATGTACTACATGCAGATATCCTTCAAGAAGTGCTTCAAACTTGCCCAGCACAACATCCCGAGCACAACATCCCGAAGCAGGCAAAAAATTCCCAAAATTATATTTCAAAGGACATGTAGCTGATGATACAAGTTTTCTACATGTGTACTGAAATGGATTCTTTACTGGATATGTCTTCTTTTTAATAGCTATCTCCTTTATTTAAGAAAAACAGGCCATTAGAAGTAACCATCTGTTTCTTTACCATCAGTATCACAAGGAAAATCAATAAAAGGTTTAACTGCCTATTTACATCTCCAAGGTTGCTATGTAAAGCTGCACTAACACAACATTTTCATTGAGTCACATTCTATTGCACTCTGTCTGAACGCCAACAGACTGTGACATACATGTAACATATCGGCACTCTAAATAGTGCTCACACCCAGTGTACACGGGCATGGTTGTATGTTGAGTGGATGGCATACAGGAAAAGCTGTCCTTGCATGCTGGCCGCAGAGATTTATTGATTTTTAGAAATATTAGTTTGCATCTAGGGTTTATCTTTCTAATGAAGTGCATATTTTCTGTGGTTTGAACTTTCAATGATCTTCCATCAGCTCGTCTTGCAATCATTACATCTCTCACTTGCTCTTCCTCCTGAAATATACACTTCAATTTGCAGTCAGAATTTCTTTCTCTTGTGATGTATGTAATAATATATGAATTCTTCACTAATTGATCTGGACAATGCATGTTACATGACAAAGGGAAAAAAATAAGTAAAATCAATTTGGAGAAAAAAAAAATCTGCATTTTGACTTTCATTCAACGAAAAATTGATGGCAAGGGGTACATTATGTAATGCTCCATGCTAAAAGGGTTCTGGCACACAATGACCCCCCCCCTTTTTTTTTTTAATTACTCAAAGAGAAATGACCCAAGTGAACAGGGGTCTGTTATAGACAAGTTTACATAACATTAATTGTGTCAGGAGTAATATCTTAATATCTTTAAACAAAATGTTTTTAGATTTGAATGGCTATTAAGTATATTAGCACCTTTTATCTGTCTAAAGTAATAATTTTCCCTATTAATAAGTCGGAGTGCCCCCTCCCCAAGTGTACTTTTCTCTCCTCATTGTCCATTTTTTTGTCACTCTCCAATTATCTCACACCTTAACATTATGAAAACTTGCAAACAGGATAGATATTTTTGTTTCATATTTCTCTACCTGATGGGCTGCTCTTAAAAAAACAAACAAATGGTTGCCATACATGTAAATCACATTTTAAACATGGAATTCAATTACTACTTTGAATGATGTGTACATGTACAGTACATGTATCCATTTCATGATTTCTATTTCTATTCATCAGAATCAGCCACTCATCTTATTCTACAATTCTAGTTTAAGTTGTAACGCTTCCTCTCTACCATGTCTGTCTTTTTCTTCTCTTATCCCCTCTCCTGCAAAAGAAATTACAAATTAAAGGAATCCAATTTTTAACACATAAACAACCTTAGAAAACTTTATAAAAACTGTGGATGAAACACTAGACAATGATTTGCCAGATACTAGAGAAAGACCATGTACTCACCACAGATGAGCTTGAATTAAGGACATGAAAAAGAGCCTTCAAGAGTTCCACATTACTGCTTATTTGACGGGCAAAAGCTGGCATCCCAGAACCTGGCAGCGCCTGCAAAAAGAGTTAATGATTTTATCTTAGATGTAACAAAAAAGAAGAGGAATTATGTCTTTTATGAAATGATGGTAATGGTGAAGATGAAGATAACTATAATGATAATGATGATGTTCAGATGTTGATGATAATAATCATTAAGATGATGATGATGAAGATTATGATGATTATATTAATTAGATTATGGTAATTCTATAATACTATGAATCACGGGCGTAGACACGCATAATTATCCATTATCCACTAACAATAGAAAGTGTGTTCGTATCTACACCACTGCTATGAATAAAAAAGTTGTAACAGTAAGGACAATGTTGGCTTCTCGTCAAAAAGCGATGCTCCTTGCCTTTATGACACTCCAGCATTCAAACTACTTCTTGTTATCATTTTAAGGTCTACATGTATTAACTACACCTGGGTATGAGGGAGAAATGTAAAAATGTAAAAACAAAACTACTTACATGTACATGTATACTCTGAGGATAAATGGGAAATTATTTGAACTTTAAACTTATTAAAAGGCCCCTGCAACCCAAATGCAACCCAAATGCAACCCAAATGCAACCCAAATGCAACCCAAATGCAACCCAAATGCAACCCAAATGCAACCCAAATGCAACCCAAATGCAACCCAAATGCAACCCAAATGCAACCCAAATGCAACCCAAATGCAACCCAAATGCAACCCAAATGCAAGTTTATTGCTGTCAATGTGCAGGGATACATACTACTGTTATTCAAACATCCAGATATGTTTCATAGGTTTTTAAATGTTTTTGGAAATATTTTTCCCAACCTCCTAGGCTCCACCCTATAAAAATGCTCCAGATCTCATTCCTGCAATGACTTCATTTGTCAATCATCAGTCAGCTACACTAACATTCTACAATAGACAGTGGAATGTAACTTCCCCAAGCTCAGCACATACAATATAATTGCATGCTTTCAAACAATATCTTCCATTACCATTCTTTTCCTGGTGATGCAACAGCATATCTGACATAGCAACTCCTATGTAAGCATTGTATGGTCTATAAGAACAGATGGTCATCTCTGGCAAAGCTACATGTACATACCACTCACTGTCTCTCCTTAGCTCACTAATTATTGACAAATGATGTCACTGCAGGAATGAGATCTTGGGCATTTTTTTTTTTGGGGGGGGGGTGGAGCTTAGCATGTTTGAGAAAATGATTTTAAAAATATTTTAAAAATTTATGAAACATATTTAGATGTTTGAATAACAAAACATAAGTTGCATGCATCCCTGCACATCAACAGGAATCAACTTGCATTTGGGTTGCAGGGGACCTTTAACTGAAAGTCCAGTGAATGAAGCACTATACAATCATGCATCACTTCATTGCCCCTCTCCCAAAGTTCAGATTTCAATCCAAAAGAATTAAAAGCCCAAGTTAAGTTTCAATAAGCCACAGCTTTTCATGAGGTTTATTTGATTATAGAACCTACACATGTAATTAACAAGATAATACAAATTCTAAGGTGCTGTGCAGTTTTTACCATTTTTAAGTTGAATATTGAAAATATTGATAAACTTGTGTAAATTAATTCACACTAAATCAAACAGGAACATGAAATATGGGCATACATTTATTTGTATAATATGGTACAGGCAGCTTGTTCTCACCTTATATTCTGTCAACCACTCTCGCACCAATTTTTGGTCCATTTCTAACTTGTCGGGTATCATTAGGACTGTTGAGGAAAAACAAAGAAATCAAATCAATTCAGAAGATTCTCCTACAGGAGCAATGGAGCACTTTCCATGGGGGAAGGGCAGCTACATGTACAAAGGATGGACAGTGGATACAACAAAAGCTTTAAAGAATTAAAGAATGTCTATTCTAAAACCCCGGTATTCTCCTATACTTACTAAAAAGGGTCATCGTGATATTGTGTCTTCATGTGATTCTACAGTATGAAGTATTGCTTCTTCATACTTTGCAGGTATCGTCATTTGCAAGCAAGTTAAATGAGGGAGCATAATTCATTTTTTTTTCTTTTTAAAGCTGAAGGCAACATGTTTAAAAAACTTTACAAGCATCAACTTCCAGCAAAATACACGGTAATGATCTTTTTTCAGTGCTGGTCTCTCGAAAACCGAAGTGCCAAAGTACAGGAGCCAATCATGCGCGGTAGTGCTTCAACATTGGAGAAAAGATTGTTAGTGATATGTACATGTACAATGTGTTTCTTTAAAAAGGAAACCCCACTTTCTCCAGCAAAATTTAGTTAAAAAGCATAACTTGATTTATTGTAATGCATCATAAAAAGAGGAATTAATCCCCCTTCATATATATACTACTATATTTGTGATGACAGACCCTGGGATAATTGAACTAAAACAATTTTAAACCAGCAATGCAGAAATTAATTTGCGCATGAGAGTGAGATCTCTTCACCTACACATGAATGGCCATTCTTTGAATCTCACTCTGCTTTCTCGAGCACACACTCTTGCTTGGACAGACAAGACGGTCATTTGGAAGGACATTAGGGATAATTTTGGACTCATATCTCATTCAAGGTCGCATACATACAGGTAATTCTTCTTTTTCTACTTCGGTACGTGTCGACAGATTTGCTAGTCCATGTAGAGACACGGAAGAAGATAAATAAGGAAACATTCTAAAATATCTTCTTTTTTTGCTATGTGTCTTTATCATTTGTTTTGTTTCTTTACTTTCTTTGCATTGTAGATTCTACTAGATAAAATTACATTTTGTATTACTTCTGTGCACAATTACCGCTTTGGATATCACTCAATTAGTATTAAGTATGATAAATCTACATGTGTAGTTGTGTACCGTATGGCCAAGGGTCCTAAAGCTACATACCCCGCAATACACGCAATGCGATTCATTCTAGCTAATGCATTCAACATGCTAAATTTCTGTTGTGACTAAGCAACGAGAATATCATTTATGTTTGCCAAAAATTATGAGTAATTTTCCTTTATTTCTGTGATAATTATCCCTATTTGGATCGGGGTTAAATTTACTCCAGTCAGCTTCAAAATCAAGACTTGCATTCATTTATTACATATGCGTAGCTTTAGGACCCTTTCATTTTGTCGAACTAAATACATGGGCAACGACATCGACTTGAAAATGAATATTGTCATTCATCCATCGTAATTTTCTCAGTGATTTAACTTCAGAATATTTGAAGAAATTTGCATAAACCCCTGAATAAAATTACTTCTTAGGGGCTGAATTTCCCTGAAAACAATGTGCGTAGCTTTAGGTCCTCCATCAATACCTTTCAAATTCATTCGTGCACAACATTGGTCATTGTTTGACAAGTGACAATGTCATTACATATTTGTTTGTTTCACGTTTGTTTATTTATTTCTCATTTCTCAATATAACAAAATACAAATGAAATACATATATTCAAACATGTCAAAGTACAGAAATAGATAAAAATATACACATAGGATACTAAATCTCAAGTAAACAATTGAAAATCCGTAATTAATAGACAAAGCAAATATTGAGGAGAAATGAGAGGAAACCAGCCAAAACGCGTAGCTTGTAAGAGGTGGCTGATTTTACTATCATATGAAAGAGGATTAGCCTAACTTAGCCTTGAGGCAATATTGTGAACATGGCGAAATAGGCCCCGTTTAAAAAGTCATCTTTGACATGAATAATGAGAACCATTCACGAATTCACGCGCATGTCCGTCACACTCACCGACAAAAAATAAAAACCACCATGATAATAAAAATGAAATGGTCAGGGGTCCTAAACTAAAGCTACGCAGGTCCTAAAGCTACGCACTCCGCAAATATGCGCAATGCGACGCGCTCAGTGCGCCAAACTTTTGGTTGACTGAGCAACGAGATTATCATTTACGTTTGCCAAAAAGAATGAGTAATTTTCCTTTATTTTTGGTGATATTATCACTATTTGCAAATCGGGATGAAATTCACGTCAGTCAGCTTAAAAATCAAGATTTGCATTCATTTATTACGTGTGCGTAGCTTTAGGACCCTTTCACTTTTTTCGACCAAATTTGACATGGGTATCGACATCGACTTGAAAATTAACGTTATTATTAATATTCAATTTCAAGTCGACTTGAAAATTAATGTTATTAATATTTGTCCGTCGTAATTTTCTCAGGAATTTAATTTAAGAATATGTAGACCCAAGATATATAAAAAAATTCGCATAAATCATTGAAAATGTGAATTTTTAGCCGCTGGAAACAAAGTGCGTAGCTTTAGGTCCCCCCATCATAACAGAAGTTCGACTCGAGAACCAGGCATAAGCGATCCGCCGGCGCACGCAACGCCCATTTCCTCACAGACTCAACGGGGTATTAGCAAGATTTCCAGGCCGACAGACATGGGGTGCCACTATCCGCGTGACCGCACAGCGCTCCACAGATTCGTATTCTCGAGCAAAATCAAGACATAATTTTAGCGCACAATTATAACATACAAATTTAATACGAAGCAAATAAATAATAAAAAATGATGCAAGACAATATAAAATAGCACTTAATTGTTGTTTGAAATTAGTTCGTGAAACAAAATATCTAAAAAAACGAAATGTAAACGGAGCTTACCGAGTCGGTGTCACAAAATCCTGCAAATTTCACACAGCTTTGACTCAAGATGGTACGAAGCCCCTTTCATGTGGAAAACCGTGACTGGTAATGAGAGGCAGACTGGAAATAATTTCAATATTTAGGAATATTTATAATTGATATCTTATATTTTATTTATGAGAGAGAGAGAGTGAGATTTATGTTCAAGTTTCAAATACCACAGTTATTATTATTTTAAATGCAATTAATATGAGTCGAAACCCTTGTTATTTTGATGTTCGGTCCCTCTCATTCAATTTGATGTATGGTCAGAGGTCCTAATGCTACGCAGGTCCTATAGCTACGCACCCCGCAAATACGCGCAATGCGACGCGTTCAGTGCGCCAAACTTTTGGTGTGACTGAGCAACAAGATTATCATTTACGTTCGCCAAAAAGAATGAGCAATTTTCCTTTATTTTTGGTGATATTATCACTATTTGCAAATGTGGATGAAATTCATGTCAGTCGGCTTAAAAATCAAGATTTGCACTCATTTATTACGTGTGCGTAGCTTTAGGAGTAGGACCCTTTCATTTTTTTGACCAAATTCGACATGGGTATTGACATCGACTTGAAAATTAATGTTATTGATATTTGTCTGTCGTAATTTTCTCAGGAATTTGATTTAAGAATATGTAGACCCAAGATATATAAAAGACATTCGCATAAATCATTGAAAAGGTGACTTTTTAGCTGCTGGAAACAAAGTGCGTAGCTTTAGGTCCCCCCATCATAATGTTGAACTTAAGGTAGTGGTGTGATTGTAAATCCAGGGCCGGCCCTCTTGCATAAAAAGCAACACTAAAAATTAAACGCAACTTGATTTTTCAACCAATCAGGATCGAGTATTTGGGACTTGCGTTAAATTTTTTGAGTTGCGATTAAACACAACTTTTTATGCAAGAGGGCCCAGGGGTGGTATTCTGAAAATTGTAACTTTTGTTGTAACTTTTGTTGACTCTTCCAGAGATAGATCTAATAGTAATACCTCGCTAATATTAGGGTGTCCGAAGTCACACTGAAAAGTGTCATCTTAAAAATGTGCTGATTCAGGGGAAAAAATGGCACAATTTGGGGGGCAAATTCATCCTGTTATTAAAATGTGATCTGAATTAATTTTTATCTCATATTTGGAATGTATGGAAAGAGAAAACCCTGGTCATTCTTTTGACACTAAGGACAAGTTTTTAGGCTCACTAGAAAATTCAAATAAGAGATAAATTGCAAACCCTTATATTTGTGTGTATTCAGATTGCCATTTCCCCATGCGTTTCCTATGGGAAACTGAAATTTCTGTTTTACACAAATTTTGTCACTTTTTCGCAATTTTTGCACTGTGATCTGATACTCAAACCTTGAAAAAATTCATACCATCAGAAAGATTGTAAAATTTCCTATCTGGTTATGTAAGGGACAAGTTTTTGACATTAAGTATAAAGTCGTAACAGGTCTCGGAAGCTCAAAATTTGCATTTGTGTGTGTCCCATTTCTTAACTACATAGCCTGTAGCAGGAAAAAGCTGAAAAATGGTCTGATTTCATTCTCTTAAGTTTTATTTTGCAGTAATTAACTGGAATTTTTCATGAAATATCGTATTTCTGTCAGTTTGATGGTTATTATTTTTCAAATCCAGAAAGAAAATTTTATATCATTTTGAAATAAGTGAAATAATTTTTTTCTCCAGACACCCTACTAATATTGTTGTAAGTTGGTATTCTGAAAATTGTTTTAAGGAGATATTATCTTTCTCAGGACCGCCTTTATATCATCTTTGACACGCCCATTTTTTGACACTTTACCAATCAAGATGGATTTTATGTAGATAGGTAGGTTAACCAATACTAGGAGAACCCCACTTATACATGTACAAGCTTATCTGAAGATAACCTTGTACTCCAGACGCTTTTACAGGTGAATAGGCTTCAATAGCTTTTGTGTGTATCAGCGGGCCTTTTGCCAGTCTAGATCATTCATACATGAGAGGAAAATAATTATTTAAAATTTCACTTTCAATTCTGAATCCCCAAATTTGTGGCACAGTAAGAGTTGAAAAGTCCCTGAATCTGAATCAAATTTAGGTAAATTAAATCTTGCTTAGAGCCATTTTGTTGTCTGTTTTTGACTGCTGCAACAGTGAATGTTGGACGCATTCCTACATAGGCATCAAACATAATGATGGGTTTCGCGCGTATATCAGTTTCAGGCGTAGTTATTAAATTACGCGTTTTATAATGCGCCATGCACTATTGGACTGCAAGTAATTAGCATAATAGCTCACCCACTTATGCTTGAACCAAGTCACAAATTGCTGTAAAATCATCGAATTCCATCTGTAATTTCTTCACAGTGTCTTCTCTATGAGATCTTGAATCCCACAGTCTCCATCTTGCTATTCGAGCATGTACTGTATGATTCTGATTTCTGAGCTAGAAAAAATGCCAAGTTCATGAGATACAACAGCTAGAAGCTGTTGTAAGTTTTGTTGTAGTTACCATGGAAGATAAGATACAACAAAAGATAAAATAATTTTCAGAATACCAATTATCTCATATTATCTTCAGCGCGTATATGTAAATAAGGATCATGTGCAGAGTGAACAAAGATACAACCAAAGTTACAACAAAAGTTACAACAAAAGTTACAACAATTTTCAGAACAGCAATGTTATCTTATAATTCTTAAATGTGGAGATATAACAATATTAGAGATAAAACAGTTTTCAGTATACCCCCAGGGAGCTCTGCCGCTGCGCCTTGCTGAAGGCCGCTGCGCAGTTCCCTGGAGTTATGCTGATGGTAATCTTTAGCATCAGGGGTTGGTTGTATCTTTTTAGGGTCAGATTTACATGTATAACGGAGTGTCTAAATTTGCATATTTCAAAGTCTTTAGGAATGTGATATTTCATAGACCTAAGGAGGAGTTTTAAATAGGTCTACATAAGTCATAACATCTTTTGACTTTTGAGGCTCTCCTCCATCAAAGGTAAAATGATTGCATTATTTGGAAGGCAAAATATCGTACAAAATTACTGTCATTTGGTATCGCTTTTTACTTACAAGTTTGATATCATCTTCTTTCAAAATGAAGATTTCTAGACCCTTGTTGGTAACTTCATATTTTTTTCAGAACGAACGCAAAAAATAGCAAAATGTGCCAATCTTTTGTCAATTTCATAATTTCTTACCTAATTTCAAAGAAAATTTCATCCGGCATCGTCGGATAATTGTAGGTTCCTCTATCCATTGGTGCTATCAGAGTTTCGAAATCTTTTCTAGTTTTTGAGATATTGCCATGTGTCCAAAAAATGGACATCCGCAAAGTTTGGACACACCACTATAACTTGTCTATAAAGTCTTGATTGATTAAGCACAAAGGAGCAAATTCTGTCATTTTCTACTTGATAAGAATTCACTAATTTGTTTCAAGCTACAATGTAGACACGACTTGACCTCTAGATCTATAGATCTAGTTCATTCGGAATTTTTCTCAAAGTTTTGATTCTACTTTTATTCAAATAATATTTTGATAGAAACACTGAAGCATATGTCCATTTACACATAGATCTAATTTAAATTATTTTTGGATTAGCCTTTTCAGCAGGCACATGGACTCCATCTTCTATATTTGTACGGACGATGAAGTCTGTAAACACCAGAAAGAAAAAGCCCATGCATATCATGCGTGCCAAGCTGATGGCTGTCACAGAACGCAGGGAGAGGCCAGACCCACGTCCTTTAGCTGAGCAGTGCAGCATGAGGAATAGTATCAGGGAACCAGAAATAGAAAAGGTCAGTATCTCACTTCCCTATGACAAAGATGATCCAATGTAGATGAGCTCTGTTTTATATTTTGAAGTTCAAATGCAATTTTTATAACAGCTACATGTAGAAATGAGTGGAATATGAAAATTTTATTGAAAACTTGATGGCGACCAATGTGTGTGGAAAAAAAATGGGAATGCCAAGAATTCAATTTGGGTATACAATGAAGCAGATTTTAGGACTTTTACTTTGATATTTTGACTTTTATTTTATTGCTTAGATTTAATTTGAACAAATTTATAATGGCTTTGATATTTCTAAATTTAAAGAAAAATTCATAGAAAATTAAGAAATAGACAAAAATACTCACATTGTGCATGTTGTATGTGATGAAGATGAATTAATGTTGGTAAAGTTGAATAATCTGTTGGTCAGGAAAAATATGCATTGCTGATGTGATGTTAAAATGGTTTGCTTTTTATATTATTTAGTCCAATATTCATCAACAATTTGTAATTACGAGATGTCACATTTGAAAGAAAATATAAAAATGAAGACTTTTTATGTACATGATCATGGACCTGTTGTAAAATAATGTCACTATTCTTTGTGTTTTCTTTTTTGTATGTTTTTTTCAATGTTTAGCCTCATCTTGTTCGAGAATTCTATGCTAGAATGTCCCGACAAGTGTTGTCTTCAAGTAAACTGATTGCGGTCTTTCATACTGAAGGATTGACAGCAGCAGAACAGAATGATATGAAACGCAGGTTGCGGAAAATCAATGTTTCATTGAAGGTATATGTTTACTTTTTCAGCAAACAAAAGAATGATGACTAAAATGTTCACATTTAGTAGTATGTTATCTGTGTATGTGTATGTCTTGAAGGAAGAAATTCTGTGCACATGAGCCAGTTATATATGTTTAATTTCCTTCTTTCTCATCTCTCTCTCTTTCTCTCTCTCTCTCTCTCTCTCTCTCTCTCTCTCTCTCTCTCTCTCTCTCTCTCTCTCTCTCTGCTCCCTCTTTAACCCCTGTATCAATATTGCTTTACCTGGTAAATTTTTGCAAATTCTGTACAATCAATGATTTTATCAGCAGAATAAAGGTATTGTATGTTGAAATGATATGAGCGAATAGAAGTGTTTGGGACTCACTTGAATTGTTTCATTGTATAGTTCATAAAGCCCAGTTCCAATTGTGAGTGCTTTTTGATCTTTATTTGTCTGTCTGTTTGCCATGTCATAATCATAGATCTGTTCATTGCTTCAGAAAATGAAATTCTTTTAATTATCAAACACACCAACATAGATAGTTTTGATTTTATTTGATGCAGGTTTATGGTAACAGTATTGTACATGAAGCCATCACTGGAACCGAACTAGAGAACATGAGACCCCTCTTTGTAGGCCCATGTATCATTGCCCTGAGTGAGGGTCTACCTGTCAAAGAACTGCTCAAAGCTACTAGGAGAATACCTAAGATTCATCTTCTAGGTAGGTTTAGAAGTGGCTTTTTTAATTCTCTAGAAAAATGCATTTTTTCCCATAGTGTTGTGATCTAGCCATCAAAAAACCCTATTTCCATTCACAGTAAAGAGTGATAAGGGAACTGTCATGAGCAAATTGCCAGTACCTTTACTCTAAACATTACTCTTACTCATAGGAGTACCATGGTGTAATATGGTTGATGCGCAACTTGAATCTCAATTAAGAGGTTGAGGGTTCAAATCCCTGCTTGACTTGTCTCTTGACAAGTCTGGTAGGATTTATTCCACCAGATGTACTGTGCACTGCTAGTGGTTGTCAGAGGTAAAGTTAGTATGTATAGTTATTTCCAAAGTACTTTGCTAAATCCCTTTTAGTAAACATCACAAACCTTTACACCAATCGAGTTTGGAGTTGTTTTTTTTGTTTTGTTTTGTTTTTTGAATCTCTCTTGAATCTGACAGCCCCAGGAATACTGAATTCATAAATGCTATGATTACAAATCTGTCTGAAATCCACTGAATCATAATAACTGTTTGTTCTGCTATTTGGAGACCCCCTGTTATGGTTTAGTGTCAAAGTGTTCTTAACCCCTTCCATGCCACCAGATTTTTGAGCATCTGTCAAAAATGAACTGTCAAGAGTTGAATATTTACTTTTATTGAGTTTTTTCATGAGCAAACTGGGAAAAGATATATTGCATAGGAATAAACATATTGAAGGCACAGGTTTCTGTATGAGGAAGAATTTCAAACCATTCTGAGCCTTAATGAAATGTTTTTTGTGTGGGATTTTCCACCCACGGCATGTTAGGGGTTAAAGTGAATCAGTCTACAATCAAACCTGTCTGCTAAGGCCACCCAAAGGAAACAGAAAAAGTGTCCTTTGGAGACAACTGGTTTTTCTTGAAAGGTTGGTTCATCCTAGAGGGAGGCTTTACAGGTAACCACTACAAACAGGCGGCCTTTATAGAGAGTAGGTTACTGGGACAAGTTTGACTGTATGTGTATCAGTTAAAGTTTCATTCTCATTTGTGTTTATTTCATGTTCTTGTCCCAATACAGGTGGTAGGGTAGGGGATCAGCTGATGTCACCCAAAGGCATGGATGATTACTCCAAGCTACCCCCACTAGAGACCCTACAGGGACAATTCGCTGGTCTGCTCAGCTCTTCCCTTAGTCAAACATACACCCTCCTCCAGGCCAATCAACAGAGACTGACAATGAACCTAGATCAGTTGGTGAAGCAGGGAGGAGACTCAGCAGATGGCGCAACAGAGGATAGATGATGTTGGAGTCATAGGCCATGTGGTGCTATAGTTATTTTAATAGAATTTAAACATTATTATGAATCGTTAAGTCTGACTTGACAGCCCACTTTCTCTTCATACAATGATGAAAAGGTTCAAGTGGTCAAGTGATAAAACTGTTTACTTCAGAATAATATACGATGCAACAAATATCTATTCATTAATGGCAATTGATTAAAAGAAAGTCAAATAATGTTGTTATTAAAGTAATTTTACAATCAATATGATTTAAAACCCAAGGTTGCAGAGGCTGCAAATTCTTTTCAACAATCAACACTGAAAAAGTTAACCAAGAATTTGCAGGTAAGGACGTAATAGAACAGAAGCTCATTTGTGTAGCTTTATATTGATATGCGTTTTCTATCACACTCATTCAGTGTTTTGTTTTACAATTCCTGTTAACTCTCTCTTTTGGTCAATTGTTGCCTGGCCTTTGTATATGTGTGAAGGCTAATGGATGAGTATGTGTTTGGCTGTATATGATACAGGGATCATTAAGACCATCTGTGAAGCAATAACTTGGAAACATGATACTGCCATTTTGAACAATCACAATACAGGATTTGTGGTGTTTAAAGTTGAAAAGCTTTCCAGCAGTGCTGTATTTGCCTAAGGTATAGCGACAGCTACCATGCAAGCTTATAAGATTATTCACAAACAATGATGTACATCATAAGTAAGAATATATGTTTCCATATTCATTTTTCTGTCACAGTTCATTGCAGGGCTCAAAACCAGCAGGTGCAAATGGGCCTCCAAATATCCACTCTCAACTTCCAAAATTTTGGAATTCGTACAGAGCCCGATGCATACAATTAACTCTAAAAATTTCAGTCTGGACTCCTTGTGGGAAAAAAAAAGGATGGAAACCTGCATTGTATGATCATTTTTAATTACTTTTACATAGAAAAGATAGATTTGTCCTTGCATCTGAATATTCCTTGTTCACAGCCATCTTAAGGTTGCATCACTCTTTGGAAAAATTCAAGTATATGTCATGTTTCTATGTATATTCTGTACAGATTATGTGCGTGTGAATATTAAAGTGAAAACAAAATCTAGAGAAACAGATGAATATGTCTTGTTTTGTGCCTCCGCCCACCGAAGGTGGTTCGGGAGGCATCATGTTTTCGGGTCCGTCTGTCCGTCCCACTTTCTCGTTCGCGCAATATCTCAAGAACCCTTTGAGGCGTAAAATTCAAACTTGGTGCTAGTATGTATCAGCATAGGAAGATGACTTGATTAGATTTTGGGGTACGTAGGTCAAAGGTAAAATTTCATAGAGGTCAATTTCTGAAATTGCAAGTTTTAGACCATTCTCGCGATGTCTCAAGAACCATATGAGGTATGAACTTCAAACAAGTTGTTAGTATGTATCACCATAGGAAGACAATCTGATTAGATTTTGGGTAGGTAGATCAAAGTTCACGGGTCACGGTGGTCAATTCTGAAATTGCAAGTTTTAGCCTCGTTCTTGCGATATCTCAAGAACAATTTGACGTATGAACTGCAAACTCAGTGCTAATATGCATCACCATAGTGAGACTAACTTATTAGATTTTGGGGTAATTCGGTCAAAGGGTGAAGTTCATAGACGTCAATGTAATGTATATGAAATTTATGGGGTTTTTTTTTAGTTGTTTTAACTACATGTATATGTGAACTATTTTAGCTGTGAACCTCAAACTTTGTACTAATATGCCTCACCATAGTGATACAAAGTGAATAGGTGATTAGGTTTGAACAGTAGGCCAAAGATCATATAGGTCAATATGCATGAAATCAAATATATGTTAGTTTTTATATCTCTACTATTTTGTGTGCATGATTAGGAGGTGATAAAGTGATCAGACTTTTGGGTTATAATGGTTAAGGTCCAAGAGGTCAATTATCATGTAATTGTAGGCCTTTTGTTCTATTCATCACAATAATTCAAGAACAGTTTGAGCCATAAAATTAACTGAAGTTAGGCGGAGGTATATGGAGACACAGTCGCCTTTATCTTGTTTTATAATGTATTGGATAATAGATGAAATATATGATACATTTACTGACGTGAATGAAGTATATAATTCTTTACACTCTAGTCAAACTAACAAGAGCACCAGCAGGCTGACAATAGATGGAACAAAATTATATTATCCTGAATGACTAAGATTTTGTTTGGTTAGCTTCTAGTCAAATTGGCATTGTGACTGAGGTAAATATTTTATTTCGATACCCAAAATGATACAACAAATGACCAACAAACAAATAGTCACCTTAAGATATGTTTTTATTTTGACCAGCAAATACATTTACAATTGAAAAATATAAAAATGTTAAGTCTTTTTACCAAAGAGGTTTAGTGCAGCAAAAATGTATACTTGTACATACAGGCACATTCATATTTCAGGAATCTTTGTATAGCAATTTTTTAGAAAATAAATATATTCATATTTTACATCTTATAAACCTGTGAGGAATGTATAAAGAAATATTACAAAATGCATCTAGAAAAATATGTTTCAGAAAAAATGACCACAATGAATGCTTCCACTTGAATGGTCAATGAATATGTTATAAAATATAGAAATAGAGTAGACACACACAAGCACATTTAGAAAGGGAGTGTTAAAACAGAAATAGGCATACATTAATTAGTACACCAAAATGGGGAATGTTTTCTATGTCAGCTCAACTACATAGACATTGAGATTATCTCTGCCTAGGATATTTTCATGGCTGCTAAATATACAGTATTCTGATTTGCACTTTATGTTAATTAATTGTTCTGAGTTGTTACATGTAAATGTGTTGACAAGGGTATGCAGCTACAGCTCATGCATATTGGCAAAAAGAAGTATTGCTAATGTAATCTGAGTTGGTTGAATATTTCCTTTGGCACTTTAAATATACACATACACGTGGCATTATGATTCAAACAATATTTAAAATACTACATTCAAGAGTTGTCACAATAGTTATTGAATCATATTCTCACTGGAGGAGGGTCATTTTGACCCCCCCCCCCCTCCTTGTACAAAATCCATGACTTCCATGTGACCTCCGCACACATAGTGGTTTTCCTAAAATGGACGAAAACACTCACTGCCCATTTTATCTTCTATGCCTTTTGAAATTTGAAACTTTTAAAATGGAATATTGTTGACTATGCTACTAATAAATCTTTTGAAAGATGGCTATATGCACGTCATTAAATCATTAAAAAAAGATTATTGCTAGAATTAAAAAGAGTAAGGTGGGATGTCAGACATAGAAATCAGGAACATATGAATAAATTACATAATACAAACATGTACAAAGCAGCATTGCCAAGATAGGTTACTAGATCTTTTGGTATATACATTTGTTACATCTTTGATTTTCTAAAGTGAACATATGTCTATTGTCTTTATTATCAAATGACAACAGCAAACCTGAAATGTACATGTATATACAAAAGAAACACAATATTGTTACGATGGAGACGTGTCCAAACACAATGCATATTTGCAGTAATTCAAGACTACAAGACAAAAGTACATTATTCTCCACTAATGTACATGCACAGACTGTTGTGAAAATACTACTAATGAGGACTATATCTAGTACTTCTAAACAGATTTTTAATTATGCCCAGTTTATACATAAAAAGGAGTACAGTGGAACCTCGTTATAACGAACTCCTTGGGACATTACCTCTTTATATCGAAACTTATCCAAACCTTGTTATATCAGGGCTAAATAACAATAGAATACAAAGAAGCGGGACCGGCAAAATCACCTTGTTATAACGAGAGTTTGTTATAACAGTGTTCTTTATAACGAGGTGCCGCTGTACCAGTATCATCTCGATGTACATGTTAGAGAAAAGAAAACACCATTCAGTTGACAGACTTACCTGTACATACCACAAAAGAAAAAGCTTCTACAACTTTTTACATCTCTTGATTATCAGGAGAAATTTAAATTGTTCCAATCACCTAAAAAAAAAATTTGTGTATAGCTAGAATGTATAAAATCAACCTCAGAACACTTCACCTGGCTTTCTATGGGTTAAAGAGTATCAAGAAAATAAACATAAAACCCTCATGCCAGTAACCCAACTCTGAGTTCGGTTCTGTGCAGGCCCTTATTCTATGCGAGCTCATAGTTCATACGGGTATGTTGACTAGTCTCATCCAGTGTGACCAGCGTTAAAAAGGAGCAGCACAAAATTCTGCTAAATAAAAAAAAAAGCTGTCACAAAGAAAAGAAGGTTTTTAAGCATTTTTGGGGTGTATTTACTCAAAAATTCTCCCACAGGCAAAAAAAAAAAGGTTAGCAGCATTTTGGGGGTGTATTTTTACTCAAAAATTCTCTGACAAGCAAAAAAAAAAAAAAAGAAAGAAAAAAAGAAGGCTATCGGCATTTTGGGGGTGTATTTTTACTCAAAAATTCTCTGACAAGCAAAGAAAACAAAAGCACCAGAATTATGCTAAAGTTCTACTAAATTTTGCCAAATTATACTAAGCATAATGCTAGATGGTAAAGCAGTCAAAATTCTGCTAGAAAGCAGAATTCTGCTAACTCTGGCAACATTGGTCTCATCACAAGGTGCTGTAATGTTTATTGGGCGTGTATTTCAACTTGAATATCTCTTGAAAAGAATCACCATTTGAAGCTCTTATTAGCTCATCTGGCCCATTCGGGCCGGATGAGCTTATGCCGTGGCGAGGCGTCCGTCGTCCGTCGTCCGTCCGTCCGTCCTTCGTCTGTCGTCCGTCCACAATTTCAAAATGCTTCTTCTTCGCCATTTCTTACCCGATTTTAATTCCGTTTGCTTTATATGATAGCACTAGGTGGGGGATTCGAAACTTCTACACAGAATTTTGAAACTCATTAAATATGCTAATTTATGCGCATTTCTCAAAAATCACAAAAATTGCTTCTCCTTCCTCATTTATTGACCGATTTCGATTTTTTTTGTTCCATCTGAAAGACTTTCATGAGGTTCATTGAACTTCTACACAGAATTTTGAAATTTTGTCTACAAAATTAATTATGCTAATTTATGCGATATTTATTCAAAAATCACAAAAATTGCTTCTTCTTCCTCATTTATTGACCGATTTTGATTTTTTTTTTCCATCTGAAAGACTTTCATGAGGTTCAATGAACTTCTACTCGGAAATTTGAAATTTTGTGTAGAAAATTATTTATGCTAATTTATGCGAAATTTATTAAAAAGATCACAAAAATGGCTTCTTCCTCATTTATTGACCGATTTCGATTTTTTTTTTTTGTTCCATTTGAAAGACTTTCATGAGGTTTATTAAACTTCTACTCGGAATTTTAAAATTTTGTCTAGAAAATAATTTATGCTAATTATTTATGCAAATTTATGCAAAATTTATTAAAACATCACAAAAATTGCTTCTTCTTCCTCATTTATTGACTGATTTTGATTTTTTTTCTTCCATTTAAAAGACTTTCATGAAGTTCATTGAACTTCTTCATGGAATTTTGAAATTTTGTCTAGAAAATTATTTATGCTAATTTATGCGAAATTTATTACAAAATCACAAAACTTGCTTCTTCTTCCTCATTTATTGAGGAAGACTTTCATGAGGTTCATTGAACTTCTACTCGGAATTTTGAAATTTTATCTAGAAAATTATTTATGGTAATTTATACAAAATTTATTACAAAATAAAAAAAATTGCTTCTTCTTGAATGAGTCAGTTGATTCATATGGCACCTTTCATGATGCACTCTTTATTGTATTACACAATAATGAGTTTTGGCATAGCACCCATCGCTGTGTGTGGTACTACTCCTGAGGCTGAGTTCTACAGGCTGCAATAGAGAAGTAGTTCACCCTTTCGGCCCTAGTTAGCTCATCCGGCCCGAATGGGCAGATGAGCTTATGCCATGGCGAGGCGTCCGTCGTCCGTCGTCCGTCGTCCGTCCGTCCGTCTGTCCGTCCGTCCGTCCGTCTGTCCGTCCGTCCGTCCTTCGTCCCGTCCGTCCACAATTTCAAAATGCTTCTTCTTCGCCATTTCTTACCCGATTTTAATTCCATTTGCTTTATATGATAGCACTAGGTGGGGGATTCGAAACTTCTACACAGAATTTTGAAACTCATTAAATATGCTAATTTATGCGCATTTTCGAAAATCGCAAAAATCGCTTCTTCATTTATTGACCGATTTTGATTTTTTTTGTTCCATCTGAAAGACTTTCACGAGGTTCATTGAACTTCTACACAGAATTTTTAAATTTTGTCTAGAAAATTATTTATGCTAATTTATGCAAAATTAATTAAAAATCATGAAAATTGCTACTTCTTCCTCATTTATTGACCAATTTTGATTTTTTTTGTTCCATCTGAAAGACTTTCATGAGGTTCATTGAATTTCTTCACAGAATTTTGAATTTTTGTGTAGAAAATTATTTATGCTAATTTATGTGAACAAATTGCGTGAATTTCTTTGCTGGATGCCGGATGAGCGCCACATCATTGATGTGCTAGTTTTGAATATAGTATAGCGACATTGAACCTCTAACATACAAGCAAAATATTTTTTGGTGACTGGAACACTTAAGGATAAGTCAGCAAGCACCAACTGCATTTTTCAGACAAAAAGGTTGTACTGTGTCTTTTTGCCAAGCCTAATGAATCCCCTGAAACACACGATGGTCTATTTTCAGAACTAAAGAATTTGTATAATACAGGGAAAACTCGACATAACGAGGTCGGCTATAACGAGGTAATGGCTATAACGAGAATGTTGTCACGGTCCCAAATTTACTTGTGTGTAATTTTATGGCAGCACAAATCTTTGATGGCGAGGTCGGCTATAACGAGCTAAATCTTGTGCCTCTAAAACAGAAAAAGATATCATTGCTGATCATTCCCGTTATAACGAGCAAGCAAATTTCACTGCGCCTCAAGTGGACAAAAATCATTCAGCTGGAAAATCTGCACACCCACAAGCATATATTGGGGCATCGCGATGCGATGCGGGGTGCGTCTTTTTATTTGTATCACACACAGTGCAGGGCCCGTCTTTTTATTCATATCACAAGTCACAGCGCAGGGAGCGTCTTTTCATTCATATCACGGTGCTAAGCGAGACAGGCCCCCGGAGTATGAATGAGACTTTTTTTTCATACCATGAGTATGCACTATGCTGACAGTACAGTCGCAGTCCCAATACCGATAGCTATTGGCGATACACATGTATATTCAATGCAGAAGTGTGACAGGCTTTATAACCCTTAGTCGTTAATTCGCGTCTGAAAACAATGCTTTTAACACATTTTCCGACATGATCCGATATTTTATTAGCTAATTCAGATTGAGAATTAACATAATAAAGCCTTTATAGCTTTCAAATGAGTATACAAGCGGCGGCAGCAGAACTAGGTACATTATTATTGTACATGTAAAATCTAATCCCATATGTGCATTTTTATGTATGTTCTGATATAACGAGAAAACAGCTATAACGAGGAAAATCCTTCGGTCATTACGGCCTCATTATATCAAGTTTCCCCTGTATTAGTATGCCGCTTTAATGGCTCAAACCCTCTGGTATGTGTTATTACAGGCAAGGGTTCATATGCAAACTACTTTAGGGTGTATACCATGGTCTGCTATCATCCTGTGATCTATATCATTGGCCAATAGTTGTAGTCATAGATAGCTGTGGTTTCCATGAGCTCTTTCTCTTCATTGCTCCATCTAGGTGAATCTTTTGACATGATTCCCATCTTCCTGGAAATAATGTCTCTTAGATCAACCACCTTCCTCAATGCTGGGGATCGCATTTTGGTGTAGCATCGGATAGGGTCAGATAGCGCATCATCAGATTGCTCGTAATAATCAAGCGCCCTCTGAAGCTGATTTTTGGCAGCACAAGCATCGCCCATCGTTTCTAGTGTCTCCGCTATCTCCACGTTCCATTTCATATTCTTAAGAGCCCTCTGTCGCATCTCAAGACAGCGCTGAAGGGTGTCCAAGGCGTCATCGCAATCACCAAGCTGCAGGGCAGCCCAACCTTCAGACTGTAGAGTACGTGCTGTGTTGAGATGTTCACCCAGGATTGGCATGGCAAGCCCGAAACCCTCCTTGAACATCTGACGTGCTCTAGTGATGTCACCTGTCCTGGCAACTATCTTGGCCTCTGTGAAATGGAGACAGAACTCCAGGATATTCTTTGTCTTGAGGTGCTCTTGGATTTGATGTCCCTTGTTGATATAGTGCATGGCACCTTCTAGGTCACCATTGCAACCATAGAGAATTGTTGCAACATGTATGTAGCAAACCAGCAGGGTGCCACTCGGTTGGGTGCACAACCTAAAATAAAATGACAATAGGAGGAATCAAGAGAGGGATCTTTATGCATCACATAAAAACTGCACTAAAAAAGGGTACGAAACATTAAGAGAATCGCATTGAATAGAGGCATACTAAATCTCTTTGTCTTGCACTCATCAGAGTAAACCGCAAGAATGAACAGAAAGCCGAAATTGAACAATATAAATAGAAAGCAAACACATTTTGGTGGAATGGTAGCTATCAATCAACGTGACATACTTTGCTGAATAACCACTTTCATTTATCTGAATATTAATCTGAATTTCTATAACTTAACCATTTTCCAGCTGATTAACGGATGAAAGGTTATTAGATAAAGTTTCTTACAAGAAGAGGATTATGTCAAAGGAGGAATAAACTTGGCATATTTTCCAGCATTTTCTACAATACCATCCAGCTCCCCCTATCAGACAGAAATGCCTTGAAAAGTAATTCTGCCTTGGGTGGCTATAAAAAAGAGGTACATGTACATGTAACCAGCTGAAAATGAAAAGTCTGTTTCAATTCCGAGTTTCAGGTCCCAATCTCAAAAACTTTTAAACAGAGTTATTTCCTCAAGATTTCCTTACTCTTCATTATACCAACACAATTTTGTTAACATCAAAGACAGAAAAGCAATATATTGTTTGGTTTCTATTATTGTCCCCCAATAAACCACAAACCTCCAACTCTAACCTCCTTACAGTTAGTCCCCTAACCAGGGGCGGATCGAGGATTTTGTAAAAGAGGGGGCCGGAGCCAATGAGGCAATTTTTTTTAAATTGTGTACTTAAGGTATGCCAGTTGGGTTTCAAAAGGTGGGGCCACGGCCGATTCGGCCCCCCCCCCCCCCTGGATCCGCCCCTGCCCCTAACCCACATCAAATGAAAATGAACGGATTGAGTGGTGGATGACCCCAAAATGATGCATCAGGCTCTATCTTCAGAACAAAGTGGTTTGATAAACAGTCCTACCTTTCGATAATATCCAGAGCTTGAAAGATACATCGCAGAGCTTGTTCCTTGCATCCCATGTTATGGTAGACTGCAGCCATGCAGTAGTAGTTCTTGCCAATATTTAGATGGTCCTTCCACAGTCTCTTCTGAAGAGTTATGCTTTCTTCATGGCAGGCTATGCCTTCCTTGCAGTTACCTGCATTGAAAGTGTAGCAACAAGTAAGTATGTTAATTTATAAAACTTGAATTATATACTTCTACTCAAAATTATTTACAAAATGTTATACATGTATTATCTACTTCTTAATTAAACATATTTTGGCATTTCTTATGTTAAAAGTTCAAAGTATCACCTAAGTTAGAACTAATATATATTTGATATGTATTTAGTAAAAGTCAATATATAATATTGTAAGCTGACCAACTTTCTCTCTTTCTCTCCACTGCTCTATACTTCTGCTCATACAAATCAAATTAAGCTCTTGCTCTCCTACAGTAAAAAAAACATGCTATACAATCTAACTGAAGAAAGGAAGATAAAATAAAATAGTCTTTACTAGACTAGATCCTGAGTTGCACTGACTTTACTAACAGAAATTCAACTTGAACAGATATCCACATAAACAAGTGAATGAGTAAATTACGCAATGCGTAATAAATGTCCCCGCCGGAAGTGCAGATCTGTGGAAATTAACTAGCCTGAACCTTAAAACTTCAGTGAAAAACTTTAGTGAATAAAATAATAATGTTACTGCATGCAAAAGAAGAGAATACCAACAATGCATGTATACAACTGAAATATAAAACATGAAAACATTATGAATCTTCAGCCATTTTGAATAAATTTGCATAAATTTGCATGAATAATGAATTTCAAAATTCTGTGTAGAAGTTTGGAAGCCCCCACCCAGCCCTATCAGATAAAACAATCGGAATCAAAATCCGATGTGAAATAGAGGAGAAGTAGCATTTTTCGTCAATTTTGAATAAATTTGCATAAATTTGCATAATTAATGAATTTCAAAATTCTGTGTAGAAGTTTGGAAGCCCCCACCCAGCCCTATCAGATAAAACAATCGGAATCAAAATCCGATGTGAAATAGAGGAGAAGTAGCATTTTTCGTCAATTTTGAATAAATTTGCATAAATTTGCATAATTAATGAATTTCAAAATTCTGTGTAGAAGTTTGGAAGCCCCCACCCAGCCCTATCAGATAAAACAATCGGAATCAAAATCCGATGTGAAATAGAGGAGAAGTAGCATTTTTCGTCACTTTTGAATAAATTTGCATGAATTTGCATAATTAATGAATTTCACGATTCTGTGTAGAAGTTTGGAAGCCCTCACCAAGCCCTATCAGATAAAACAATCAGAATCAAAATTGGCCAAGAAATGACGGAGAAGTAGCATTTTCTAACATTTGAGCACACACGGACAGACGGACGCACGCACGCACGGACGCACGGACGCACGGACACACACACACACGCACACACAAACGGAGTCCGTTTCATAGTCCCCTCGCGAACTTCGTTCGGCGGGGACAATTAAATCATCAATTAAACAACCAATCAGTAATAAGAAAAATGGAACTGTCTACAAAATGGACTAACCCAGAGAGAAGCAAGAACCAATAATCAGCATGGAAAGATGGTCATGAGATGTTCTGAATATGAATGAGAATGTAACAATAGAAACATGTGGAGTGAAGGTGGAATGTAAAAGAAAGTATGGGAGATGGAATGGGAGAAACCAGGTGTGGCTATGGCAATGACATGTGAAGGTGGAGAGAGGAAATGAAGGTCATGAGTTGGAATGTAAATAAACAGGGCAAAATGTAAACATTGGAGTATGGGAAAGTAAAATGTAAAACAGCCAAGTAAAATACATACTGCAAAAATCGACTGTTACAATATAATATCATATGATCAATGTAATATAATATGTCAATATCATAAAATATGTCATAATATATAATAAATGAAAATGTCAAAATCAAGTTTAAAGACTTTTAAAATGGCCAGACATTAAGTGTACCCACCATCCAGTCTAGCATGAGTACATGCCATTTCAACTAGAGTATGCTCCTTCAATCTCCATAGCTGCATTCTGGGAGAAAGAACACCCTTCCTAGAATCATCCTCACAGTCAGATGTGGGTCCTTCCTCCAGGTTCCTCTCTAGTCTCTCAATCATTTCCAGTGTTTCTTCCTGGTAGCTGGATAACAACAACAACAAACAGAGAGGAAGATAAGTATTTCATTTTAATTCAAGCCAAAAAGTATTAAAGAGGGCAATAATTGTTTTGTTTCAATCACATGACTATTATATAACATTTTAAAGGTACTAATATTTAACATTTTGTAGTGAAAATGATAATGTAGGTTGAAAATTGTAATCAATCTCCTAAAATGCTTGGAAAATACTCCCCATAGTTTAGAGCAATGTCTTAATTAATTAAAAGAGAATTTCATTGTGTTTATCTTAATTACTGTTTTCTTGGGTTTCTGAGTTTTCCCCTTACTATATCTTTTCTCAAGTTACTTATCTCACTTGGGATTAATTTAGCATCTCCATTCATTTTCATTTATTTATTTTTTTTTGTTTGTTTCATATTGATATTAAATCATCACATTTCAAGGTCGCATAATAAAGCAATGTTACCTGATCGCTAACTTTGGCCTGGCACTGTCAAAGAAATAAAATCCCAGAACGGACAAGATAGCAGCATGATCCAGGCTATCTCCATCTGGTGCCAAGAGATTGAGTGCCTGTCGATACAGGTCCTCGGCATACTTCATGTCGCCGTCTACATAGCGTACCAGACGACCTGTAAGTTGAAACAAACTGAAAGGTGACTCAAGAGTATAGCAGATGTTTACAGAAACTTCTATTAAGACTCCAGATTGCATGATGTAGCTTATGTGATGTTCACAATTTCATAAAGAAGTTGGTGTAGCCATGAAATTTAAAAAAGCAATTCATTTCATGATTACATTCATTGAGTTACAGAATGGTAGTGATTTATTTTAGAGGTTGATACAATAGGGTTCTTACATCGGGAGACTGTTAGACTTAACCTATAATTAGTCTGGAATTTAGACCTGGCCTAAAGTTTGTCAGATTTTATGAAGGACCAGCCTATGTCTCCATAGTATTAACCCGACTTGTATTCAATACAATCCGTACCTAGTGAGATGAGGATCCTAGCTTGGCGTTGCTTGTCCTTTCTCTTCTCTGCTGCTTCCAGACATGCCTGGTAGAAAGAGATAGCATCTTTGGTTGGGATGAAGAGCAAGATGAGCTCCCTGGCCTGGTAAGCCACTTCAATGAAGAGATCATAGCTGTCTTCAAAGCAGTGGATAGCTTCCTATAGTTAAACCACATAATAACAGAGTTACCAAATAGTAAATAGTTAGAATGCTCAGGTTATAATCCCTCTAACAATAATGTCGAACACTAGTAAAATTCCAAATTTCAACCCTGGAACAGACATAACCCTAACCCTATATCTATTCTAAAACATTGCAACCCAAGCATGAACTCTATTATGAAATAAAGCCCAGAACAAAGTTAGAATCACCATGTTGACATTGTACCAGCACTGACAAGAAGTATAGGGTTCCTTTTTAAGGAAAGGACAAAAGGAATACTAAAGTTGAGTTCTTATGACAGTCTCAGGCCTTGTATTTTTTACACTTACTGCTTTGCAATGTGAATGATAGCTCTTTCAATACAGGTATTCAAATCAATCAAAAGAACAATTCCTAAATCAGAGAGATATTTAGCAAATACAAATTGGTAACAATATTGGTACTGATATTGTCATTATTTTTAAAAAATTGTACCTCGTACTTTTACTGGCAATTGAATTGGTAGTTTGGGGAATTTGTAGTCAAATTAGTACTGACATTTTTATTAGTATTGGCAGTGTCAATAGTGAAATGATATTAATATTGTCATTGACACTTTTATTGTTATCAGCACTGCAGTACAGAAACTGATGTAGTATGACAGTAGCAAATGATAGTTGGATAAAAGAAACTGTTTTGACTCGCCCTTACCCATCAATACTAATAGCTTACCTGCAACAATTTTTGCATATTCTGCAGTTCAGCTGTGAAGATGGGAATGGACTTGCAGGCATCGTCTTGCTCCAGTAGATCCGCTGCACGCTGCAGTAGTCGAGCATAGAAACCACAGTACCTTACTCTCACCAGGTCTGTCTCTGCTGGGGAGAGGAAGAGGTTGTATCGTTCTTCAATGTACAGGCGCAGAAAGGAGAGGATGTTGAAACGTTTGGTGAGTGTATCCATGGTGATTAAAGAGCGTGTGTGGAGAGGGATGAGGAGATCTCTCTTGGTACAATATGTGGGATTGATGTTGGTGATACAGGCAGCAGCAGCATCTGAACAAAAAAGGGTGTAAATGGATTAGAAAAGCAGCTAGTTAGAATCATCCCATTTCAAAGAAAGCTTTGAATTACATTTGATATGATTTGATTTTGGTATAAAACACAATTTCCATAGGCTCTATCCCAAATTATCTCAGACTTCATATTCAATGGGTAAACTAAAGAGTAAGGAAGTATGCACCAGATTTCATCAGGAAAAACCTCTTGAGTCACCATGCTCTACCACCCTGAGGTAAATAATACAGAAAATCTCCTGTAAAAGACCAGCAAGGCAGTTAAACTGATAATCGTTGGAGAAATAATGTACAGTTTCTTTGGAGATTGAAAAAATGGGATGAAACTTGTATCATACAGCACTGAATGAACTTCTGTGAACAAACACTAACTCTGCTATTTCTATGGGAAAGTTAGAATTGAATACAGGACTATTAAACCATAGAAGAAGAAATATTGAAAAATCTGCCCAGAAGAAAGTTGGACATCATAATGTGAGGAGCTGCAAAACCTTGATGTCACTAAAGATTTAACCTGTTGATCTTGGGTAACTGCAGTCCATGGCAAAATGTGTGTTATACCAAAATCAAATATGTCCGACAAGCTTGTATCATTATGAAAAAAGGAAGGAAATACAAGGGTATCATATAAGTGGAACAAACAATGTGAAGTACCAGTAAATGAAGAACAGATGAAATTCAGCTGTGCAAGGTGTTGCTGTAGTGGGCGAGATAACCTATTCACAACACTCTCCATCAGTTGCTCCAGAGTTTGCTTGGCCCTATTGGAAAGATGTTCAACCTCCTTGCTTAAATCACCATCATCACCATCATCTCCATCATCCTTGCCACTCCCATCCTCCTCATTTTCAAGAGGAGCTTGAGAACTTGTCCTCCTCTTTCTGTGACCCCTGTTGCGAAGGTCATCTATCATATCTGTTGGGTGGCACCTCTTATCTCTCAGGTCAGCTCCAACAAGCTCGAGGGCAAAAGGGATTCCACCACACAGCTCAATAATCTCATTGATGTGCTCTTTGTTACTAGACTCTTCCAGACCGGTTGCTATGGAGAAGAGAAGTTGTTTGGATTCATCGGGTAAGAGTGGATTTAAATGAACTGTCAGCACCTACAAAAAAAAAAAAGAGGAAAGGAAAGAAATATATAAGTACTGAACCACATAAACAGATTCTGTTATAATAACTGAGAATTGGATGCAGCAAAAAAAAATCAAAGAAGATGGTTGTTGTATTGCTTTTGGGGTAAAGGGACAGATCACAAGTGAAGCATTTGATATTTTTATGTCAAATACATAACTTAGACTTTTTGACATTCCATTTATCTTCATTGAATTTAATTTCATTACAGCTAATTCACATTAACCATTTGGCCACTGATTAAATTTACAATTTCAAATGCAAAGACATTTACAGTTTAAATGCATTATGAGACACTTTATTCCATGTTTGCCAACACTTTCTCTCAAATGGTTCTTGTTTGTGTACCATTACAAGAAAGAAATGAACACAATATTAATCAGAATTGATATCTCTAGTCATGATGAGAGTTTCTTAAACTACTGTAAATGCAGAAATATTCGAGGTACATTAATTTTCGCGGATGTGTGTGTGTGTCCAATTCATTTTTGAGCGCGTGTGTGTAGTTGCGCATGCCGTATGCATTTGAATGGACTGCTTGTGTGTAAATTAATAAATGGAGTGGGTGTACATACAAGCGTGTAATTGTGCAGCGCAAATTTAGGAACACGCGAATGTTTTGGGGTCGCTCAGCACAAAAATTTAATCGTGCAAAAATAACAGCATTTAAAGTACCTGATTCATAATCCTGATGAAGCTAAACTTCCACTGTGATGTCATAATGAGAAGCACCCTAGATGATTCTGCAATGACCTCTTGACACAGCTCCATGAAATCATTTTGAAGGTCACTACCCCCAAAGCACTCTGCTCCATCCAAGATGAAAAGATGCCACTCCTGTAGATCATCTAGGGCATCTCCAACTCCGGGGATCATCCCATCTTGTCTTTGTTGCCATGGTAACAGAGCTGATGTCATCTTCATCTCTACCTGGCGTACGTCATTGAGTCCTCGAAGTTCCACAGAGTGGATATTCAGCTCAACATCAATGAGCTTGCTCCATTTCCAAAGCTCCTGAGCCACCTGAGCAGCAAAGTGGGATTTTCCAACCAACGGACCTCCACAGATGAGTGCCAATTTGATCAAGGGATGTACAACCTCCTCTCCATGTTTGATACAGGTCAGTATGGTGTTAGCAAAGGTTTCAACCACATTGTTCATGTCATGTTTCCTTCCAATGAAAGAAAGTTGTTCAAGTCCACTAAGCAGAATGTCTGACATCTTTTGAGAGATATTAAATATCCTTAAACTTTAAGATGCACAGATCTAGTTAAAGTAATAAAGGAAAATATATCAAAAGGTACTAATATGGTCGATGTGCAATCAAGAATCAGACATCAGTTATTTTTAGTTTGTTTAGATCTAATTTCACATCATATTTTGAATTCATTAATGAAGAATTTTCATGTAAATCCAAGTATTCAGAGATTTTGAAATTGATTATTTTAAAGCAATTCTAATTTCACTTCCATTACTAACAAAATTAGGCCTATACCTTTTCTTAATTACCAATATTTTTATTAAATCAATATTTTTATTAAATCAATATTTTTATTAAATCAATATTTTTATTAAATCAATATTTTTATTAAATCAAAATTATAATTTTAATATACTTATAGTTTTCCTTCAAATTCATCTTCTGGAGAACTCAATCCTTTTAGAAGATCGAGCCTAAAAAGTGAAATCAGTGTATCCTTTTTCTTTTCACATCAAGCCTGGGGAAAGAAAAAATCTTAAGGATAAATATGAACTATTAGTCTATTCATGAAAAAAAAAAACCATGGGCCTTTTTCCATTTCTAATATCCATCATTCATGTACTTGCCGTAATGATCTCTAATTATGATGATAAAAATACATCACTAGTATTTAATGCAGCACAGTGCAATGACAGAATGTTACATGAAATGATTTTCATTATCCAAAACTTGATCGTCAGTGCCGGCTGGCTGTGACTGTGAGTGACTGTCATGTTTTCAAAACTTACCTTCCCTGGTCCGTGCACTGCCAAGCTCAGCAATATTTGCTCAATATGTCTCCAATAAACAATACACACATTTCTGGTCAAACAACTAATAATACTGGCAACATTCTCGCACATTTCTAACGAACAAGGGAAGCAGAAACTAACTGTCATCGATGCGTCGATCATTTGCACTTGACGAATGACGCACTTTGCATGTTATTAAGATTTAATTGTTAAAACTTGGCCGTGGCATTGCCATTGCAAATTCACTGCATGTCTTTCGGTTTCATTTACTTGATTATCTTCCTAAGCTAAGCATAGCATCTCGGTAAATAGTCATACGATACGAAGTCATTACCCATCATCTTAGCTAAGTACTGCGAACTCTTCAAAAATGTCGTATCTTGCAAGGTATACTAATCACGGCCGTGTTTACCTTTTTTAATTTGTGTACAAACGAAAGTACGTACCTATGCGGCCAGCTAGCTACAGCCAAGGGGATTCCCCAACTAGAGATCTGCGGTATTTACCCTATGACGTCATGTATCAACTGAGGGCGATAAGTCTTCTAGATCAGCGCTTCTCCGTGAAACTCTCTCAGGTGGGCAGAGAGGTCGGCCGAAAAAATATTGTTAAAATATAATAAACAAAAAGAAATGTGTCTGATTATACATTACACAGCTGGAATTCAGATTTCTACTGCTACGTGTTAAAATATAAGGTAAGCAGAATAACATTTTAGGCATTACAAAATGGGACAACAACTTATTACTACATGCCAGTTCGTTCAGTAAATTTTCTTGTGTCACGTTTCATTGAATTTTTCTCATTCAATTTTTGTAAGGTGTGCCTCAAAAATTCCTAAGATCCAGAGTGGGCATCGAAAATTTTCTAGATCTTGGCCTGGGTAGCCGTATGGAGAGCAGGGGAACTGCCGGATCAAGATTTCCACAGCATCACCATTGTAATATAAACAGTTTAAATGTTTGATTTGAAAAACTTGGACAAGTGAGTTGCCGGATGATTTACACTGGGACTTTGGCCAAATAACTATGAAGAAATGAAAATAATTAATCAAATTTATTAAAAATTAGAATGAAAAATAATAATTCATCAGCCAGGTGACATATCCTTCATTAGGTTGGAACTTAGTATAGTTCAGTTCTTTAATTAACTTTACAAATATCTTGTGACAAGAAGTCTAGATGTAGGCCTACTAACTTCATCTTCTAGTAGACACGGCTTACAAACGGGGAGGGGTGCCCAAATAACAGTAGAACAGAAAAATACGCCACATCAACCCAATAGGCTAGCACCTATCGAAGCATTATTTGAAGTCAAATCTTTAATAAATTAGAGCATGGATATAAATATATTGTCGGTCGTATATTCATGTTAAGGGGGTCTTTCCCCTTTGTTTCCTATACGGTCTGACAATTTTGTCTGCCACTGAACCACTTACCCCCTAAAATTTCAAAATTTGTTTTCTCGATAAGGCCTTTTACCCTGCTAAAATTTACGTCCCAATGATTATTAAATTCTTCTGTACTTCTACTCTCTTATTCTCTTACTTGGTTACACCATGTACACTGCGCCTACAATTTAGAGCACTGTATACAGCGTGGATTTGGCGCATTATATGAATTCATTATAATTTATATGAATTATTATAATTATATACTTTTGTTAAATTCATGTATTTTACTGATGTATGAATATTGTTTTTGAAAGCTAGAGAAAGGCCGAGAAAAGAGAGAGAGAGGGGGGGGGGGAAGAAGAGAGGGGGAGAGAGAGAGTAAAAACGATGACTGATAATAAAGAGAGTGAGGGTTAAAGGAGAGAGAGAGAGACTGAGAAAGAGGGTGGGGGCATAAATAGATCGCTAGCTATAAATATAATATAGCTGGCGGAGAGATGGGTGGGATGTCGAATTTTAGGTCGAATGTATATACATGGCATCAATACGCATGCATATAATTATAGTAGACCTACAACAGAGAGATAGAGAGGGAAGGGGTGGGGAGAAGAGAGAGAGAGAGAGAGAGAGAGAGAGAGAGAGAGAGAGAGAGAGAGAGGTTCAACAAATCATCAAATAAAAAAATAAACACTGCATCATTATCTGGAAGCCAGGATAGGCCCCATTTCGGTGACCGATGTTCAATTCAAGAGAAGAGATTTAGTGCTGAAAAATAGTGCCACATGCAGGCCCGGCCGTAACAAAAATTTTACTGGGGGTGCAAATATTACATGAGATGGACTTTATTGAGGGAGCAAAACGACCGAGCGGGGGTAGGGGAAGTTTTGGCATTTTTCTATCTGAAAATCAAGAATTAATTGCACGCACGTCACGTTTATGAGGTGATCTGCAGAATCAAGAAATTGAGGGGCAACCGCTAAGGAGCTGTAAGGAGTATTCATTTATTTATTCATTATATATATATATATATATATATATATATATATATATATATATATATATATATATATATATATATGCAGTGTGTACCTTTAAAAGGAAACCCAACATTCTCCAGCAACATATGTCAAATAAACATAACTTAATTCATTGCAATACATCATAAAAAGAGGAATTTTATCTCCTTTCATATGCTACCACATTTGTGATGATAAAGAGAATGGGAACATTGAACTAAAACGATTTTGAACCAGCAATGTCAAATTTGATTTGCGCACGAGAGTGAGATCTATTCATCTATGTACGCAATTAATAGCCATTCATTGAATCTCACTCTGCTTCCTCGAGCACACAACGCTTGAACAGACAAGGCGGTCATTTGAAAGCACATTGGGGCTAATCTTGGACTCATATCTCATTAAAGGTTGCATACATGGTGAAACATCATGAAATAGCACCTTTCTTTGCTATGCGTCTTTATCACTTTTTTTTTTGTCTTCTTTGCCTCGTACCTACAGTGGAATTACACTTTGCATAATTACTTCTGTGCATGCGCAAACTACTTTTGACATAACTCACTTAAACCCTTTCATATTTATTCATGCATGACAATACATATTTGGTATGAAAGAGGATGAATTGAACTTTGTCTAATGTGCACTGTCCCCCCTGCCCCCGGGAGCGCCGCCTCTGTGTGACTGACTTGCTTCTACTCTTTAAAATAATTAGGGGGACGCCGTTTGCCCGAAAATTAACTTTTCAGTGTCTTTGCGAGCGAGCGAAGCCAGCGGGCAGAAAAATTGGCCAGTTTTTCCTTCTTTTTCTTCCCTTCCCTTTTCCCTTCCTTCTTTTCTTTCTTTTTTTGTTTTCCTTTTATTTCTTTTTTCCTTTTTGTTGTCTTTTTTTCCTTCTCCTTTCTCTTTTCTGCTTTTTCTTTTCTCTTTAATTCCTCCCTCCCCCTATTTTTGCCGACAGGTGCTCACTTTTTCAAAGACTTGCTTTAGAGTCACTAGTAAAGTTGACTTAAAGATTTAACTATTTAATTTGTCTATGCATGGGTGTAAAACAACACGGCGTGCAAATATATTATAGTGTTGGTATTTATCGTATATATTATTGCTATAAGCAGTGACTGATTTAGGGGGGGGGGGTGGCACATCCGGCTCGTGCCCCCGGCCCCCCTTTTGGAAGAAAAGTATGCATTGTGCCATTTTTGGACCCCCCCCCTAAGCGACTTTTGGAGAGCTGACGAGACCCCCAAATACGGGTTTTGTTTGTTTGTTTGTTTGTTTTTGTTTGTTTTTTTTTTGGTTGCTTAATTGTCAGAGATTTATGGAGGGAAAGTAGACCAGCATACCCCCCCCCCCCCCGGTGGTCAAAAAAAAAAGGTGGTGAAAATTAAACCTCTAAAATCGCAGTTTTAAGCTGTGGATCATACATAATACTGACAGTTGAGACAGGTCTGTAAAAGGTTATTATTAAGAGGGGAGGGGGTTCCCACATCTCCCGCGTCCCTGTTCATCATGCACTCCTTGGTTCACCCCATATCCCTCATGATAGGCTCAGTAGTTGAGCAGTCGGGTCTCCGCGGGAGGTCCCGGGTTCGAAACTCTGCCCTGCACTAGTGCAATGACCGTGAAACATCACACGCATCGTCAATTTAAAGTCCCTCGAGAAGATGAACGTGTAAAAAAGAATTTACTATCATGATAGCAGATGCAGTGTCGTTTAAGGCCAGCGGCCAGCCCAGGTTCTATGCACGAAGTAGCCTCTTGTCGAGGCCCTGGCGCTGTTAAAATCCTTGGCGATATGGAGGCAAAATTTCTGGCGAGCGAAGTGAGCCAGAAAAACCGAGGCGCTTGCGCCGAGGGCCTCTTGACACCCGATCTGAATTTCTTTTGTATTTCATTGTTTTGACGAATATTCCGACCAAATTTTGGTCGGTGAAAATCATCCAATAAGCGCGAGCTACCATGACGTAATGTTAAATATTCATGACTCGACTGCACGCTATTTCTTACATGGCGTTCAACGTTTCTTCCACGACGAGTGATGACGATATTTGTAAGAGCTTAGAATATGGCGCTAGAATGTTGAAGATTGACAGATTCAAAGATTTGCAAGTTGATGCAATCAAATCTGTACTTAAAGGACAAGATGTTTTTGTGAATCTGCCTACTGGCTATGGAAAAAGTGTTATTTTTCACGCGCTACCGCTCTCTGCTGATTACCTCCGTGGGCCAGGGATGGAGAGTGAGACTGCTGCTTCGCGAGGGCCAGGCGGATCCCCCGGGGCCTTGCCGGGCAGTGAAGTTGCTGGTAACTCCTTGGTTACATCATCTTCTAGTCTATCATCTTCACGAAGCATTTTGTTGATTATTTCCCATTTGGTGTCTCTGATGAGAGACCAGGTGAAGTCGCTCAAGAAACGTGGACTTCAAGCCATCTATCTTGGGGACGCTTCGTCACAAGATGTGACTTTAGAAGTATAATTTTGAATTTGACTCGGTCAAGATCTAAAAACTAACTGTGTTAGTGTTATTTGTTAATAACGCTGTATATAACGTGTTATGTTAGACTTGATGGAGATGCATCTATTGTTGAACGGTGACTTTTATTGCCCATTCTTCATTATTTGTAAATATCTTGAGAAATATGTACATTTGTCTTATTTCAAATTACCATGGTTTGTAAGCTAGAGATAGAATTCTTCATAATGTGCTTGTCTGTGAATGTATTTTGAGCAAGAGATTTACGTAATCCCCCCCAAAAAATAATAGACTAGTCCAGAACTGAAGTAAGAAATCCTTGAGATTTCATTGGCCAATTTGCTGGGCGATCGCCGCGGTAATCTAACTGTTCACGTTTTCATGCATAATTCAGTAGGAAATCGTGCCTCATGAATATATAATTCAGGTCGGGTGTCAAGAGGCCCTCGGTGCAAGCGCCTCGGTTTTTCTGGCTCGCTTCGCTCGCCACCAGAAATTTTGCCTCCATATCGCCAAGGATTCCAACAGCGCCAGGGCCTCGACAAGAGGCTATGCACGAAGGAGCCATGCAGGATCCTCTACTCGATCATGATGAGGGCTCTAATCCTTACGTGGTACGTACCGTACCGTATATATATATACGTGTAAAATTCGCACGGAATGGTCGTCGTCGAGAAAAACGAGTGAATGAATGGCTGCAGTTTGGCTCCCCATTGTGTACTGTATTTTGTACATCTGCACTGTGTTAATTAACAAGGTAATGTTCGTATGGAATTTCTGTAGGGATAAAGGGAAATCAAATTGTTCCCCGTACCAACGGTCTATATAATTTGCAGCTTTTATCAGCATTTTGTCATCTACAATTTATTATGGGCCTGCCCCACGCATTCAAACTTGTGTTATTATTATTTATTAATAACGGTGTTAATGTTATGCCAGTTAAACTTATGGTAATGTAATTATAGATCTAAGAAAGATTCGCAGGTGATTTATACAGCTGCAGTTCAGTGCTGTTTATGGATTTTTTAAAGAAGAGGTTTTATGAGGTTTTATGAACGTTTTTATAATTTCATTAAACCCATAGATCTAGATCTATAGATCTATGTCTTAACAGTAGAAAAATCTTATAAATTGACAGCTATTAATATTTTTAAAATATAAATTCTGAAATAATGAATAATATCAATTATTATTCAATTTCCTTTGAAAATTGAAATGATAATGATAATAGATCTAATATGAATGGTAATAATAATGATATAGACCTCTAGAATAATAATAATATAATATGATGATAAATTAATAATAGACCTCTAGCTCTAGGTCTAATAATAAATAATGATAATAGTAAAAGTATGGTGGTGGATCCAGTGTCCGAACACTTTTCAGAAAAGCTTCGCCTCGGGGATGATAGAAGGGCCGGTATGAACACCACCTTGGGAGTGATAATTTCCACCACCATCCGATTACAGAGCAGTCCATATTTGTTTTATATACCTCATCCTTTTTATTGATTCAGTTGCTAAGTCACTCGCCATGTTGAATTCTTACGCGCTTGCGCGTATATTGAACGCAGTCACGTAGCCTAGCAACTCGCGAAAGCGCTCTTAAAACTTGAACCAAATTTTGTGTACGCACGTGTGTGCAAAAGTCGCGGAGGGATTACGCGTTCTATCACAGGGTTTTGGCCTTCTATCATTTGACCTTAGGTCAATTGATAGAACGCCAAAACCCTCTGACGCTATGATAGATCGAGATGCGCCGTGTCATGTGATATAGTTTTGACCAATCAGTGAATAAGAATCTATGTATGAGGTATATAATATATATTATAATGAGAACATCTATTTAATGATTACCAAAATATAAGATTTGTTACATGAACTGATATGTACATGTAATGCAAAATTTTGTGTACGATGCTATCATTATGGTCTATTATGTTGAAATAGAGAGGAGAGAGAGAGAGAGAAATATAGAGAAAGAGAACGAGAGAGAGAGGCCACAATCAACTTTCCTATTATTCACTGAGGTGGGTGTATCTATGCCTCCAGTATGAGGTATTTAAAGAGTGCTTTGTTGTTGAGTTTCTAACATGGTTAGGGAGTTGGTTCCACAGGCATGCACTGTGGCAGGAGAAAGCTTTTTTCCCTGCCTGGGTGTGTACCAGTGGAACCAAGATACCATGGCTTATCGCATATCTTGAGTTGTGGGAGTGTACATCACACAATCTTGGTGACAATTCCGATAGGTAAGTGGGAGCTTCTCTGTGCAAAGAATCAAACACCGTTTTGCAGATTTGGAAAACGCTTCCTCTCTTCGTTTGCTACCCAGTTTAATTTCATGAGCACTTCTGCTGTGATCCACCTTTAAAACTAGTCGGACCATTTTCTTATGTTGTTTTACTAGTACATGTACATCTTTCAGATTTTGGATACAATTCGTCCTTGCATTGCTGCAACGTATTCTAAATGAGGGAGGAGTAGTGAGTTTGCCAACAATTTAGAACTCCAGACAATCTTAAGTCTTAATCGATCCACTAATGCTAATCGACATGCAATCTTTTTACTAGTTTCTTCAACCTGTTTCTGCCAAGTGAGGTTTTCGTCCAGCCAACACTCCTAGATATTTATACGTTGGAACAAGATTTAAATGGGAATTACTTAGTCTTTTGGGAGTACCAGTTGGCATATACTGGGTTTTCATTAAGTTGAGTACCAATCGATTACATATCAGCCACTGAGTTACATTTTCGAGTTCTGCATTTAGTACACTTTCACTTTCTTGGACATTTTTGCCACTATATATGAGGGCAGTGTCAACACAACACAATTTCACATCTTTTTACTACTTATGAACTTCAACAATGTCGGATGATATTGTTTTTGACCTGTCAGGTAGGATATAAACCAATTTACATGTAGTGATTTTCCTCTGATACCACATACAGAGAGTGTTTCTAGTAATAGATCATTTATTATGTGATTTTTTTTTATGTGATCCAGTATGTGCTGTGGGTGCTTGGCTTCACATACCCCACCCTCTTCCAAGGTTGGCAAACTTTGGTGGGGTTCCTGGTACTTCGATTTATTGCCTCCCTCGGTCACATCGAACTTAGCAGCAATATCAATGGGTGAGTACAGTGATGGGACAGTATCGATGGGTTAGCTGACACAAAAATAGGGGCAGGGAAATGTCAGTGGGTGAACTTCAGGGGCGGATCTAGCTTTTTTCCAAGGAGGGGGTTTGAGGGGCTGAGCTGGGTATTGCGAGGGAGCGTAGAGACCGAGCCCGAGCGAGCGAAGCGGAGCGAGGGGGGAGGGTGTGGGAGGGGGTATCCCCCCTCCCACAGTAGGGAGATTTTTCATTTTTAGGGTTGCTAGCTTGCGATTTTAAGCATACTTGCATGCTCTATTTTTTCTCTTTTTTGCCCAAATAAATGTTTACTTAGAAGCGAGCGAAGCGAGCGAGGGGGAGGGTGTGGGAGGGGGGTATCCCCCCTCCCACAGTAGGGAGATTTTTCATTTTTAGGGTTGCTAGCTTGCGATTTTAAGCATACTTGCATGCTCTTTTTTTTTCTCTTTTTTGCCGAAATAAATGTTTACTTGGAAGCGAGCGAAGCGAGCGAGGGGGAGGGTGTGGGAGGGGGGTATACCCCCTCCCACAGTAGGGAGATTTTTCATTTTTAGGGTTGCTAGCTTGCGATTTTAAGCATACTTGCATGCTCTTTTTTTTCTCTTTTTTGCTGAAATAAATGTTTACTTGGAAGCGAGCGAAGCGAGCGAGGGGGGAGGGTGTGGGAGGGGGGTATCCCCCCTCCCACAGTAGGGAGATTTTTCATTTTTAGGGTTGGTAGCTTGCGATTTTAAGCATACTTGCATGCTCCTTTTTTTCTCTTTTTTGCCGAAATAAATGTTTACTTGGAAGCGAGCGAAGCGAGCGAGGGGGAGGGTGTGGGAGGAGGTATCCCCCCTCCCACAGTAGGGAGATTTTTCATTTTTAGGGTTGCTAGCTTGCGATTTTAAGCATACTTGCATGCTCCTTTTTTTCTCTTTTTTGCCGAAATAAATGTTTACTTGGAAGCGAGCGAAGCGAGCGAGGGGGGAGGGTGTGGGAGGGGGGTATCCCCCCTCCCACAGTAGGGAGATTTTTCATTTTTAGGGTTGCTAGCTTGCGATTTTAAGCATACTTGCATGCTCTTTTTTTTTCTCTTTTTTGCCCAAATAAATGTTTACTTGGAAGCGAGTGAAGCGAGCGAGGGGGGAGGGTGTGGGAGGGGGGTATACCCCCTCCTACAGTAGGGAGATTTTTCATTTTTAGGGTTGCTAGCTTGCGATTTTAAGCATACTTGCATGCTCTTTTTTTCTCTTTTTTGCCGAAATAAATGTTTACTTGGAAGCGAGCGAAGCGAGCGAGGGGGAGGGTTGGGAGGGGGGTATCCCCCCTCCCACAGTAGGGAGATTTTTCATTTTTAGGGTTGCTAGCTTGCGATTTTAAGCATACTTGCATGCTCTTTTTTTTTCTCTTTTTTGCCGAAATAAATGTTTACTTGGAAGCAAGCGAAGCGAGCGAGGGGGGAGGGTGTGGGAGGGGGGTATACCCCCTCCCACAGTAGGGAGATTTTTCATTTTTAGGGTTGCTAGCTTGCGATTTTAAGCATACTTGCATGCTCTTTTTTTTCTCTTTTTTGCCGAAATAAATGTTTACTTGGAAGCGAGCGAAGCGAGCGAGGGGGAGGGTGTGGGAGGGGGGTATTCCCCCTCCCACAGTAGGGAGATTTTTCATTTTTAGGGTTGCTAGCTTGCGATTTTAAGCATACTTGCATGCTCTTTTTTTTTCTCTTTTTTGCCGAAATAAATGTTTACTTGGAAGCGAGCGAAGCGAGCGAGGGGGAGGGTGTGGGAGGGGGGTATACCCCCTCCTACAGTAGGGAGATTTTTCATTTTTAGGGTTGCTAGCTTGCGATTTTAAGCATACTTGCATGCTCTTTTTTTTCTCTTTTTTGCCCAAATAAATGTTTACTTGGAAGCGAGCGAAGCGAGCGAGGGGGGAGGGTGTGGGAGGGGGTATACCCCCTCCTTCAGTAGGGAGATTTTTCATTTTTAGGGTTGCTAGCTTGCGATTTTAAGCTTACTTGCATGCTCTTTTTTTTTCTCTTTTTTGCCGAAATAAATGTTTACTTGGAAGCGAGCGAAGCGAGCGAGGGGGGAGGGTGTGGGAGGGGGGTATACCCCCTCCTACAGTAGGGAGATTTTTCATTTTTAGGGTTGCTAGCTTGCGATTTTAAGCATACTTGCATGCTCTTTTTTTTCTCTTTTTTGCCCAAATAAATGTTTACTTGGCAGCCCAAGGGGGGGGGTTTAAACCCCCTAAACCCCCCCCCCCCCCCCCCCCCCCCCCCCCCCCCCCCCCCCGTAGATCCGCCACTGAACTTACTTTTATATAGAGAGAGGTATGGAAATGTTATTTGACAAGGTCATATAAAGAAAGGTAGAGGAAAGACAACAAGTGAGTTGACAAGTAGGAAGAGGTAGGGGAATATGTGTGGTGAGTTGACAGGTAGTTATGTCTGTGGGCAAGTAGACAAGTTGAGAGGGTAGATGAGTTACCATGGAGATAAGGTAAAGAGAGTGTTTTGGAAGGAGGGGGTGTAGAGGTAATGCTGCAAAGAAATTTAAGGGAATATTCATTTGTATGTACGAAGCTTTGTATTTTGGGAAGCTAATGTTCTAGAATGTTTTAGAATATGTTAAGTGCTGCAGAAGTATGGTTGACTAGTAATAATTGCATTTACTCCTGTTTCGCAAGAAAACAACTTGAATCTAGGAAATCTAATTCAGTTTTATATTCCATGTTTCTGACTTATGCAGATCTGCATTCTTACAGTGGCTCCCAGCAATGGTTCTCTTTGTGTGTGGTATCTACTCAGGATCTAGAGCACTTGCAAGATTGGTAAGCCATAATCAAATGCCCAATCCTTCAGCAGCCTTGTGGGGAAAACATTTATTGCATTCTGATAACAAGGGTTTTAGAATTAATTTCATATTGTTTCAAATTTCAAGTTCATCATCTTGCTACTTCATCATCACCAAGTGCACTTGCACATCCGTTGTATGTTTGTGCAATTTACTGTGAGCAGTTTTCAGTGGCAAACCAGGGGTTGAGATTCATTTTTTTCTCAGATAAAACCTGAGATTTAAGTCTGTGAGATAAATGCCATTAAAGTCTTTTAAAAGCAGTATTCTGAGAACCATTTTAGAGAGATTTTTTGTCACCTAAGACACGCCTGTTTATGATGTGATAACCGATAGGAAATGTCGTTAGATTTCACTTTCATCATGCTTAGCCAACAAAATTGCTCTCTGCCAGTCTCTAGGGCAAGAGAGTACGAATGCATTATTTTCACAATTTTTACTATGTATGCCTGAAAGCGCGAACATGCTTTTGCTAGGATTTGCTAGGATTTTCCATCACAAGCATCATTGCAAGTATGATGTTAGTTGGCAAAAACCTTGAAATAGAATTCAATAATCATATGAGAATCTTGCTTGAGAAGTATGGTCAGTACTCAATAATTTTTTGTTTATTTTGATCGCACAACTAGCACCATACTTTTCCAAAAAGGTCGCACTTACCGTGCGTCCTAGAGATAAAATAGCCCGATGCCTCTACCCTTGATTTGATCTTGTCCATAATATATGATGAGTGTAAGCGTTTAAAGCTGCGCGTATAATGCGTACAACTGTGTCGGCACGCAAGAGGTAGGAGACAGAGATAAAATATGAGATAAAAGCGGAGATACAGAATGGTCTCAGAATACAAATTATTTTTTAAAGATAAAATAAAAAATTTAGAGATAAAATGGTGCTGAGAATACCACCCCATGGTTTTAAACTTTGAATTAGGAAGTGTGAAATAAAACTCTGTAATCAAATGAATTTCAATTTGTTCGTAGTGCTAGTTACAAATGTTTCTAAACACGAGAGTGTCATTATTTCCTCCCCTCAGTTGATTTCAAGCTCTGATTAATTGTACTGACAATTTTAACTTCTTTGTTATTATTTGTACATTGTACCATTTTTTGAATTGCAGTAAATCAATATTAATTCAAATCGTAATGCCTTTCAATACTGTCCCATATATTTCACCAATGAAAACACTTCAAATAACAAGTTTCTTTCTCTTGGTATTTGCAATTAGCCGGTGCCTATTTTTCTATGTCTGCAAGGACAAGTGGAGGTGATTACAGCAATTGCAGCAGCCTTGATTTATCAACAGAATCCTAAGCCCCAGGTGGCTTGTAGGTAAGCATCACAATCTATGTCTACCATACCTTATTTTTACCTTTAGAAAGCAATTTTATTTCGATATAAAACTTATTTTCCATACTTTGTAGACCCCAGTGTGATTTCTTTGGGGGTTAATTTCAAAGGGTTAGGGGTAAAATTTCATCTTACTTTCATCTTAAATGAGTCATGTTCTCTTGAAACAAAAGATCAATTCAGAAATACATTCAACAGGATTAGTAGAATTCTTAACAGTAGTCTTTAAAATTGGTGGTGATTAGTGTAGAGTATCTGTACTTTGCATAATGAAGACAAGATGACATTGTCTTTTGTGTGGAGTTTTATAGTTTCTCTCTCTCTCTCTCTCTCTCTCTCTGTCTCTATTTATGTGTGTGTCTCTCTCTCTCTGTCTTTTTCTCTATCTCTATCTTTCAAGTGTTTATTATTAAGGATGTAGCAACATTGGCAAATATATTTTATTTTCCATTGTTTTAGCTGGCTGATCATGACTGCTTCAGGTATTACAATATGGCTGACAGATCCACAGGTTTGACATTTACTTCCCTCAATTTCACATTTAATATGTAATGAAATTTTTTGAAACATCAAAACTGCTTTATACAGCACCGTGGATTCTCTAATCTCTAGGTTTTAACAAGATATCTTATGACATGAAAAGTTGTGTGATTTCAATGGATCCATGCTTAATCCCTATCATTGCACTTACAGTGAAGTGATATCACATATATCTTGAACCAGTGCATGTATAAGTGAAAGTCAGTGTAGGTATGACTGTACGACCTTGCCCATTGCTTGTGCCGAGCATTATGGCCTTTATGGGCTGATTTTTTTGCCTTGTGCAATGTGGATAATTGTTGACATTTTAGGTTCATTATTTTTTGTGTAGGAAGCATCTTTGAATCTATTTGAAGAAGTGGCATTTCTCATACAAAATGAATTTCCAGTGGATCTTACCCTAATTATTGTTGGGCATAGGTATCAATCCATGTCAGATACTTGAATTTCATTTCTCAACAGTATGACCAGAGTGGCTACAAGTGGATGTTCCTACATGTCATCGTTTCTAGTCAAAGTGCAATATACTTGAAATGGCAGAAAACATTTATATTGAGGTAAAGCTTCCAATTTCATTTTAAAGAGGAAAGGGGGTAGAGAGAGAGATAGTGGGAGGGGGTAGAGCCTTCAAAATAATACAGGGAGAAAGAAAGAGAGATAAAGATAAAGAAAGGAAGATATAATGGGAGAGAGAAAGAGAGAGGGTAATAGAAAGATGAAGGGAGGGCCAGAGAGAGAGGGAGCGAGATCATGATATAGAAATAAAGATCAAGACAGAGAAAGATGCATGTAGAGAAAGAGAAGGAGAAAAGGAGGGGGAAGAGAGAGAGAAGGAGAGATAGGGAGAAAAAGAAAGAATGAAAGAAAGAGAGATTTGGGGTAGGAGAACATGAAGAAAAGAGATAGTGCCAGACATTCATTTACAAGTGATTAAGAGGGGAATCATATTTTGTTTAATGAAGTGATGGAAAAGGAAATGGTAGAGTAAGCATTACATATATATTCAAAGGAGATACTGATGTATGCATGCATCATTTTCCAAATTGTCAGTTGGTTGGGGGTTTGGGTTTTTTTTGTTTGTTTGTTGTTTTTGTTTTTGTGTTTTTTTTTTGTTTTTTTTTTGAGAGGGGGGGGGGGTTAAAACCCTTGTAGTAGAAATTGTCACATTGGATGTATGCATTAAATTTGGTTATCACATTTATTTCTGTTCTACTTGCTTAGAAAGTCATTTGATGTACATGTATGTTAGCTTAGCGAAACACAGTAGCGCATAAAGATGCAAGAAAGACAGAGGAAAATTGTTAGTTAATGTCTGTGCTTCTAAAATTAGAATCAGACATATCTGAATGAAAGTTTTCATATTAGTTTGCTTAAAATTGTTCAAAGAGGTGATTACTAATCCTGCATCCTAATATTTTGGTTCTGGTTACATAGAATAAAACTTCATTTTTATTATTTTGTCATATGCGTCTTTCCACCGTTTTTAGGCGCCACAACGTTTCACTAAGCTACCTCATATACTTCTAATTTTATCAAATGTGATTGAATTGGATTTCTCACCTCTTCTTCCGCACAGGAGTAGGATTACATTGGGACATCTTTATTATGTTTTCATTGTTCCCCCTCTCTCTCTCTCTCTCTCTCTCTCTCTCTCCTTCAGTGATGTGGATAGACTTCATTGTATTTATGCCTTCAGTGTCTTTGTGTTTGCTCCCGGGAGCTTTGTATTTGGTGAGTTGAAGGTTTGTTTTAACATTTTACTGGCCCTGATGCAAAATCAGTCTTGAGTCGTATAGACAGAAACATAAGCATGAAAGCCCAAATCAAGATGACACACGTCACCTCAAAAGAGTTAGCTATCTAGATGATAATGGTTAATTTGTCTCTCTGTATAGAAACTCAAAACAAGTGGCAAATCTATCTTATAACATACTGAATGGTGATCATACTCCTTCACACTGCCTAGTAGAATGTTTCCAATAGATAGATTTTCATTTAATGTATACACAATTCAACCTCTTTTTCTTTGAAAACCTTGAAAATACATTCAGAGAAAAGTCCTCACATCCAAATAATTGTGGTTCTGCAATGTCATATTGAATTGTGTCTCATTCTTATCAACTGATTGTAGTTTTTGAACTTCATGTATACATCTGCACCAGCAGAAGGTAGACAAACTATTTTATGCTATTAATGATGGTAAGAGTTTTATGTTCTATATGCACAGGTGATCTTATGTCTTCAACCAATTTTCCCTTCTGGTATATGCATCGTTTCTATGTTGGGTGCATGATGAGGTAAGCAATGATTTGTTTAATTATCCTCGAACCGTAGGCCAAGAGTAATACATCGGCATGGGGTGGGGGTGGGGGATGTGGGTGTCTGTGTGTCCCATGTAGTGTTCACGTACCATATAGGCTTATTTTTCTAGTAGGTTGAATTTCTCAACAGTATTTCTCTGAACAGAACATTGAACATGCATTCATGTGAGGAGGTTCCTCTGAGTTGTACATAATAAAACTTGGGGAAAGATTTATGTTTTTACACCTTTTTTTATCCTCCAGTATGTGATTAACTTGTGCTTGTTCTATTTTTGCAAGCTTCTTTCAACAGCTGCCTTGACTACTGATGAGTCATTGGCACAGTATGAGTCACAGAGGGAGTCTACGAAAATATTCAATTTTAGAAGTTCGTGCTCTTTCTGCATGACCTAGCCTTGTACCAATAATGATTCATCAATATCTCTCAGTGGTGGTCTGAAAGAGCTTATATAAATATAGCAAGCAAAACATCATTTATAACTTGTGTGGTTTTAGACACTATTCTTGTAGGAATTTTCCCTACAAAATAATCATCCTTATCCATTAGCAATAATTTAGCTGCTTTGTATGATACATGTTTATATTTTAACAATGTCTTTTTAGGTACCTAACTTTAAGCCCCTGCCTATAAAGTGTGTAGATTTAGGCCACTGAATTATGGAGAGGCACATGTCACCCACACAATCACCATAGACTCCCTCTCGTTCTAGAACTACATTCAAATACAAAAGCCTAACAATAGAATCAATTTCTGATGCTAATTTCATGCCAGGAAATAAATTTTTTTTTTTTTTACATAAATATAGTAATTTATACGGGACTTAGGGGTTGACAAATGGCCTTCCATAAACCAGCAGCCTAAGTTAAGCCAGGCTTAGGCTTCACTTAGGCCACTTTCAAGAATACGGGCCATGATGATTTCTAAGAGTGTAATGCAGGAGCGACATTCTATTTCTATATCCGCATTGTTTCATTTGTTTTACTTCTCATCTTTCTCCTTCTTTTAACAGTGGTATTTTAGGGGTAACCCTGGCTTTATGTCACCTGTACATGAAGCATGCCTTTCCAGACTTTGTTCTTTCTCTCACTGTCTCCGCATCCAAGATCTTGTGTGTGGGCCTTTCCACCCTAGTCTACCTCACAGTCTTTAATGTGCATTTCTTCCTCAGGTACATTTTACCTTCTTGTCTACATATAGTACTTTATAATGTACTTTATATGTACATTAATAACTGATTTAAAAATACTCATAAATGCATGTTGTTTATGTTTTTGGCTCTGTTTCACTGATAACTTTTAACTCTTACCACCAAGTTTTCAAATATTTATCACAAATTTGATTTTGCAACTCTAGTTTTAAATGTTGGGGTCGCCTTTTCATCATTCATCTTGATGGAAGCATTGCTCTATTATATCTTACTTAACATTTCATGAAGTCATTTTATTGAATTTTATAGATAGTACTATGCTTTTTTTTGTTCAAACATTTCAGATACATTATCAACATATTTGCTATTAAACTGCTTACAGTACTAAAAGAGTAAGATGGAGGTGAATGCATACTGATATTAAACACTCATGTTTTAGTTTTCCTGTGAATATTTCTACTTGTCAAGCACCACATTTCATAGAAAGTTTAATAAAATAATCTTTAAATGGCAATCCCTTCATAGAACACAAAATTTCTGAGTGCACAGAGATTTTATAATCATCCTTTAGAACTCGATCAGTATACCTGCCTGTATTAAAATAATTGTGATTTTTCCCTTGTCTATCCCCTTTGCAGTATATTCTTTTGCCTTGCTGGTCAACTCATTCATTCCATTGCCAAGCATGATGGGAGCGGACAATCATCCAATCACATTCCAGAAGAGAATTTAACTGGTCCTAAGTTGGAGAAGGAACAAGCTTAGTCTGTTAAAGATAAATTCTATTTGTTCATTCATGTTAACAACACAGGTGATAGAGGTGGCATAGTTGAGTGGTTTAAACTCTTGACTAGAGATGCGAAGGTCGTGGTTTCGATCCCCGGAACGGCACTTATGTCCTTAAGCAATTTTGTATACATTGCTTCTCTCCACCCAGGTGTTCAATAGGTACATGTACCTGGTAGGATGCAAAAATTCATAGTGGTTTGATCCACATAGTGAGCATCTGTAAAAAGGCACCTCGCTAGAATGCTGTGAAGAAGGTGCATACAATGTGTGCAGGCAAGCCATGAATCCAATGACAGGAATAATAATATGCCTGTACAGTGCTTGGACAGTTTGATTGTTAGGTGCAATATATTTTTATTATTATTATTATTATTATTATTATTATTATTATTATTATTATTATTATTATTATTATTATTATTATTATTATTATTATTATTATTATTATTATTATTATTATTATTATTATTATTATTATTATTATTATTATTATTATTTATTATTATTATTATTATTATTATTATTATTATTATTATTATTATTATTATTATTATTATTATTATTATTATTATTATTATTATTATTATTATTATTATTATTATTATTATTATTATTATTATTATTATTATTATTATTATTATTATTATTATTATTATTATTATTATTATTATTATTATTATTATTATTATTAATAATTTGTGACCAGTGTCCCACACACCTTGCCTTTATTTTTATTGAAACCCCAATCTTGGGGGTAATAAAACAATTATACGAGGTAAAACAATTTCACAGTAATTTCACAGCCTCGTTAGTAGTTGTTCTTGTGATACCTTTGGTTGAACCAATCTTTGCATTTATAGGGAATCACTTACCGGTATTTATTTTTAACTGAGACATTTTGGATGTTCTGGTTACAAAAGGTATATTTGGTGACCTGACTTTGGTAGCTATGGTAAGTTTGAACCAGTGCATCAATATTTTATGGGAGTTATTTTTTTCTTTTTGTTAAAAAAAAAATTCTATTTATTTATTTGTGTTAGCGCAGGATTGCTACTTGCGTATCTGATATAGATCCTGTAGAAAATAAGAGTGAAATATACCAGAACTATTTTCAATTTCTCTCAGGATTTATTTTCAAACACTTATGCCTGATTTTGCTTAGTTGCCATTTTCAAATGTGTAAGAGTGCCTTTTAATAGCATTAAAAAAAATTGTAGTTGCAGCTGTTTTCCTCTTTTGAATACCTTTGACTATTTTTCTTGTATTGTAGAAATTTTTGTTATACTTGCAATGTTTGCATATATTTTCAAAAATAAATTTCAATGTAATTATTTACAAGGGTCAAGGTAGGACACACTAAGGTTTTTATGGTTTAATTATGAAATTGCTTTGCTATTACTGTAATTGCAGTTTCCCATCATCTTGAAAACAAAGTACATTGTAGTTGATCAACAGTTATTTTTGTTTGGAGAAAGGCAATTCATTCTCACCAGTTGTGCTATCATAATTATCATTAAACTTGCAAATTTAATATTTTTGTATATTTTCTCTGGTAGAAGTGAGAAATAAAAAGATAAGGTATCATGTATATTTTTTAGTTTTAGAATGTTTTAAAGCAAGTTGAAAGTGATGACCTGTTTTTTTAGAAAGCGTTTATTAGGAAAAAATGTCATTTTTCTTACCTTACTGTGAATGGAAGATGTTTATATTTCAACAAATTTCCCCAGTGTGATATTAATTTTCTCACAGCATATATCTGTAGCACAACCATAGCCCTCTCCATTCTGTTTGTTAGTAGGCTGATGGGCATTTTACTCACTATGGCATAGTAAGTTTTATCATTAGATACCTCTGCTTTTTTTTCAACATGGTTACCCATGTACCCATGACAGTTTGATTATATTATAATTTTTAAGAAAATGGTGGCCAAATGAAGAGCAATGTTTTCATAACATTGATTTTCACATTTTTATTTCAAGTTCCTTATTTCTTAATCTGATTAAAGGTAAATCAACTCATTAAAGTTATTTCATGTTATGTGTTATTTTACAGGGTACATGTATTGTTTTTTATTATCAATAATGAAGACAAGTTCTATATTATATTTTTTGATAAATGTATTTATAGTGTGCTTTAGTGTAACATCACATGGACCCTCTTTACTACGCACTCATGTATTTTAACGAAAAACAGGATTTTTCAGTCATATTTTGCCACATATTTGTTTTTATTGTTATGTTTTACATCTTCATACTTTATTTCACAAGATCCACTGATTTCTTTGATGCAGAATGGCTCTGAGCTATATGTGACCAGGCACCACAAAACCACCAAAAAGTCGCCAGATATGAATATTTAGTTAAGGTCTGATTCTGAAAGAGGGAATTCTCAGTTTTAAAATGATACACAACTCATTAGCATTGGATGTTCCTAACCCACTGTACAAAGAGTAGAATGCCCAGTCCCACATTATGTTACTTTTGAGAAAATAAGGGTTTAAAATACAGTCTACTGTACTGAAGCACTCTGACTTGCAAGGTACTGTGCAAAGGTGACAAAATGAGGAGTACAACTAAATAGAAATTTCTATGAAGGGATTATCAGGTTGCCCTAAAACTTGGCATACTAAATTAAGCACATCCTGCTCATCATAGTGGACAAGAATCAACACAAGAACTTCCTGTTTTAAAGTTATGGGAAATCAAATGAGACAAGTATTCAGGGTTGTATAAAAGAATACTAATACAACAAAATCCAGAGAAGGCATTCGTAGGTCTACTAAAAACTGTCAAAACTACTACTTTTAGATTGTTTTGTGCCTCCAAATTTTCTAATTACTTAGAACTATACTCTATCAGGAAATACCCAAAAGTAAAATGTGATCATGCCAACCAAAATCTTTATTGAGCTCTAACTGAAAATCACACAGTGCGATTTTTTTGTTGTTTCGTGGTGCCTGGTCACGTACTGGAAACGTAATGACATTGACGATGGATTATTAGTCCTGGCAACGCATAAAGTTCCCTCTTTTTACTGCTAATTACACAACAATTTCACATACATGTACCTGTCATATTCATTTGGTATAGTATTCCTTAATAAGTGACTCTCAACATTTGGTTAAATTCTGTTATATTATGTTATATTTATTTTTCAAAATTATAACTCAAAATTTTTATTTATTTTTTATTCATTTATTTTTTTTATAGAGATAGATTTATTGATGTCAGAAAATTTCAGAGGATAAGTTCTTTTCTGGTCAAATTAGTGAATGTACGGGTAATAGGTGTTGATATTAATTTCATTTTTTCAAAAAAAATCATGTTACAATGTAAAAATGTAGATTTCAAGGCTGTAATCAATGTACTGGTAATTTATGTTATGCTCAGTTTATAATTCACAGTGAAGCAACTCAGTAGATTCAAACAACTTTATTGAAAATTTATTCCAATATGTATTTATTCCTCTTTATGCTGGCAGTTTTTAAATAGTGAATGTATATTTTACCAATGTTTATTGAACCTTACTGAAAATGCATTGTAATGTTCTTTGTTTTACTCATTCCTTGTAGTTCTAGTGTAAGTCAAGAAATATTTCACCAAGTGTTAATTTATTATTAGACTCTAAAAATCAGAGCACAGTAATTTTCCAGAATGAAAATGCATACATTTTAACAACTTTTAATCAATGCCAAGGTTTTATGACTGACTTTAGTCAACAATGTTTAGTAAGAGCATCTGCACATATTTGCATAGGCTATGCAGTGGAAACTCACTATAACGAGGACCTTGGGACTATGAAAATTACCTTGGTATATCAGGAAACTCTTTATCAGGTTTAAAAAACCACAAAGAACAAATACCTGGGACCAGCAGAATTACCTAGTTACATCAGAAATATTGTTATATCAGAGCTCTTTATAACGAGTTTCAACTGAAGTTGAACATTTTTTTTTTAATGTTTGAATGACCACAATGAATGTTAATGTTTGTAACTCGGTTCTTTCAGAATATAAGTGTGCCTTCCTACCATTCAATGAGAAGACAAGTTAAATGTATATTCAATTGATGACCATGTATCCATACTTCAGTGTCAAGATGCAGATAAAATTAAAGAGAAAACAATACAATTCAACATTGATCCATATTTTGTTATCATGTTTGTGGTGTAAATGTTTTGAATGACCCAAGTACGTGCGACGACAGATGGTAGTGTCAAAATCAGGGTCAAATGGTTCAGTAATTTATCAGGCAAACCCAGTTGACTGTTCAATGTAAGGAATAATACATTTAGTGCACTTCATCATATTCTATATACATGTATACATGTTCATGTATAATGTAACAATGTGTTTTGCATGGACCTGCAAACTTCGCAGATTTAGATGCACCTGCATCTGTACAAATTGTTTTTTTCATACCTATACATGTAGAAACTACAAAACAGCACTAGTTAAGGTTAGATTTTCCTTTTTCTTAGGGCATCTCAGTAAAACCTACATGAACACTAAAGTTTATAACTTTTTAGAGTCCCATTTGACAACATGCACAAATCTGTGTTTTAATGTAAATTTTATTTAACCAGAGGAATTTAAAAAAATCAGAGTTAGTGTTACAGAGACTCCAACCCCAAGCACCTCCTAAACGGGAGATTCTTCTGCCTGGACCCCCTAGTAAACTGGAGACTCTGATCGCACGCACGAACATGAGCATAATGTGCACGTAGCGCACATCACGAGCGCGAAGCGCAACGTCCCTTGTGGCCAAGGTCCAGGACCCACTTATTCATGACAGGAATTATTTAAGGGCTAAATTGATCCCATGTTGTTCTTCAAATCTGCAACAATAATATTTTTCTTTTAGAGCTACATGGTTCTGATAAGGTTTAATGTCTTTGAAAACAATACACATGATTAGGAATTTTGTTGAAAAGTTGAAAAAATTGCAAATTTTGATAAACAATGATTTTGACATCTCAATATGTTGCGAATTTAAGGACTTCAAAGCTAATTCTCGTTCTTAAAATTCCTGGCATCAAACGGAGTATGGTTGTGCAACAAAATGGAAATAGTGTGTGTGCTCTACTCATGCATCTGGTATATTTTTTTAGGGCTCTGAATCAAAAGTTATTGAGCCAAACCACACAATGTGGTCAATTATTGTCTTGAAAGGGTTACGGGCCCTGGAAGCTCTAGGGTTACAGATGCTCTATGGCACTATCTTCAATGATCTTAGGCTTATTTTTGAACATACATATATGACAATTAAAACTAGATGTATAATCCAGTGATTAAGATCATGAAATTCAATTTAGTTTTATGTTTTAAAAAGAGGTAGTTGGGAGGGAGAAAGCCAATTTTAAGCAGGAGAAAATACATCTTAAGCGGGAGACACACAGCTAGAGCGGGAGAAATTCAAACTCAAGCAGGAGATTTTGCAAAAATGGCCTCAAAGCGGGAGAGTTGGAGTCTCTGGTGTAAGTGTGGTGTGAGCTTGGAAAACTACTACGTCTTTCAGAGTATCCCTGGCCACATGAATCTGCTGTATCCCGGTCGGTGACACATAGGCCACCTTGTGTTGCTAATTTGGTTACAATGGGTAGCAATATAGCACATATTCTTTGGTTGTGTGGTTGCCTGATGAGGCACCACATGCTGTATTGCTCTCCACTGAATCTAAACTCTGTGTATAGATAAGATAGACTCCGAGTTGGTAGACCCTCTAACATGTGCTTTTGTTTATGTTTTCTTGGGAACAGCGATTTTAGAAAAAGGTGAGGGGGAGGGGGAACAGTAAGGAACTCAAAATGTTTTGCAAGTGATGTACCTCAAATTTAGCTCATAATATTACGGTTGAATTTTTCATGCTTTTCTGTAAATTCAAAAAAATACATCCAGATAAAAATAAATCTTGCGGAACAATATGTTTCCTTTCAGTGAAGGTTTAAGCATTTCCACATATAACATTATGTACATGTGTTTGCCAACATCCAGAAGACGTTATCTTATCATTCACGTTCTGTCCCAAATGTTTCAATTCGTTAATATTTTCTAGTAATTAAGTTATCAGACTTGTAAATAAAACACAAATTTTGCAGAAACAAAATATTCCAAAAATGCTGTTATTCAATAACAAATTTATTTATTTCCCATTCCTATTTTGGATCCCACCAAATAAAAAAAAAATAATAAATTCCTGAGGCACAATATCAAAGGGAAAGAGAAGGAGAAAGAAGTACCTCAATAAAAAGAAAGTCACAACTATCTACTTCCTTCTCATGTTTGGATGAAACATTTCACCTTTTTAAAATTGGCTGGTAAAGACATCTGGACATCACATTATCGGAAGAGGAAGCTCTGGATTAATTCTAACACAAACTTTTCCAATGGAGGTCATGCAAAGTCATTAAATGTGCATAAAATAATTATGTAGAAAGTTCTCAGCAGCTTCACAAATTATCAGAGCTTTTTACAACTATTTCAAACAAACTAGTTTTCTATATTTTATGATTATGTCATAAAACCTGACAACTCCAGGTTGTGAAATTCCAGCACCTTTTTGTTACAGATTTTCACAATATTTTCTATTGCCTACAAATACATTTTAGACACATGAATGTCTGTAAAGTCTGAGTTTTCATATGGTCAACATTAAAAGATAAGTAACAAAATGGAATGATAGATTTCCTACTGCCTTTACATGCTCAAAACAAAATGATAAAGATTGAAAATTCATTTGAGAAAGACTAACAATAATGTAATACATGTAGTCTGATAATATAATAATCAAAATTGAACCCAAACTACTTTTAAGTAGTTTCTCCAGCTATGACTGTAGAGAAAATCAGTAACTAAATGCATGTTCCTCCGGATATGAGGCAAGCTATATCCTACTCTGATCCCGTTCATTTCTAATCGATAAAACTACCTAAAATCAAAACTACTTAAAATCATTAAACTACTGATAAAAAAAAAAAAAATTAATGGGTTAGGGTCATCCTCCTTTGGTTGATTTACTATGTCGTTGCCTCCAATGCCGCACAAGTTTTTTGACGGGTTCTACTACTGCATTAGGATTGCGATATAACATGTGGTGGTCTGCTCCATTTATGAGGAGGTGTTTGGCTGAAGGGTGTATGGAGGATACTAGCTTTTGGGTGGCCTTTGCCCATACCTGGAAGAAGAAAGAAAAAAAAAGGAGAAGATGAATTTTATGGGGAAAAAAAAACTGACACAGGTAATTACATGTGCATTTTCAAATGTGTCACAGAACTTTGTCATTAGATGTCAACCATCCTGGTGAACTTATTCAACAAGGAGAAGAAGAATGTTTCAAATCCCTGCTGTGCCATAGGATCTACAAACAAAGGTATTAAGTAACATTTGTACCACGGCTGTGGAGGTAGTCAAATTGTTTATCAATTCAAATTACACGTAAAATGTAGGGGGGAAAATGACCCTGAGTATTTGAATAAAAATGATCAACATTCAATAAAGGAAAAGATAATATACATTAAATTGGAATAATAAGAAAATATACCCCCCCCCTCCCCCGAAATTTAGAGATATCATAACTAGAAAAGTAAATTTCAAAGAAATGTCTGTACCATTGGCTATATCAATATACATGTAATCTTGTTTCCCATCTCCCTATGAACTAACTTCTCAACATGCTATTCGAAGTTGAACAGTAGTTTAGATGTCAGGTTTGGAGTATGAATTTTGTGTTCATTACAAAATGAGAATGAAATGCATTCCATGGGAACAAGCATTACAAAGCATATACCTTTCAGGGTTATACTTAATCCAAACATACAGTTCAAATTCAAAGCTCACAAAACAAAAAAAAACAAAAAAAGCATAGAAGAGTGAACAGAACAGACAAGGAAGGAACAGTGACGGAAAGTGGAAAAACAATGAAGATAAGTAGAGTAGTAGAAAAAAAAAAGAGATAGAGAAATTAGATAAAGAGAATTAGAGAGTGAGGAGGCAAAAAAAAAAACATACATAGAATTTACCTTGTTTAATTGACTAGGTAGCTCTTCATCATAATAATTGCCTGTTATCACCGTCACTGATACATTCTGTGGGAATGGCTTAACTGTATACGCAGTTCTTCACAGATGAAGAAAGGGCCAAAAGGGGAAAAAAGAACGTTTGCACATTTGAACCAAAAGTTGTTGATACTATCTCAACTTTACATTAACAAGAAAGAGGAGAACATCCCAACTTTTGGGGACCTCATTACACTAAGCTGTCAGAGTGATGTGTGCCTATCCTTAGTTTTCAGAAAATTCTGAAATTTACTTGTTCTTCTCTGATCAGTCCCAACAACCGAATATATGAAGATTCTTATTTACTGAATAATAATCTAAAACTAGTTGACATTCTCATCATGTACCAAATTTCAGGGAAAAGGGGTTCCATTTTCACAGATACAGATTTTGTACCTAAGAAGTTGACTTCTCCAGGTTCAAAACTTTGCCATAACTCTTTGATACTTGGGTGCACAAATCAACAACGCTACGATTACACAAAAGACTACCAATTACGTAGGAACCACTTTTCACATTTTTATCACAAGCAATTAGAGTTATGTTTTTTTTCCATCAGGGCTCTGTCATATAAGAAGTTGCAAATGAAGCAAATTAATGGCAGATCCTCCTTTTATTTGACTTTGCACTGCTTGTGATTGAGTGGAGAAAATTGATGCAGATCAGTCGTAAGTCTTACTAAGATGTGGCTTACTACTCACTTTATTTGTGATAAGCTTTGATTGGCCCAAAAATATTCTTCTACAGCTGCTCTGATGTGTCTTGGCAGGCACATTAAATATTTCTGTTGCAAAAGAAAGAAAAAAGCAAGAGACATGTACAGTCCTGGTATCACTTTTATGAGAGAGAGAGAGAGAGAGAGAGAGAGATACAGAGAGACAAACAGAGAGACAGACAGACAGACAGAGAGACAGACAGAGAGAGAGAGAGAGAGAAATAAGACAGGAGTGCATAATGAACAGGATTCCTCTGTACTTTTGGAGGGATAATTCATAATTCTCTATTTCTCTGAGCATCAGTGGAATGCAAGTCATGGATTGCAATCTGAGGCAGTTGTCATGGGATGACTGACAAATTTCTTGTGGGTAGTACCACCTAGATATTTAATCAGATACCAAGGCCATACTCTTTTCAAAAATACAAAGATTCAGGTTTATTTCACATTGCCTTAAAAAATGACAAAATACACATTTGACATGATATAGAGAATAAATGACAATAGTAAATTGAAAAAAAAAACCCCACTAAAATGAACATGATAACAGCATTCGATATAGATGTGAGGGATCAGGAAAAGGTTATTGGCCTGTCTAGGCTGATCCCCTTTCTACTGTTTATTATTCATTCATTATATATGTGGTACATGCTAATTATCAAAACCAGATCAGGAGTGATCATATTGAAAGTTGGTATACAAATAAACAAGTGAATGAGTAAATTACGCAATGCGTAATAAATGTCCCCGCCGGAAGTGCAGATCTGTGGAAATTAACTAGCCTGAACCTTAAAACTTCAGTGAAAAACTTTAGTGAATAAAATAATAATGTTACTGCATGCAAAAGAAGAGAATACCAACAATGCATGTATACAACTGAAATATAAAACATGAAAACATTATGAACCTTCAGCCATTTTGAATAAATTTGCATAAATTTGCATGAATAATGAATTTCAAAATTCTGTGTAGAAGTTTGGAAGCCCCCACCCAGCCCTATCAGATAAAACAATCGGAATCAAAATCCGATGTGAAATAGAGGAGAAGTAGCATTTTTCGTCAATTTTGAATAAATTTGCATAAATTTGCATAATTAATGAATTTCAAAATTCTGTGTAGAAGTTTGGAAGCCCCCACCCAGCCCTATCAGATAAAACAATTGGAATCAAAATCCGATGTGAAATAGAGGAGAAGTAGCATTTTTCGTCAATTTTGAATAAATTTGCATAAATTTGCATAATTAATGAATTTCAAAATTCTGTGTAGAAGTTTGGAAGCCCCCACCCAGCCCTATCAGATAAAACAATTGGAATCAAAATCCGATGTGAAATAGAGGAGAAGTAGCATTTTTCGTCAATTTTGAATAAATTTGCATAAATTTGCATAATTAATGAATTTCAAAATTCTGTGTAGAAGTTTGGAAGACCCCACCCAGCCCTATCAGATAAAACAATCAGAATCAAAATCGGCCAAGAAATGACGGAGAAGTAGCATTTTCTAACATTTGAGCACACACGGGCAGACGGACGGACGGACGGACGGACGGACACACACACACACACACACCCACACACACATACACACACACACACGCGCACACGAACGGAGCCCGTTTCATAGTCCCCTCGCGAACTTCGTTCGGCGGGGACAACTAAAGGAGGATAAATGAAATTATCCATGTATGAATATGTACTTAACCAAAATAACAAAATATCCCCCTAATAAAGACTTGTTGTGTTTGGAGAAATGGTGGTAGGACGTAGTATTACTAAAGTATTACCAAATGGCAACATCTACATCATTTCTAATGATCCCTAAAATTACTGCAGGAATATGGACAGTTCCATATCTCGATTTGATAATAATACGATTATATTTAACCAAATACATAAATCATGAATATCTATTGCATTCAGTGAATCTCACCTGTCTAGCTTGTACTACTTCTGATACAACATCGCCTCTGATTGGCTGTTCTACAAGGCCAAACATCAATCCAAGCCTTGTTAGACCAATAGCAGCAGAGAGCTGAAGTGACTGTAGTGTGGGGACTAGATGGCCATACCTGAATGACCACACAAGCAGAAGTATTAACAAAAACGAATTTTCATTGTTGTTGAGTCTACACTGCACAGAAAAACATGTTTTAATCAAACGATTTGCATGGCCAACCCAGTAATAATAATGATAATAATAAGTAATGATAATAGGGTACATTTATATAGCACATTATGTGAATACTTCAGTGCACTTTACAAGGTTATTTATTATTACCCCTGAGCCCCTGGTAAGTGGATTTCACACCACCACACAAGTGTGCACCATCTCCACTCCTTAGGGAGTATTCCAACCATTTGAACTCACTGTTCTACCAGGTAAATCTTTCTTCCTCCCAAAAAATCCTTATTAACTGATGAATATCATTTGCGTCCGTCCAAAATGCCCTTTTTGGAATGCCCAACTCACCAGAATTGCTCTAAGACTGCATCGTCTATCTCAAAGATGCCTTCCACAAGAGGATCTATGAGGACAACATCACTTACTTCTCTGTAAGATTAAAAGAAGAAAGTAGAGAATTAGTGTCTAGGTACACCTTCTTGAAGTAGCAGCACAAGTTTTCAAACAATATAGATTTAGAACCCTTCTAAAACAATGATGCTGCAAGTCTGACATGTCAAAACAAATCCTTCACTGTGTTGACAGACTTTCTTTTCATTTGTATCAAACGTAAAATGAAGAAAAAAAAAATATCATAATCTTATAATGTATTCCAAGAAATGATTTCATCAATAATCAAAACCTCAAATTTTAATATGTGAAAATATAATAATACTACTAATTTATGAAGCGAAGAAAATATGCGTACATATTCTGTGCTGCAAGAACTCTTGATGAGCTTAAAACTACAATGAGCAGTTAACTGAAAAGATGTGCTTTTAGTTTTGACTTGAAAGGATCTATAGTTGGCGATTTCCTAATTTCTCATGGTAAGTTATTCCGCAGTTGATTTGCCTTTAATTGAAATGGTAAACTATGATTGTTGCTTATTTATATTTATGATTATTGTCATCTGGTCATCCTATAAGCAATGCTGATACATCACAGGTCCACTGATTTCAGTATTTAAAATTCAGAGGAAAAAAAAAAGGTCTTATATAATCTATCTAATATATTGTAAAATAGAATTCAATGATATGGTCGATATAGTAGAAGTTGCCTTACTTTTCAAACATCTGTGCATAGAACATGGCATTGGTAGCTCCTAATTCTGACCCTACAAGAATAAATGGTGGCTTGGTGTAGCTATAGTTGATATGTAGTAACGAGTGCAAATCATCCACCATCCTGAATAAGAAAAGGCAAATATATGATCAATATGTCAATGTAAATGAGGAAAACTTTCTTCCTACCCTAAATAATATACATGGACCTATAATATATATATACACTCAACCAAAAAAGTAAGTTCCCCCCTAGCATTTTTGGATATATCTCAAAAAGTATTTTACCGATTTTCATAATTCAAACGGGAATGGATAGGGAATTTTATTACTCATAACATGAATGGCATATCATTGCCACCAGATATCATTATTGGTGTGAAAAAATGCATTTTATGTCAAGATGCATGGAAAAAAAAGTTGTACTTTAGTGATTTGCATTGACTTTTACACAAATAATCAAACAATCACTCATGATTCTGAACTTTTAAGCATGGTTTATTGCATATTTTCTATCTCTTTCTTTTCATGAGCATACAGTGAAGTATTTAATAATTGATATGTCCACCATCCGCTTCAATGACCAGCCGGCATCTCTTCCTCATACTGTTAACTAAAGTTTGTACTTGGGGCTGCTCAATGTTGGCCCATGCTCTCTGCAAGATGCGCTGAAATTCTTGCAGTGAAGTGTCATCTTTCACCTTCTTGCTCGCTTTCCGCTTAACAAATTCTCTATTGGATTACAGTCAGGGGATCTTGCAGGCCACTCCATACGTTCGATGCCATTTCCCTCAACAAACTGATCTACAACTTGAGCGCGATGAGGTCTAGCATTGTCATCAATGAAGATGAAATCATCTCCCATAGCTGCTGCATACGGAATGACGTGCGGTTCCAACACCTCGTCGACGTATCGCTGCGCCGTCAATCGACCTGCCACTGGAACTAACTCTGTCTTTCCATGACTGCTGATGCCGCCCCACATCATCACACTGCCAACCTCAGGGCCCTCTAGATCAGCTATGCAGTCACGATTCAGCTCCTCCCCTGCCCTTCTCCAAACCCGCATTCTGCCGTCAATCTTCCTCAGATAAAATCTGCACTCGTCACTGAAGAGAACATTGGCCCAGCGACGCCTCCCCCATCTCCGATGACGTCTTGCAAAGACGATGCGCTCCTGGCGATGGCGATCCGTGAGCTTCACTTTCTTCTTGGGTCGTCTAGCTCGGAGGCCCACCTCATGAAGACGATTCCTCACGGTCTGAAGACTGATATCATCTGGCCTCTGTCCTCGTCGGCGATGTAGTCGCTTTTTTATCTGTTTTGCTGGAAAGAAAAAAGGGAAAAAGCATGTAGGGATACTTGAAAATGTAGAAGCATAAAAATATAGCAGCATTACAAATCACTCCTTTTCATGCAATTTAATAAATTTCGTAGAATACAAGTAAATTTCACGTACCTGTCAGTTTCCTGCGAGTTTCAGCCTTATTGATTATGGACATATCTTGCCTGACAGATATCACCCTTGGTCGGCCACTTCTTGGCAGATCTTTGACCTCTCCAGTTTCCTGAAACTTTGCTCTAAGTTTCCTTATGGCATTGGGCGAAACCCCTAGTCTCCTGGCCACCTCCTTAACCGGAACCCCAGCTTCAAGGAAAGCTGTAGCTCTCCCTCTTTCAAAAATTTGCAGACGCGGCATGATGCAAAATGGCCATAAGCACATTAATGTGATCAACCCAAATTGGAATTAAAAAGCACATGGCTTTGACCAACATTTTCATATTGAAAAGGTCTATTGTTTAAAAAGTATGCATAACATCAGTTTAATAGGGAAGCATATTGTACCTGAAGAAATTCCTGAGAATTACATAACAATTTAAAAAGGTCATTTGCTAACTTGCATAGGAAATGTACACAATATGCTTCATATAACCTTAAGTGCAACTTTTTTTCCCATGCATTTTGACATAAAATGCATTTTTTCACACCAATAATGATATCTGGTGGCAATGATATGCCATTCATGTTATGAGTAATAAAATTCCCTATCCATTCCCGTTTGAATTATGAAAATCGGTAAAATACTTTTTGAGATATATCCAAAAATGCTAGGGGGGAACTTACTTTTTTGGTTGAGTGTATATATATATATATTTTTTATGATCAGAAACAACATTTGTACATTCAAGAAACATGTACAATGCCATAAATGAAACATATGTTCAAAGACCACATCAAGTTAATTACACATCCAATTATCTGAATTTATTAAAGACCCTCTTTTCTTCTTGTTTTTGTTCTCCATCCTCTCTCCCTCTCTCTCCACTATCTACTGCTCCTCATACTGTCTCTCCCCCTCACTCTCTCTATGCTTCTCGCTTTTTGTTCATCTATATCTTCTCTCTCTATCTCTTCTTTCTCTTTCTCTATTTTTTTTATCTCTCTCTCTCTCTCTCTCTCTCTGTTTACCTTTCTGTTGTGCTCTCTTGTCCTTTGGTAATCCTACTGGCCATTTTGCTGGATATAGGACCTGGGGTATCATCCTGTTCTGGAAGCTGGGTGAAATTATTAAAATAATTTTTCTAAAACACTGTATGAATTTCTACTTCAGTATTAGCTGGTTAACTTCACTACAGTTCTTCAAGTATATGTGTTCAAGGTATATTTCCTTCCACACAACATAACACACGGGTTGAAATGCCTTGCGTTATTCTATGTTTCTGAAAGGATTTCTGGAAGCCTAACAACAAGAAGTGAGTTTTCACATATGGCTGTAAGTAGCATCTGCAAGTTCTAAAAACTGAGTTAGGAAAGTCCACATTACTGACATTTACATGTGTTGCATATTTTATCCTTTCAAAGTTCTTTCTTTGTCTTATAGAAGAATAAATTGCATTTGTCAATGTTTTTGAAGATCAAAGTATGAAGGTATATTTTCTGAACATTCCTTGAGATTAGATATAACTTTCTAAAGGTCTCACTGTAAATTTTCATGTCATATTATAAAAAGTCACTCTGAAATCAATTTGATGATTATTTCCCATTTGCTTTTCAGCTGGTTAAGGTATCTACATGTACGGAAGATCAACAATTTTGATAGAAACCTACCTGGTATGGATATGAAGAACTAAATCCAAGACCAGTCCTGTCATAAGAACACACCTGAATAATCAAAGAAACATTGAAGTCTTAGTCAAATCAAATCCATGTGAATACAATATAATAATAATAATATTCCTTTCTTGTATAGGGCATATCACATTATGCATTTCCAACTCACTGTGGACATTATCACCTCAGCTTTTAACTTGTGTAAACCCATATAATGAATGCATCAAGAGTAGGGATTTGAGAAAAGGAAATAACACATGTAATTCTCTTTGAAAGGGAAAAACTGATTTTTACAAATAAGAAATATATGTCCTCAAAAGTTTCTACCTTCTGCCCTGTAATCCAAGATCACTCAATTTAATTAATAAACAAAATATTCTAGCAAGATGGCTGCCTCAGCACAAGTTTAGGAAACCCCAATCTTCAATGAAATATTCTTGCACAACTCTGCTTAAAAGTTAAAAGAAGAGAGACAGCCAAAGTTACCGATAAATCTCTATGAGGATATTACAGGGGCGGATGCAGTGGGTGGGCCCCCTCCCATGACAAAAAAAGAAGACACAAAAAAGCGCTGATGACCTTTTAGTTATCTATTTTTTCCAGGAAATTTTCAGAATATTGGGCCCACTCCCTCACAAAATCCTGGATCCGGCACTGGGATATTCAACTGGCATACCAGTATTTCCTCACATATACCATGGAAATACATAAGGATGATCAAAACACTTCATGGTGAATTAAGATTTTACTTCACCACCATTTTCTAATATGGTTAGTGTTTGGAAAGGATATACTGACTTACTCGAGTAAACTTTGCTATTCTAGGTTGAACCAGACACCAAACATCAGATGACATACCAGTAGGAGCATCTAAGATTACTTTGAACAAAAAGAAAAATCAGCGGTTCATTACTCGCTATGAAATTTCCACTGCCTGATCAAATTAAAATGGAATTGTTTAAAGGTACTTCATCCCTTTTGCAGACTTACATAAAATTCTGCAAAACTTTGCACAGGTTTAGTAGACATCCTGTTGATACTGCCTATGAAATTTCAAGGTCACAAATTCTATAACTCCTTTGTAAGAAATGCAAATCTTGCTTTTGTCACAGAGGGAGCTATTCAGAAATCAATGCAAGTACATGTACTAGTAACGGTCAAAAAATAATTGTGAAAATTACACAATTTTTTTTTCTTTAGTCAAAAGGAATAAAGTGCTACCGAACTGTTGTTATTACTTACTTAAAAGCGAATTATAATCCTTTTCACATCCGCACAAGTTTTCTAATTATTATTCTTTTGCAATTTATAGCACACTCACACAAGTTCAAAATTTAAGGCTGCAAAAGGGATGAAGTACCTTTAATAAATGAAAAGCAATGTTTCAAGGCAGAAGCACTTTACATCCACTTGACCAGGATGTGTATCACAGCCATGTCGCTAACAGTCCATTATATAAAAATATAATCAGTCTTCAGAGACATCAAATTTATTACAATCTATGTATCATAATCTTTCTCCTCCTAAACCATGTACCTTTCTAATAACCTTCTATATTTCCTTATTGTGTATATATATATATATATATATATATATATATATATATATATATATATATATATACCATCAAAATTATCTTGTAACAGAATGTTAGAAATTGGTTGAAGCTTCAAGCTTACTACCAAATAAGAATATAAAAAACAAGTGAATGAGTAAATTAAGCAATGCGTAATAAATGTCCCCGCCGGAAGTGCAGATCTGTGGAAATTAACTAGCCTGAACCTTAAAACTTCAGTGAAAAACTTTAGTGAATAAAATAATGTTACTGCATGCAAAAGAAGAGAATACCAACAATGCATGTATACAACTGAAATATAAAACATGAAAACATTATGAACCTTCAGCCATTTTGAATAAATTTGCATAAATTTGCATGAATAATGAATTTCAAAATTCTGTGTAGAAGTTTGGAAGCCCCCACCCAGCCCTATCAGATAAAACAATCGGAATCAAAATCCGATGTGAAATAGAGAAGTAGCATTTTTCGTCAATTTTGAATAAATTTGCATAAATTTGCATAATTAATGAATTTCAAAATTCTGTGTAGAAGTTTGGAAGCCCCCACCCAGCCCTATCAGATAAAACAATCGGAATCAAAATCCGATGTGAAATAGAGGAGAAGTAGCATTTTTCGTCAATTTTGAATAAATTTGCATAAATTTGCATAATTAATGAATTTCAAAATTTTGTGGAGAAGTTTGGAAGCCCCCACCCAGCCCTATCAGACAAAACAATCGGAATCAAAATCCGATGTGAAATAGAGGAGAAGTAGCATTTTTCGTCACTTTTGAATAAATTTGCATGAATTTGCATAATTAATGAATTTCACGATTCTGTGTAGAAGTTTGGAAGCCCTCACCAAGCCCTATCAGATAAAACAATCAGAATCAAAATCGGCCAAGAAATGACGGAGAAGTAGCATTTTCTAACATTTGAGCACACACGGACAGACGGACGCACGGACGCACAGACGGACACACACACACACACACACACACACACACACACACACACACGCACACACGAACGGAGCCCGTTTCATAGTCCCCTCGCGAACTTCGTTCGGCGGGGACAAAAATATCATATCTGTCCACTATGAAAGATATAACTTGGCAAAGGTCACATTAACTGAAAAGCACAACTCACATTTGCACATTATGAGACCACTTGTTGTATACATGGGTTGGGAATATTAGCTTGATATCACTATCTTTCTGTGCTCATTCCTCATCTATGATATATTTTCTATCAAAATCGTCTGACATAAATTTATTTGTAGTCTTGAAAATTTGGTGTATTAAATATTAAATGCAGTTAGGCAAAAATTTGACAGCAACTAACGGCCATTTGCTCCCATAATTCTAAACAAAGCCCCAGCAAAATGATTCTGTCGATGGGTTGTAAAGTGAGATTAATCACTGAAAAGGATAGCCAAAACAACTTGGCTAAAAAGTACCCTCAAAAAAAGATATCATCATTTTCTTGTTTTTTGCTAATACCTGTAGGTTCTCCTTCCCCAGAGCAGCTGATGAACATCTTGTGATCTTCTAAACCCACTGATAACAGTTCACCTACAAATATTGAGAATACAGATTGAAAGATACATGGAGATTGCTTGCTGATGCAAGTTGACAAATGAACTCACACAAGAAGATTTTTTTTTCCTCAAATAGTTTTGTTTCAGAAGTTACAAAAGCTACAGAAAAAGTCAGAAAGTCAAAATATTGTTACAACTTCCACAGTCCTTTTTCTTTAATACCCCCTACAATCTCTCTAACTTTCTACAGGAAGTTAAAAAAGATCTCCCTTGAGCAAAAACTTACACTCAACTTTCATAATAAGGAACATCAGTATTCAGTGGATATCTTCCAACAAGAAAACCTTTCACTCAAGCTGGGTAAAGAGAGGCAAAAGAGAGGCAGAAGCAGATAAAGAAACATCCTGCAAAATGATATCTAATCTGACATTTTTTGTGTGAAGGGATGGCCTCTGAACAAAATGCAGTTGGAAATAAAGAATTTCATCTAAATTTCAAATTGCATCCCCTATTTTTTGTATTATGTTAACAACAAAGATTGAAGTATTACAATTTGTAAGAGCTCACTCTACCTCTCACTTCAATTTCTAAAATCATTTTGTCCCCCTAACTACATGCATCTGTGTCACTCTATACCCTCTCACTTTCTATTATATTTTTCTAAAAATCGATCTTGCTTCATACTTCATCTCCCAGTCTCTTACTTCTTTTTTTTTTTTTTTCTGTTTGCCATGAAATGATATGGAAGCCTGTTAAAAAACGTTCTGGTGACATTTTCTAATTTGTTTTAATTTAGGCCTATATTGATAAAAACATGCCCCATGGGTGATTTTGCACAATGCCGGCCAAGAAAAGTAAATTATGCAGGATTGGTGCCTCTTTGTACTTTGTACAGTATGTAGTTGCAGTTTATGATTACTGTCTCTGTCAATGTCTCTGTCACTTCCCTCTTCCTTTACACTTATTTCAACATCTCATCTCGCTCCACCTCTTACTCTTCTGTTCTCTTATTTCCTTTTCAACCTCTTAACCCCATCCCTCACTTCTGAATTATCCTTTTCCTTTGCCTTCCCTTTTTCTCCGCTTACTTCATTGTAGTTTGGGTTCTACATGTACAGTCAAGGATTGTATTTCCGAACAGATTGTATTACCGAACGTGTACAGTTAAGCGCCTAAAATGGGTTTTCATACGCGTGGGATTACGCATATGAAAACCACACTATTGAAACAAAGGTTGTGTCTTTTTACCATAGGTTTCACACGTTCGGAAATACAGTACCTTTTTCAAGGGACCAAAACGTCGCGTCGTTGGGAAGGGGTTCACTCGGAAGGGAATATCGTATTAAATCTACGTTGTCTTTTTTAAATTCCATCAACTTCTTTTTCTGTAGGACTTTGAGCATTCATTATGTAAGTTTGACAGATATTCGTTTGATATTTTATTTGCTATCGTTGATTTTCTGAAAAGTGTTCGGACACTGGATCCACCACCATATATATATATATATGCTCTCATTGTCACTCTCACCATTTTCTCCCTTTGCATTTGCTTCTTTACTCCATCTGCCAACCTTCAGTCTTCTTCTTTTTGTCTTTTGTTTCCTCCCTACCCCTTCTTTTCTCCTCTTCTCCATCCTTATTTTCATTTCCCTTTTATTTCCCTATATTCTCCCTGTCTACTATCTCAGTCACTATTTTTCCCTTAACACTGCCAGTGGTTTCCACATCCCATTGTGCTTCACACTCAACCTCTTACACTTCTGTTGTCTCTTTTCTATCCCTGCCCAACTGCCATCTACATGCACTCCTCCCCTTTTTTTCCTCCTCTTCTACAATGTACTCCCTCCCTATTTTTGTTTCCTTTGTAGTTGTGGAGACTCTCACTGTCTCTGTTGCATCTGCTCTTGCTTACCTTGTGGTAGCAGGTGCTCTGCTTCTTTGTAGAGAGATGCATGGTTGAGAATGGCAGGCAGAACCAGCAGGAATACCACCCATTTCAAGGAATGAAGACAACGGCAAAAACAGTCTCTAAGAAGAGACGATCTTTCTCCTGACTGGTCGTTTCTGGTTCTACTTCCCCGAGAGTTATTTTCCTGTCAAATGCAAAACCACAGCATGCATTCATTCTTTCTGAATTTGCAATATACAACAACTTGTGTGTGCATCTCCTCAATTTGATTTGATTTTGAAAAAAACAAAATCAAAAGGCCCCTAGGGAAACTATTTTAGCACAATTTTAGGAAATTTACATCACAATGTACAGAGGTCTACATGTATATAGTTTCTACATTTTTGGGGAGTATGGCTGATGTGGAAAGAGATCATCATATTAAAATTCAGTCCCTATCGCACACATGTAAAAGTCCTGATTTTCCATGTGCATCATCATAGAGATCAATATGAGTGGCCAAGTTTAGTTTATCAGTTTATTACTATTTTACTACAGTCGAGTTTAGTCTGACCATCGGCAGAATGAAAGCAACGTGATGGCGAACAAAATTACAGGGATTTCTTCAGTTTTGGACATGATTTTGCCCAGGGGAGGGGGGGGGGGTACTCGACCCCAAAAGTGGTAGGTATGTGTCGCTGGCAAGACAAAAAAGGGGGCTTCAGAACAAGCATTATCATGAAAAGGATGGTCTTCGGAACTATGTACTAACATTTTGGAAAAAGGGGGTCTTTGGAACTGAATAACAATATAAATATGATGCTAAGGAACTGGTTCCCACAAGCTCCCATTACCTACAATGTAAATATGCTGTGGCTGCAAGTCTATGGTGTGTGTATTCATATTAAGCAGGGTTAATTCGCATGCATGCACTCCGCAATTCCCTGGGGTGGATTGGAACCGGATTGGAAGCAATGGGGAAAGCCCGGAGGAATTAAACACCTGGAATGAAACTCATTTTCAACTTTTCACCAAAAATGATATTCCCCGAAACGGGCCTGTGCAGGCCAGAACAGCTGGAATGACGGAATGAAAAAAAAAGCGGTGCTTTGGAACGGTTTTCTCTCTTCTTTTTCTCAACAAGAAAAAATTTTATGCTTAGGAATGGAAATTTGAGCGTAAAAATGTGAGTCTTCTCTGCAGCACATACCCACCGCACACTATATACTGAGTGCCCCCCCCCCCCCCCCACCGGGATTTTGCCTTTGCTGGAAATATCATACATGTAAGTTCTTCCTGATTATTTTAAGGCAAGATTGAGATTTTTTAAAGCTAAATTTGAAAGGAAGTAGATCTATTTTAAATATTTATCTTATTTTCCTCCAACCTTGAACCTTGCCTATGTTGGACTGTGTCCAACATTCACTGTTGCAGCAGTCAAAAACAGACAACAAAATTGCTCTAAGCAAGATTCAATTTTCTTAAATTTGCTAATTACCTGATTTATGGACTCTTAAACTCTTACTGTGCCACAAATTTGGAGATTCAGAATTGAAAGTGAAATTTTAAATAATTATTTTCCTTTCCTGTATGAATGATCTACCCTGGAAAAAGGCCTGCTGATACACACAAAAGCTATTGAAGCCTATTCACCCATAAAAGCTAGTCTGGAGTACAAGGTTATCTTCAGATAAGCTTGTACATGTATAAGTGGGACAATACCACTCATAGCGACTTTACTATACTTGTGTGTAGACTCTAGGCAGTCATACACCTCAACACTTTCAAAACACCACTGCACAAAAGTCACCAACATTCACTCAAAATCGGCATTTAATTTACAAAAACCGACACCAACATATCCATGAAATACAATAAATTCAACTCACCGATGTTGGAAAAGATAATTCCAAAAATGAAATCAGTAATTTACTGTCACTTCTGGTGAAACGGGGTATCGGAAGTAGTCCTGTAACCCGAACCCATTGCGGTACGGGTTAACCTGCCGGGATGCCCCCGGGTTGCGGGCCGAGCCGAGCTTATTCTCCAACCCGCAGACCGTAGTATGAAAGAAAAGGGAGAAGAAAGTTACGAAACACACACAAAAATATTCCCAAACACACACACTAAAAAGGTAAAAGAAATGGAGTTGGGACCCTGTGTTTCTTACGTGACGGATTCTTTTAGAGATATTGATATTTCCTAAAAATTTGCCAGCGTATTTTTGTCTTCTGAACAACGAAGAGAGACTGAGACAGTTCGGCAAAATACTTGCTGCATATATCCGCAAATTGCTAGCGGCCAGCGCCGGCGGTCGACTAGTCTAGTTCTGGACGTTTGTAATTAAACTGGGAGAGTGAATCAGAGGACTTCGCACCGTCTCCCTTCCACCTCCCTGGTTATACGCTGGGTGCACGTACATGGGGTTTTACGGACAAAATAATTACAAACGTCCAGAACTAGACTAGCGGTCGACCGACTACATCGCTAGTGCCTATTATTAAAGCTCGCCCTTAATTCAGCTAGCGCTTGATTTGTATGATGAGTCACGTGGTCAGTGGCTGTCTCTCTCTCTCTCTCTCTCACACACTCAAAGCCGACTTGGCTAAGTTGGCTAGCCCAATTACGATCCAACTATAAATATGATGATCACAGATTGCAATCATCTTGAATCTTGTCATATTATGATCAATAATTAAATCATCGGCAGAAAATAAAATTGATGGAGATAATCTGAACGTCTGATTGAAAATTATCATGTTTGTATTTCGTTAAAAAAAAAGAAATATCATAAAAGTTTATTAAAATAAAGACATTGACAAGAAAATGTTAGTAAAGCACAGACGAACATGTTCCAGTCGTTCGTAAAAGTCATTTGTACTTAATATGAACAACTTTATATGGGTGTTGCAAGAAACTTAAATTTGCAATCGATTGCAAATTTCAATCACAAATTTCCAACTGGTAGATCAATTTTAACTGTTGCAGATAAGTATTTTCCTTTATGTTTTTAGAAGTTAGAAGCAGACCCGAGGAATCCATTGCAATTAATACAAATGTACAATAAATTGAAAGTCTTTATGATTTATTTGAAGATGTAAAATTGGCTTGCGATTGATTGCAAGTTTCTTGCAACATCCCCCTCTGAAACACCTCTCTCGTGATCGTTCGATGATTTTGATCGAATGTGCCAAAAACAGAAATCCCATTGTGCACAATGTTTTGTTTCTGTTTCTGATTTCTGTTTCTTCACATGTGAAGCGCTTGTCACATGTCGACAGTGTGTGTACGTACTACGCACCACGCGCAGAGTACAGTACGGTATACAGTACGGCCGCGCCCGGGTGTGTTTTTCAAGTTCAACTTCGTGTTTTGATTTTGTAACGTCAACTCTCAACTAAGAAGTTTGGAAAGAAAAGCTAAAACATATATGGAAATAATATGGAGATACACAAGTATCAAAAGATTTTTTAAAGTAGCATGATGATGATCCAGGTATTTATTTCTGTCGTGATTCTTTTGTAGACGGGGTAGAATTTTCAATATTGTTGTGAATCGCCGTGACTGAACTGGATCTGGACAACACCGGCACCACTTCCGTTCTGGCTAGATACGGCGGGCGCGCACGGCGCGGCGACATGCCCCGAGCCAGTGTGCATTCATGCAACGGGCATACGATCACGAGTCGGCCGTATGGTTTCTTCCAGATCCAGTTCGTCGATTGACAGAGCGATCCTCCTCCTCGCATGAACTCTGTCGCAATGTGTTGTCTGCTGGAATAATTTAACTCGACAGATTACCAACAAACAAACGAATAAAAATCAAATGGTTTGTAGCCTTTGTCAATGGTACGGATAGACAATCACACCAAGTACCCAGATCTCACTAAATTGCAGCAATAATATTTTTTTTTAGGTAAATTGACTTGCGGGTTTAAAACCGGTGGGTCAGCGGGTCCCGCCTGCAAATCATCGGATTTTACGGGACGGTACAGGTCAGGTTTTCACTTACGGGTTACAACACTAATCGGAAGTCATTGTGTACATTTCCTGATCGCCGCGAGCGCTGACATATCCCCCCAAAACATTCGGTCGTTAAAAATTCGGTCCCTATCGCGCACACGTAAAAGTCCCGATTTTCCGTGTGCCCGATCGTAGAGATCGATGTGCGATACGAGTTTTTTTGTGGACAAAATTTTATTGGCCGATTTTAGTCTAAAACATCGGAGGCATGAAAACAACATGCGATCGCCAAAAAAATTGGCGGGGATTTCTTAGGTTTTGGACATGATTTTGACTTTGGATTTTGCTTGAAATATCAGAAGTTCTTCCTAACGGCCATTTAAGGTAGGAGTGAGATTTTAAAGAGCTGAATTTGAAAGGAAGTATTTTAAATGTTTATCTAATTTTTCCCCCCATACTTTAAGTACATGCGATAGAAAATGACTAGTATTTTTGCATTCGTCCCACGTAGTGGTCAATATGACCACTATAGTATTACGTGGTGTGGACAATACCACTTATACATGTACAAGCTTATCAGAAGATAACCTTGTACTCAGACTAGCTCTTTTATGGGTGAATAGGCTTCAATAGCTATTGTGTGTATCAGCAGGCCCTTTTCCAGGCTAGATCATTCATACAGGAGAGGAAAATAATTATTTAAAATTTCACTTTCAATTCTGAATCCCCTAATTTGTGGCACAGTAAGAGTGGAAGAGTCCATGAATCAGGTAATCTAGCAAATTTAAGAAAATTAAATCTTGCTTAGAGCAATTTTGTTGTCTGTTTTTGACTGCTGCAACAGTGAATGTTGGACACAGTCCCACATAGGCAAGGGCCCATGAGTGGGACAATACCATACTACGTAGTCCATACTACACTTCTTTCTAACGTTACCGTAAATTACAATATGTCGGACTGTGAGTGTGTGTAATGATCACAGGGTCAGGGGTATTTACTTGGAGCTTGACAATTATCTTACAAAATACTCACAGTACTGTCACCCCAATAGCCCACAGTATGCTTTTGCTTGGTCGTCTTTTTGCCATTACCGCTGTCTGGCAATTTTTCCTTTTCCTTTCGCTTGCGTGGTCCTTGGTTAGGCATATTGTCGCTGTCGACCTCGACGGCGCCACATTTGTTTTTAGTACTTGGTACTGGTCTATATTCAGACCTTCGATGTCTTAAGCTATTAAATGAGACATCATTTATAATCCCGTGCATGTCGATATTTAAAAAAAACAAAAAAAACAAAAAAACAAATAGGATATATTTTCATTTGAATGATACGTACGATAAAGAAAATTATTTATTATTTATAGTAAGCCCTTGATTAGATTCTAAATTGACCCAAGTGTATAAAATAATATTTAATTGGCTGAATACAAGGTCAATTTAGGGGATTTTTTTTTTTCATTGCGTGGCATATTCTCCCTAGGTCATGATTGGGAAGCTCAATATACATTAGTGAAGAGCTCAACACATACGGAAACATTTGGTTTCCCTATCGAACAAGAAATGAGATTCATTCTGACTTTGCGGCCTTTATTTCTAAAAGAATGATAGGCCTATGTCTATGCGGACCTAAGGCTAAGGAGCTCTCTCGATCGCCCTCCAGCTGCATGCCATCTCTCTTTCTCTATAAATATACACACGGCATCATCAAGAGCATCATTATTCCTATCGAGTCCATTTTGTACTCTCTACTTTTCCATTTTTGCTTCATTTTTAGAAATTTGTATAGTGAGAAGATGAGATTGAGAACAGAATCTTACTTTGCATCAAACCTCTGCATGGCTCTGTATATCCCTCAGCTCCGTCTCAGCCTATAGGCAACAGCTAGGGGGGCTTCCCAGGTTGGGCCGGGGACGAATACCCTGGGAATCTAATATTTCGAAATAACATGTACTTTGCAGGAATATCCACATATTTGTTGTGCAATATATTTCACAACAAATCTTCAACTTCCCCTATAGATCAACTACTCAGTACCCAGGCCTCAGAAAATCAGCCACATCACTTTCGCTAATATACATGTATATCAATAGACCTTGTTTGCTCGACGGTCTGGAAATTAACTTAAGCTATTAACTATAATATTTTTTTTTAAAGTATTGTGGATGATTTCTTATAACAACTGAATAATCATGCCGTTCTTCTCACTGTGGAATGTAGGCTATATCATCATGGGTGAGTATCAAATATGTAGATAGGCCTGCTGATTAAGATCGTCTTTGGATTCAGGGGATAAAGGCAAGTGTCCCCCGGTATGGTTTCGGTGATTCGATAACTTTTTCTTCTTTGCCTTCTTCTTTTTTTTGGGGGGGGGGGGGGGGGGGGGGTTCTTTTTGGTGTTTTTTTTTTGGGGGGGGGCTTGGGGAGGGAATTACAATCCATACTAAAGGGTACTTCGTTTTATCAGTTAAATAAAAGCTCGCGCCAATGGAGGAATTATTTATAATGGAGTATAATTTGATCAAATTATTCTCTTACAGGGTTTTGCTGTTTGAGATTATACGACGTACACAATGCTCCGGCAACATTGCTCCGTGATCGATAAAGTAAACTGTTAACTTCTCCCCGGTTCCAAACACCGCATAGCTAACCTTAACTCTAATCCTAAACCTTACCTTATTCCCATACCCTGACGGAATAGAGGCCTGAGCAATTGGCGCCGGGGCATTTATGTCGGAGCACCCTTACATAGTTCAGCATTCAGCCCTCGATCAGTCAAAGAACATCCGATCATTAATTGTTCCCCACCGTTATACGTATTATTATTTCACAGCACTACTTGTGGCTACTAATCCTTATGTCACTGAGTTTTGGTCGTATCTATGGAGTCCTGATACTATGAGCGCAAGATCGAGACAGGAGAAAAGGCACGAACACCATTACCATGCTGCCATGGACCGACTCGGTAGAGATAAGGTAAATCTATATAAGAATACAATCATTTACTTTGAACACGATAAAAACTACACTGTAAAAACTTTGTTTAGTTTCTAAACACTTTTCTGTGACAGATTTAAAACACTGCGACGTGTTTATATATTGTACGGGTCACAAGAGCTAAACCCATGTGTTTAAGAGCTAAACACATGTGCCTATTTTTTCATCTTTCAGCACGCCTTAGGTGTTTACTAGATGAAAATGTTTACCTTTTAAATGGTTCTAATGTATAGACTAAACACCAAATGTTTACAAAATAATCATTTGGTGTTTACAGCTGTTTAAATATTAAACAGTGTGTGTGATTATGGTGTAAACATTTGGCGTTTAGCCTATATATTAGAACCATTTAAAAGGTATAAGCATGTTTATCTAATAAACACCTATAGGCGTGATGAAAATAAGCACAGAATGTGTTTAGCTCTTAACTTAGCTACAATATATAAACACGTGGTGTTTACACCATAATCACACACACTGTTTAGTATTTAAACAGGTGTAAACACTAAATGATTAAGGTGTAAACATTTGGTGTTTAGCCTATACATTGGAACCATTTAAAAGGTAAACATGTTTAAACAACATATCATTTCAAAATGAACAAATCTTTGTTCATTTTCCTACTGAATTTCATCAAACTATTCGTTGATTTTTTTTTGGTTGAATTTGTATGTCTGCCATGGAACCGAATAGTTTATGGCATATAAATTATCTAGTAAACACCTAAGGCGTGCTGAAAGATGAAAAAAATAGGCACATGTGTTTAGCTCTTAAACACATGTGTTTAGCTCTTAAACCCGTACAATATATAAACACGTCGCAGTGTTTTAAATCTGTCACAGAAATAAACATGTCACATGTCGCATTTTTTTTACAGTGTACTTTCGAAAAATCAACTGAAGGCAATTTCAATAGCCCTGTCTATCACCTTTAGAAATGTGCGAACATTACAATGGCGTATTACGTAGTCCGAACGTGATTTCTAAGGGCAGTACAATGGGCCTTTGAAATTGCCCTTGAGTTTATTTTTCGAAAGTAGTTTTTATCGTGTTTTTGATATGACGAAATAAGAGGGTGTAAACTCTATGCTAAGTGTAAGTCATTTTGGCTTTTCGTAGACATGTCGGGCAAGATGCTTCACTAAAACAAATCTTTTGACATCAGCTGGCCATTACTGGTGGCGTTTCCACTTTCCAGAGATATCGATTAACAGGGGTAGAATCCTCTGCAGGGGCCGCTGAGCGGTTTTGAAAGTAAGGGGCTGATCTGATGTCACTCATTAATGACAATTTTCGAGCCTATTTTCCGAGATAGTTTTTTAACGTGTCTACTCACGTGTCGGCCCATGCCCTTAATATACTTTGTCACTGGCCTACCTGGCGAGGACCGTACACGCTGAATGTGTTTATATGGCGGGGGCGGGGAGCTCGGAGGGGGGGGGGGATACTACGCCAGCATCCATTCTCCGTTGTATTATACCACTGATAGTCATCACGTTTGAGTTATAGGCGTATATAGTAAATAGTATAGGCCTATGTATAATACGCGCTGTGATTGGTTAGATTCGCATCACGTGACGTGCAAAAATATTGTTAAAGTGCACGATCTTGCACTATAACTTTGATTTTTGCACGCGGGGAATCCCGTGTTATAGACCTAGGGCCCGGGCCTAATACACAATAACAGCTATATATAGGGGTCTATAACAATTAGGCCTAGTGCATGTTCTATCTATGCACCATTACTGGACTATATGAACTCCAAATACTAAATTATCTCTCGTGCAGGCCTATTTCACCTCGGCCTGCAGTCTCGGTAAAACAAAACTGCACTCGGGATAATTTAGTATTTGTCGTGCACATAATCCAGTATAGTAAACAAATATACCATGCACTGAGAGGCTCTAGTTGAAATTATGGATTCCTGCCACCGAGGAATCCATAATTTCACTAGTGGCTCGAAACAGTGCATGATATATTTGTTTTATATCCCTCCAACGAATCTTGAAAAAAATAATGATAAAAATGTACCGCGGTTTACACAGTGGTCTATGAGGCTGATACCGATAGCACTTTTCACCCGTTATCGATGAAAAACCACTGATCGATCGCATATCTGTGACGACATTCATTGTATAGTGCACTATACCATGAATGACGTCACGGTATAGCAAATTTTTTCTTCATCGGCATCGGCATTATCCATTAATCATAGGGATATAATGCATGATAGACCATGCACTACATGATAGACCATGCACTGTTTTGTATAATATTTAAAATACAGCGAGAGAGAGAGAGAGAGAGAGAGAGCGAGCGGGGGGGGGGGGGGGGGGGGGGGTGCTCTTCCAAAAGAAGCCAGCTGTAGAAACGTGACAATCTGAAACCATAAGAGCTATATGCCTATGATAATAAATGATAATAATATAATTATTACAACGACAACTATCATATATAAATGGCGCATAATAGAATCAATGTCTCTGTGCGCTTTCAGAAATCAGAAATCTGATGATGGAAGAAGAAAGATCAGAGAAAGAGAAAGATATACATGTAAATAAAGAATGGAAAGAAGATGTATCCAGTTTGTTTAAATGATTTTTTTTTAATGGAATTAAAGGTGACCAGGCCTTCTTGCATAAAAAATTTCGATTAAACGCAACTCAAAAATTAAACGCAACTTGATTTTCAACCAATCAGAATCGCGTATTTGGGACTTGCGTTTAATTTTTGAGTTGCGTTTAATCGCAACTTTTTCTGCAAGACGGCCCAGCAAATGTAACTTCAAATCAAGCCCTATATACAGACAGCATCGTTTGATGATAGACATCTGACATTGTTGGTGAAAAAAATAGTTTGGTCTGCCATTCTTTCCCTCTTCCTCTTACACACACACACACACACCCACACACACATACACACACGCGCACACATGCGCACATACATCCACATACCTACACCCTCCAAACACAAACAGACAAAATAGGACATACATTCTTTTGTAGGCATATACAGTTATACACTAATTGAACGATTTTACTGATGACTACATCGTGGAAAATGATGCTTACAGTACATCAACACATGATATAAATGGTAACTTTTTACACAATAAAAGAAACATTATACAGACCATGTAAGGCTATATGAAATATCATGTTAACTTGAGTGATTTGTCTGGTTTTGTTTTAGTTTTCTTCATTGCAAAGTTACATACGGCAATTAATACAGTAGAAACTTTCCTCTTAAACACAGGGAGGGCATTATTTATTACGACGGATAAAATTAATCCTAATTCTCATCAGCCTGTAGTTATACGTAAGTGTATACACTTTACATGTGCTACGTACGGTTGATACATTTATTTGGATGTTACGAATACTAATATATCGAATTACAAACAGAAATCTTGATATATATGTATAGTTTTCTCCTCTCCCGAACTATCTCAAGATGCCATTTACGCAAAAATGTTAATCACCAAGGGCGTCCTATAACAGAGTTTAAGAAATTGTTTGACATCCCCTCAATTTCGCTACTAATTAAACAGAGCCATGAATTTTATGCTACATAATTTGTTGCCATTATCATGATTATGTCAAAGCAAGGAGTGATAACTCTTTGGTCAAATATGATGTCACTAACTGTAACTTGCTCTTAAATATTATTGTATGAAGTGCAATTGTCATTCAAAGTATTGTAAATTACATTATAAAATGATAAAGAGAAGACAGGTACACAGTGATGTAAGATGATATAAGATAAGCAGCGGCGTCGCTAGAGTAGGGGGGGGGTGTCACCGCCCTCAAGATTGCTGTCGGCAAATGCGCCACTTCTTTCGACCCAAAAAATGGGAGGAAGATGAAGAAAGAGAAAAGGAAAAGCAGAAAAGAGAAAGGAGAAGAAAAATGAAAAGAAAAGGGAAAGGAAAAAATAATCAAAAGAAGGAAAGAAAAAGAAGGAAAACTGACCAATTTTTTGCTCGCTCGAACTGGAAATTTAATATTCTGGCGAAAGCGTCCCCTTCGGCAATGGGCTGCAGCCCCCCCCCCCCCCCCCCCCCGGAGAATTTTCAAAGTTCCGATATTCGGGCAGCGGGTACCAGCAGGGGCGGATCCAGGATTTTGTAAAAGAAGGGGCACAGAGCCGGAAAAGTACGCAATTAAGAGGGATTATTTTTTCATTGTGTACTTAAGGTATGCCAGTTGGGTTTCAAAAGAGGGGGCACGGGCCGGTTTTCCCCCTATGTAGATCCGCCACTGGGTACCAGTATATATACACATATTTGGGCAGCAAGGTTTCCAGATAATTATGTAACTTCTGTACATTTTCATTACGAAAATTTAACATAAATTTAGATATTGAAAAGTTGATATTCGGGCAAAAGGCACCGCCTTCGGCAATAGGCTCCGCCCCCCCCCCCCCCGAGGATTTTCAAAGTTCGGATTTTCGGGCAACCACCGCTTCACATTCGTGCAGCGAGGTGCCAGAATATACCCATATATATGGGCAGCAAGTTTACCAGATAATTATGTAACTTCTGTACGTTTCCAATACAAAAAAATTCTATATAAACCTAAATTTGCTCTCTCGCTTCGTTCGCTCGCAAAAATTGGGAAATTGAAAAGTTGATACTCGGGCAAAATGCGTCAGCCCCCTTGCGAAAATGAGCCTGTATGATCAAGATCTCTACATCTCTGATTGTTTTTTTGTTTGCTTATTCTACTCATGGGCGAGCCTTTCAAAAGAAAGATGCTCACATGACTCAGGGTTGTCACTCTCCCGCTCAGTGACAAAGCAGACTTGGAATGTTCTTTTAAAGTTTTTTTTTTTGAGGGTTTAAAATTAGATTACATTCCTAGATAACATGTGACATGAAGGTTACTCTTAACAGTGAACTAGAATCAAGATGAGAGAATGTATGTAGTTCGCAAACTAGGCATACAAGTTTTCTAGGTGACACCATTCATTATAATGAAGATCTCAACAATAAACCCTAACAATACTTAAAGGGGAGCGGATATGAGAATCCTTGTAAATTAATGCTACTGGGAGGAGATCGTGCATTACCGCTTTATTTAACAAACTGCCTATGCTCCGCCAGTAATTTCACCTTTTCTGTTGCAGTCTCAAGTGAATCAAACATTTAAATATGTATTCATTACCTCCAAGGATATTTTATGTACATAATTTACAATAAAATTTAATATGATGTTCTGGAATCTACCAGGCACATAGATATATCTTGATCTCTCTTCCTTTTTAAAGTCGCCATCGTTAAAACTTTTAAAAATTCTAGATTTTTTTTATTACTTCAGTATGAATTATTATGCCAAAGGTATAATAATTTTCATGCACATGTATACTTTGATGTATCGTATACCGATATCATGAACAACGACCTGGCAGTATCATGTTAACCCTGCATTTCAGGTCTAACCGTCGCAAGTTTGAAACATTTCTATATATTATACATTTACGTCTCTAACCAAATTCTCTCTTTCCTTCTATGACTTTTCCTTCATTCATGTCTATCCTCAGGCAGTTCTTTTTATTAATAATTTAAACAATTAATGTATGTACATTGTATACTGTAATTACACTCATTATAAGTATGCTCAGTCACAGTCAGTAAAACATGTAAACTGTATGAATAGCTGTTGCTGGTGTTCCACTGCGCTTTGACTTTATTTGCATCTAATGATATACACAGCAATGCTATTTACACATTCAATACGAATTTAACATGTCTGGTAATGTGCAAGAAGAATGAACTATACCATTGAAATGTTACAATCATTATAAACGTTAATATAAGTGAAGATGAAATGAGAAATACGATATATGGAGATAGACAGAAAGGGGGTGGGGGGGGGGGAGTTTATAACAGAAGAAGTATGAGAGACGGGAGAGACAGAGACAGAGAGAAAGAAAGAGAGACAGAGAGAAAGAAAGAGAGCAATTAGACTTTGTTTAGTTATCAATACAATATCTAACAGTTTGTATACTCTTTTAGGCATTACTCCCAGTGTTAAAGATCGTATGCTCGATTTGTAATGAAAATCACACGTCAAAAATAATTGGAACTAGCAGGATTCGAACCTGTCATCTACTGCTTACCACGCAGCGACTTAACCACCAGGCTATTCTGGTTTAACAGGTTGCCTGGCTGCACTTTTAAAGGAGAGTCACAAATAAAATCCTTGATACTTTGTTAAAAATAACTCTTCTTTGCAGTAATATGGACGAAATTACATTGCAATATATATTGTAATAAGACGATAAATACATCTGTAACGAATAATAAATCAACCATGAGATCCAATAGAATAAAAATCTAAGAAATCAACACCGTTTATAAAGAAGTGTCGGTGAAAAGTAATGAAGGTCTGTTTTAGTAAAGAAACAGGCCTTCTTTCAAGTACATAAGACAGCGTAGTAAAACATTTATTGCACTGAATTAACACTATAATTATGTGAAATTTTTAATAAACGTAAAGGCCTTCTATATGGATGAAACTGATGTAGAAAAAGTAATCATGTAGTACTCGCTTGAGTGTTGCTAGGCATGACCGTATTAGATGTGACAAGTGGTCCTGAAATTCGTCCCGTGAAGATATTTCTAATGGCGGCCCTGAAATGCGGGTGCTTGGTGCCGTAGATCACTGGGTTCATGCAGCTATTAAACAGAAGGAAAGCTTGTGACATAGGCGTACCCTTAGGGCCGAAATTACCAGCAAGGATAGTAGAGCCGTATGGAACGATGCACACGAGAAACCCGACAACGACATAGAAAGTGTTCTTGGTGATACGAGTCTCAAGATCGTTGCCTTTCTTGGCTCGTGGCTTACTGGCGGCAGCGGTGGGATTCTTTTGATAAAAAAGATTGAATTAGACAATGGTTTACTAGATAAAAAGAATCACGAAACCTGGAAAATAGATTAAACGTAACTGAAAAAAACATATGCGGAAAAGCAAAGAATGATTGTACACGTTAGAAAACAACTCGTGGCTTACTGGCGGCAGCGGTGGGATTCTTTTGATAAAAAGGATTGAATTGGACAATGTTTTACTAGATCAAAAGAATCACGAAACCTGGAAAATATATTAAATGTAACTGAAAAAACAAATGCGGAAAAGCAAAGAATGATTGTACCCGTTAGAAAACAAATATTAATACACTTATACTTATATATACCTTTTTTCTGCTTTTTTGTAATCTACAATCTGCAGTTGTCATAGATCTGGTGAATAGATATACTTCTGCATTTTTTGCTTGTTTAATTATAGTTATATCTACAGTTATGTACTAAAGTGCTAATGAAGAATCATTACGCCTATATTCTTCTGCTTTTTTGTAATCTGCAATTTGCAAATGTCATAGATCTGATGAGTAGATATACTTTTGCCCCTTTTGCTCTCTTATCTATTTTATGTACAGTTAACTACTAAAGTGTTAATGAAGAACAATATGTCAATATTTTTCATGATTTTTCAGATTGCAGTAACAGTAATAGATTAGTAAATCTGATATACCTCTGCCTTTTATTCTTTTGCTTATTTTTCTATGTACAGTTATGTTCTGAAGTGTAAACTAAAAACAATATATTTTACATCTGTATGCTTCTCAGTTATGCATACGGCATGTATCACTGTTATATTTTAAATGTCATGAATTTTCTGTGGCATACTACTATATTTTGTTGTTCACAGATGTCATAAATTTGATGACATGCAGGTACTTCTTACTTCTTCCGTTTCTACTTCCGTTTTTACTTCTTCCGTTTTCCATTGTTTCGTTAATTCGAATTGCCTCAATTAGGTAATAATGTTTTACATGTAGGAGTAACTGAAAACCATCAATAACAACAGATATCCATTTTTTTTCTTCAGTTAAACGTATTACATGTTCGTTAATATTATACCGATTTTAGGGATGCGTGTTAGCTTGTCTATTTTTGTCATATGACTTACTGTAATTTATTATATATATTGGTGGTCCTGAAATATTGTATGAACTCATAATTAGACCAACATATTGTTGTAAACTTGCGGTTTTACCCACTTATTTTAAATATGGCAATCCATCATGACTACTACAAGCATGGTTATGATTTTCCTAAATTATTCAATATATCTGAAAAAATATATTTATAACTTCATTGGAAATTCTGATATACTTGACTTCCCTTGATCATCCCAATCTTCCCTCATATCGCACATAGGTGCACACACAGGGTATATATATGTTTTTTTTTCTTTCTCTCTTTACTTTGTTTATATTGTTATGTTACATTTGTTCATTCTGTAGTAAATTATGATGATGTTCTGTGAACAGAATAACAATTACAATACTTTTGAGATATGTTATAACTATGCAATCCTCTGCTACAATATTGCTTCATACCTTATTGCAAATGTATATATAATAATGACTTCCACACTACCCCAAACTGTACTCGATGAATAATCCCCTTGAAGATGTTGATCCAGACTTGCATTTATATAATTCTCCCCAATCTTCATACTATCTACCTTCAGAGTTTAATGTAAAGTTCTCACATAATTCATCTTTAAGTCTTATCCATTTTAATGCCCGAAGTTTACAGAAAAACTTTGAAAATATTTCTCAATTCTTGTCAACGATAAATCATTCTTTCTCTTTTATAGCAATTTCTGAAACTTGGATATGTGATACAACCTCAGTTAATTGCAATCTAGATGGTTATAATTTTTTGAATGTTAACAGGATATATGGACGAGGGGGTGGTGTTGCGCTATTTGTGAAAAAAGATATACTATATACTGTAAGAACAGATATCGTTTATAATCAAGAATCCAATTTAACATGTGAATATTTGTTTATTGATTTCTTAGATGTAAACCACAAGAGGTCTTCTGTTGGTGTCATATATAGAAAACCAGGATCAGATCATGAAATATTTTTTGAATTTTACAACAATGCTGTTAATACATTAAGTAATGAACATAGGAATATTTATATCACTGGAGATTTTAATATTGATTTGTTTAAAGATGATGATACTGTTAATGAGTTTCTAAGGCTTAATTCTGTACTTGGTATATTCCCGATTATACAAACCCCAACTCGTATTACATCAAGCACTGCTACCCTTATTGATAATGTATTCACCAATGTACTTGATTCAGAATTTGACTCAGGTAGTCTCTGTTCTGATGCTAGTGATCATTTACCCATTTTTCTAGTCTATAAAAGTTCTAATTATAATACTTATCAACCAAGTTCAATTCGTTTTTTTCGTAAATACTCAGATAACAATATACTTAATTTTCAATATGATCTTTATCATGAAGAGTGGACCAATCTTTATAATATAACAAATGCTAATGATGCGTATTCCTTTTTTATTAATCGTTTTACTCAGTTGTTTGACAAACATTTTCCTTTGTTAAAAAGTAAGCTCACTAAAAGAGGCATGAAAAAACCATGGTTAACAAAGTATTTATTGAGATGCATAAAGAAAAAAAATCGTTATTATAAACAATTTCTCCAAAACAATACCTTGGATAATGAAAGAAAATACAAAAAATATAGAAATAAGTTAAACAATCTGATAAAGCATGCAAAGAAATCACATTTTTCTAACAGATTGAAGTCATTTAAATATAATACAAAACAGACTTGGTCAGTTATCAATTCATTACTAAATAAGCCTAGAACATCTTTGCCTGAATATTTTACTAATGAGACTGGAAATGTTTGCGATCCACAGCATATAGTAACTGAATTTAATCAACATTTCATAAACTGTTGTAGACAGATAACTAATTCAATGACCACTTCTCCTAATAATACTTCTTTTAAAGACTATCTGACTGGTTTTATCAACAATTCTATTTACTTTAATCCCATAACAGAATATGAAGTTATAAACATTAGTAATTCATTACACAACAGTAACTCTGCTGGATTTGATAATCTTAGTACTAACTTAATGAAAAAAATAATATTTTATATTGTACATCCTTTGATTTTTATATTCAACCTCTCTCTTTCTACAGGCATAGTCCCAGATAAACTAAAGATTGCTAAAATAACCCCTGTATTTAAAAAGAATGATCCTCATAAATTCGATAATTATAGGCCCATTTCCATTCTGCCATCCATATCAAAATTGTTAGAAAAATGCATTTATAATCGACTATATTCATTTTGTTTAAATAATAATATTCTTACTCACTCACAATATGGGTTTAGGAAAAATCATTCAACTACACATGCTTTGATAGATTTACAAGATAAAGTTTTATCAGCAATTCATACTAATAAATTTTGTATTGGCATTTTTATGGACCTCTCCAAAGCTTTTGATATAGTTGATCATAGAATACTCTTGTCAAAATTGGAACATTATGGGATTAGGGGCTTACCACTAAGTTGGTTTGAAAGTTATCTTTGTAATAGATCTCAATATGTAGTTTATAACAGTAATTCTTCCAATTTTTCTTCTCTTACACATGGGGTACCACAAGGTTCAATCCTAGGTCCTTTATTGTTTTTAATTTATATCAATGATCTTTCACATTCATCTGACAAATTTGATTATATCATGTATGCTGATGATACCACTTTAATTTACACCCAACCTAACATTCGTAATTTACAAAATAATATCAATACTGAAATAGATAAAGTAACAAAATGGTTCAAATCAAATAGATTGTTGATAAATCCTAGTAAAACAAATTACATTACGTTCTACCATAGAAAGTCTAATCTAACTGATTCACTTGATATTTTACTTCTTAAAATCAACAATGATCCAATAAATAAGGTTAATAGTGTTAATTTTCTTGGGGTATACATTGATTATAATATGCATTGGGATACACATGTTAATAAGGTCACTCAAAAGGTATCTAAATGTATTGGTATATTGTATAGATTAAAAGATTCGCTTCCGCCTTCTGCTTTAATATTATTATATAATTCATTTATGCTCTCATACCTTAATTATTGTGTTGCTGTTTGGGGCAATTGTAGTCGAACGAAATTAGATAAATTATTTAAATTACAGAAAAAGGCCCTTCGCATATGCCTGGGATGTCCATATCGTGCCCCTTCTGCCCCATTGTTCAGTAAATTGAAAACTCTTAATATTTTTGATTTGTATTATTACTCCCTTGCTCTCCTTGGTTTCTTTTACTTTAAAAATAAATTACCCTCTAATATTTCTCAAATGTTCACTCTTAATTACCAGATACATAATCATGATACCCGTTTTAAGGATTCTTTTCACTTATGGCCAGTAAAAACAAATAATGCAATGAAATCAGTACGACATAATTTCCCTGTAATTTGGAACTCAATTCCCAAATGTATTTCTAATTGCAATACAATCACTTCTTTCAAAAAAAAGTTGAAGCTTTTTCTTTCTCTTAAATATGTATAGTTATTTTTCTGTTCCTATTTTTCTTTGTTATCTATATTTGTGTTATATTTTTAGTTTTAGTTTTATCTTTCTCTATTTGTTGTCTATATCATTTTCGCAATATTTTTAGGGAACTATGCTTGTACAAGGCCCAAGGGCTTTATTTATGTAGTTCCCCATTTCATTTTCTAATTTCGTTTATGACTTATTTTGTATTTGTTTCGAATGTACTTTTTAATTGAAAATGAAATAAATGAGAATTGAATTGAATTGAATATATTGTTTTTGTCGTAACATGAGATCTACATGAGTGAAATTCAAGCTGCGGCCAATGTGTATTTGCACCGATATTTTACTGACTTGAAGAGTCTCAAGGTAGTTATAACTAGTAGGTAATAAAAAGGGGAATTTCTCCTTTGGGGATCAACATTATTATCTAATATTATCTAATAAATGAATAAATAAATAAATAAATATTTGTTGATATTTTATAGTTCTGACATTATTCTCTTTAAGCGAGATATTTACCATATATACATACATTCGAATAATGTGCAATATGAATCAGCTGAATAAAGGTTTATGAAAATGTGTGGAAAGAACACGATCTTAAAGACTTTTCAAATAATCAACTCAAGGGCAATTTCAAGGGGTAACCTCGCTAGTCATAAAGACCGCTATTCATAAGGATCACTTATTCATAAGGACCGCTATCCATAACGCGTGACTAAATGAATAGCTGTTTTGTATGAATCGCGGTCCTTCTACATAGCGAGCAAACCATAGACAAATTACCTCGCTATTCATAAGGACTTCCGTTCATAAGGACCACTATTCATACGGACCGCTATTCATAACGTGTGTTAAATGAATAGCGGATTTCTATGAATAGTGGTCCTTATGAATAGCGAGTGGACCCCAATTTCAATACCCTATTGTATATCCTATAGAAATCATGTTCGGATGTATTAAGTCGTTGTAATGTTCGCACATTTCAAAAGGTGGTGGAAAAGGCTATTGAATTTGCCTTAGGTTGATTTTTCACAAGTTTTTGCGATCGTGTTAAAGGGAAAATCAGTAAAGCAGCCGTTTTTAGACCCAGCATCGTAAATCCCCCCTGGATATCAAGTAGAAAAGGATTCTTTCTTTCTTATTTTCTTTCAGAAGATATTATCTTTATAGGCGCTATGGTATGAATAAGAATGTTAAATTGTCCCAAATCCTTTGTATGGGTAAAATAGCTTATGGGTCTAGAAATCTAAGCACTTTGATATTTCGAAAATACCAAAATTTTTTATTAAAATTAGATTGTAATTGCAGGTCCAGAAGAACTTCCATCAAACTATTCCATGAAAGCGTTTCAAAGATTATTCTATTCTTCGCATGAAGAAGTAGAAAATAGTTATTTTGACAGTCACAAAATAATTTATGTTTAATGAACTGATGGCGGACAACAAATAGGTTGTACGAAATCTTTTATAAAATGCTTTTTAATTCTTCCACGATGAGATCTTTCACATTTCGATATCATCCTAAAAATATTCTGACTTATTAGAAAATCCGTAAATTCACATATTTTTTAATGGCGACCATGGATCATCAATCAAAACTGAACTTTTAATGAAACATGCTTTCGTATGTTTCCATATTTTGCTATCACAATTTCCCATGGCATTTGTAAACAAAACCCTGGCTGAAAACGTAAAAGGGAACAACATTTCTATAACTCGTCTCCATAAATAATTTTTTGCAGCCTTTTCCCAGAGTGGTGACTGACACGCATATGCCTAAAGCTTTTCAGTGACGTATTGTAAAGCAAGACCTAATAACTTATAGGATACTATTTCTTTGTCTTGCAGATATCATTAACGATATAAAACCCGAACACGTTTCATAATTTATTCGTTTAAATTTGATATGTTCATTTCAGTTATCTCTATCATCATGATATGAACATAGGCGCCGGAAGTGGGGGGGCAGGGGGGGCGGTCGCCTCCCCAAACGAAAAAGTGGGGGGCAAAATGCATTTTCGCCCCCCAAAAAGCCCCCCCCCCCTATAAAAAAAAAAAAAATCAGTAGTAAAGGAGTAAAAATCGTGTGTATATTAAAAGCTTGATTGCTTTATTACGTAATTGTAAGCCTTTGTATTCATTTTTCGTATTCATGGAGATCACTGAAGACAGATAAAGCATTCAAACTTTAAACTTTAACGTAGTGGAGGTTTTGTATTAGACGCAAGGTTGCCAGAGTTGGCAGAATTCTGCTTTCTGGCAGAATTTTGACCGCTTTAGCATAATTTGACAAAATTTAGCATAATTTTAGCATAATTCTGGTGTTTTGTCTTTTTTTGCTTGTCAGAGAATTTTCCAGTAAAAATACACCCCAAAAATGCTGATAACCTTTTTTTTTTTTTTTTTTTTTTTTTTTTTGCTTGTCAGAGAATTTTTGAGTAAAATTTTGATTTAGCCCTGAAAGACATGAGCCCTTGAAAGGTGAGCCCCCTTGAATATTTCCCCCCCCCCCCCCATCCCGAACTGCTTCCGGCGCGCCTGGATATGAACATTGATGGCTGATTGAAAATAGAAAAGTTAAACTGATCATTAATGGCAGTGCCAAGTCAATTTTTGTTGTTTTCTTTTTCACTCTTGATCTTCTACGATTATAGGAAAACTTGTAGATGTTGTTGAAAACAGAAAATATAGACTTAATTGTCAAATTTAATGGAAACATTTTGAAAGGTGAAAAATAAATTGTCGTTTAGTATAAGGTTTAGGAAAAATAGAAAAATGAAAAAGATATTTGCTTCTTTTACGGATATCATATTATTATGCAAGCATAAATTGTAATAAAAACATAATTTCAAGAAAGTTTAAAACACGTAGAATTATGACTGCTGCTTTTCAGAGAGAGGGGAAGAGGGAGAGAGAGAAAGAGAATATTTTGGTCATAAACAGAGTGCCTACTTTAGCCTTCCTAAATTCCCCGCTGGCTTTAAATATTTGACAATGCATTTGCAGTTTAAAGAAAACTTCCATTAGCCTATTTTATAAAAGCTTTTGTACTGGTTAAGGTTATTTCATGCAAGGATTTTGTAGAAAGAAAGAATACAAAATAATTGATGATGATAGCTAGAGCTAGGATGGTGGACAAAAAGAAATCATGGTCCATTTTTTTTTTCATGGTGTGCTTTTAGTCTTTAATCTGTCAAACGATCATTATTATATGTGCTTTTCCTATAGATAAGCTCTCATAAACATGGATGTCATGGATAAAGGGGGTATCTCACTGAGCGGCGAAAGCTTGCAAATGTGGCGAATTTGGCGTTTCGTCAGGGTTCGTAAAAGGTTGCAGAGAAGTTCGCAAACAGTCTTTCTTGTCGAAATGAAATTTTGAACATGTTCAAATTAATTTTTTCGCAAACAGTTGCAAGCGTTTGCCTAACAGTCGTAAGCCTTGCAAACGGTTGTGACGTGTCGCTATTACTAGCTAAAGTTGTTTTTGATTCGCCAATGCTACAGCGACCACGTGACCATGGTTCCAAATGACCATGCCGCTAATGACAGAGGCGAACCCTGATTTTCGCCAAAATTCGTCAGAAAAGTTGGCGAATCCAAAATTCGTAACATTCGTAAGCATTCAACGCTCAGTGAGATACATGTACCACCTTTATTAAATTATGCTGTCATGTTTATTTAAAGATAAGGGACCAGCAGAAACAAAAAGAGCAAATTGTCAGAGAAGTACAAGTAAAGCGCTAAGAGCACAAATCTTGAACAATTCAGAATCTCGGATTCATGGGTTTATTGGGATATCCCCCAATGAACACCTTCTTTTTAAAAAAAAATAAGAAAAGAAAAGAAAAGAAAAGAAAAAGAAAACAGTGAAAATTCCATTCGGTTCACCTTTATGAAAAACACAAGAGCCATGATAAAGGATGTTCCTGTTTGTCAAAATCCCATCATGGATTTTTGTTTGTATTTTGGGAGGATGAAAAATTAAACAATGATAACGCACTCTCGCACACAAATTTGTAAATAAAAGAGCCAACATAAATCAACAAGTACAAGGCATCAGAACAATGCAAGTAAAAGCCCGTGAATATAAAAAGAAAGAAAAAATAAATATTAATATTTAATATGAATTAACACTACATTTTGCTTGTTCCCACAAATTTTTATTTTTACAGTTTGAAAAATTGGCTGAAGGTGTGTGCAGTTTCCCAGATAAATGAACACTTGCAGTAATATCCGCTCTAAGACTTCGCTTGTTCTTAGTCAAAATTTGAAACATACATCATTTTCTCCCTGGGTTGTTAAGTTTACAAGCTTCTTTGATAAGGTTTTAAACTCAACTAAGAGATTTGCTTATTAACCGGTGGCTCATAAGGGCAATTAAGCTGTTTGACGATGCCATTTACCCAACACCATGCCCATTGTGTTTTAGCAGAAATTTAACAGTTTTGCACAAAATTCAAAGAAAATGGTATTCAATCATGTCAGGGACACAATATACGCTGAAAACCTAAACAAGGAATTATTCGAAAGCAGAGAAGTTAATCTTATATATATATATATATATATATATATATATATATATATATATATATATAAGATTAACTTATATATATATATATATATATATATATATATATATATATAGATATATATGTATAATTGTCAGAAATGAAAATGAGAGAATAATGGTTGCGTAACTTAAATCAAAGTTCCCTAGAGCTGTCCCCTCCTTTTGAAATTTTTGCAAAGGTTGAAAAAATGTCTCCGCCCTGAATTGAACCCGGGTCGTTGGCTTACAACGCCATTGCCTTAACCACTAGACCACGGGGAACTTTGATTTAAGCTACGCAACCATTATTCTCCCATTTTCATTTCTCACAATTATAATTATTCCACGAGAGTTGCCAAAGCTGTTGTATATGTTATTTACTTACAATAATAATAATTATTCTAATGTGTACATGTATCTCAAAGCATTTGCTTGTCTCCAGCTAAGGCATGTGGCTTGTCTTTGTTCAAAACTCACCTGCCCCCGACAAAGGAATTAATTAAAAGGATGAAGATTTGTCAATCTGTCGGTCAATTGAATCTGGTGTCTCCGAAATCACTGGCCCATCTCCGTGGTCTAGTGGTTAAGGCACTGGCGTTCTAAGCCAACGACCCGGGTTCGATTCCCGGCGGAGACATTTTTCAACCTTTGCAAAAAATTCCCAAAAGGAGGACAGCTCTGGGGAACTTTGATATAAGCTACCCAACCATTATTTTCTCATTTTCATTTCTCACAATTATAATTATTTCCACGATAGTTGCCAAAGCTGTTGTATATTTTTTTTAATTTCTTTACAATAATATATATATATATATATATATATATATATATATATATATAGATATATATATATACATATATATATAATACAAAGTCCACGTGTTGGTAGAATATAAACTAACAAACTAGTAGAAATTTAATGCTTTTATCCAACTTCTTTATGTCCTCTCACGAATTTTCGACGGTATTCACACCGTCTTTATCAAGTGAATGACAAACTTTCGAAATTGTATCCATGTAGCGTTTCCAAGACAATGCGCAATTATAGTTTACTAGCTGAAGCAGCCCGTGGAGTGGACATATCATCCACGGGCGCTAGCTGTGTTTATGATTAATCACAGTACCGTATATTTGTCACAATAATCAAGTGAATAAAGAAAAAAGTCGGGTAATGTGTTATTTTTTTTACCAAGAAGTATTTACAACATGTGAGTATGTGTTCTTCATCCAAATCTTGCATGAGTTCTGAAGAAAATACATTTTCATCTTGATGAAGACTAAATGACGATTATTTTACTTTATGAATGACTGAATAATGATATTTATTTATGTTACGTCGGCCCTGTGGCCTGTGGATGACACACGATCTCATTTACACCTGGGCGGGATTCTCGCACACAGAGCATGGATATAATTATGTTCGAATAGTATATCCACGAATAGAGCTTTAGTGAGCGATTTGATCTTGCCATGTTTCTGTGGTTTAATACTCAGAGAAATTAAGGCCATAAAAACATAAAATGCATAATTAGCGGTACGTGCCTTGTAAAGGATGCAAAAATTAGAAAAAAAAAATGAACTTTTTGTCATTTTCTTTTCAGGGGGATTATGGCCCCCTTATAAGTCTTGGGAGGACCGACGGATTGACCTTTCCCTACCGTACCCCCTCCCCCACCCCATCGCCTCCCGTCACCCTCAGCGCGAGGGTTAGTATCCTATACGTATTCATATCATAGTGGAAATATTTTCGAAGGAAATTTTGGTGAGGGGGGGGGGGGCTCCTTCTTTACACCGTGGCAACCGATATTCAAAAGTGAAATAAAGAGTCCTAAAATATGAAGTGGCCGAAATCCCCACCTTTTTTTACATCTAACAGTTACATGTTCCTCCCGGCTTCACCCTGTCTCATTGAACATCAACCCCCACAAAAAAAAAACAACAACAACAAACAAACAAAACAATTGTATCACAGAAAGAATTAAGTTCAACTAAGAAACAGCCCCCCCCCCAAAAAAAAAAAAAAAAAAAACACACACACACACACCAACAAACAAACAAACAAAAAAAAAACCTTGAAAGTTCAATTTATAAAGTAATGGAATGCTTACAAAAATCAAACTTCCAAAGGAGCCGAATTTTCACAAATAAAAGGCAAAAAAGGTTACGGGCACCTGAATCGATCCGAATCGATCGCGACGACCGCCCCCCCCCCCTCCCCCGATGTTTCATTGAAGCCTGTACATCATCCGCGTAAATCACTAGCAGAATTAAAAAGCAGATTGCAGTAGGAGCAGATTTTGATACTCTAAACAGGGAAACCCGTCTATCTCTGATTTTTATACCATTATTAACGGCGATTTTATATCTTGCTTAAGGTATTTTACATCCTATTTGAGGATTACATCATCATCATCATAGACCTCTTTTTAGCCAAAAAGGAACCGTAAAAGAAATTTACCCTACTTTGGAACACACTACCGAACTATATCCCCCCCCCCCCCTTCCGCGGATCTATCATCTCTGAATTTGCAATACCCTTTTCTTGATTTTTGCTCCTTTTCTTTTTTTGGATACCCTAAACGCGTAATCCGGCTTATGCGATTATTGTTGAAAAGGTACCCTTTTTATCCGTTTTCATGTACGTGTACCGGCTTCAATGAGACATGTCCCCACCCACCCCACCCACCACCTCATTCCCCCCCCCCCCCCCCCCGCCGTAAAACCATAGAGTTACACACGCACTAAACTGTTATGTAACCATGAAGCTACAAATAATACATGGAGCAGTACATGTACATGTGCGAATAAATAACACGTGTGCTGTATACACTGAAGCCGATATACACATGCGGATATGGCCATGGAGAATACGTCACGTTGTTCTTTGGCAATACACCAATGAAGTTTCTCCCTTTCACAGGTAATCGGTATGGGTTGGAGGCATAACAGAAGGTACTTTTCCACGCTACGACAGTTAGCTGTTCCATCGACAGAAATATTACTCCCTCCGGATATTCAATGTTTAAAAATGAATTTATGAAATATGGACGGCACTTCAGCACTTAAAAAGTGCCTCCCGACCATCTGGGGACTATTCCCCGCCCGTGGGTACCAAAAGGTGGGGACCTAAAGAGCCAAAGGAGGCGCCTATTCGAACACAAAAAAAGACCCCAAATCCTTAGCGTATATAAAGATAAGTAACCGGACGCATTGTCTTGGAAACGCTTTACTGCTCAGAAACATCCTAAAGGGATAAATACGTCACGTAAACGTCACAATTAAAAATACATATTTGTAAATTATGACCCAAAGCGTATATAATTTAAGAGGCGCTTTTAAGCTCAAGGCGCAAAAGAAATAAGCGAGAGCATTAAAATGACTAAAACGTCATAATGGAAATAAGGCATTATTATAGAAACGTCACGTTGGTGTTTAAAGGGTACCTGAGGCCTGAAAAAATAATTTGTGTATAGTTAGCTTACACAAAAACAACCCCAGAAAACTTAACACGACATTCAACGGTGACAGCATACAGGAGATATTGATTTTTGAAAATAAAATACCCCCCAAAATTAATGTAAATAAGACTTGAGCAAAGACTAATCGATCGATCACGATAGCTCATTTTTTTTTTTTTTTAAGAATCTTTTATTACTTCCTTTTTCAAAATACATTTTCGCAATAATCAAGGTAAAATATACAAACAAATATATTCACATGCAGTATCATTGTGCCAAATTACATAATAATAAGTAACCATAATATTTTACATGCATGTATTAAATAGTAAATTATGCAATATATGGAAGTCTTTGTGATAAAAAAGGGGGAAAATATAAAAAGAAGATGAAAAGGAAGAAAATGAGAGAAAAAAAAAGAAAAAGAAAAAGGAAAAAAAAAAGAACAAAAAAAGAAAAGACCCCCCCCCCCCCCCCCCCATTGTGTCCGTTGTTCCGCCTCAGATTTTAAAAAACTACAGTTCAGAATTTTCTTCATTTAACGTTATATCGATTCAGGAACGTCTTCACTTTTTGTGTGTGTGTGTGTGTGTGTGTGTTGTTGTTGTTTTTTTTATTGTGTTTGTTTGATTGGTTGGTTTTTTTTTGTTTTTTTTGTTTTGTTTTGTTTTGTCTTTGTTTTTTTTTCTTTTTTTTCTTTTTCTTTTCTCCTTCTTTTTCTTTTCTCCTTCTTTTTTATTTTTTTTAATTTTTTTTCTTATGTGTAGTTTTCGGGGGGGGGGGGAGTTGGTTTGTGAAGCGTGTGTGAGTGTGTGATTTTTTTTTTTTTTTTTCTCATAACTTCCTCAAAAATCATTTTGATTAAATGATATTGTAAATGGAAAAAAAAATCATGTTTAATTTGAGATCTATCTATATATATGTGTGTTTGTTTGTTTGTGTTTTATAATGCAATTCATAGAGTTTCCTGTATCAAGATTCTGTTCTATATTACTATTCCCATTTTGATTATAAATTGTTAAAGAAATGTGTATAGATTTGATTCTAAGTTTACTTTTTCTGATTGGTATAATTTATATTCTTTTATAATCAGTAAAAATGTTTATAAATGATTTCATGTAATATATTATTTCCATATGTTATATATGAGGAAGAAATAAAATATTATTTAAAACAAAAAAAAACTTTCAATTTTGGATTCGATAAATGTATTTTGCGACTTAGTTCTAATTTATTTGTTGTTTCATTCGGTCTATAGATTCTTTGTAATTTATGCGCCAAACCAATTTTCTATTCGATTTAAACGTTTTGTGTTGAATACTTGATTCATCTGTTGTTTTCTTTTGGGTTGTAGATTCTCCATAAATTACGCGCCAACTGAATTTTCAGTTCGATAAAAACAGTTTGCGTTGTATACTTCATCCATTTAATGTCTTGTTTGGGTTGTATATTATGATTATACATTAGTTACGCGCCAAATCAATTTCCAATTCGATTTAAAAAAAAAAAAAAACCAACAAAAAAAAAAACATTTTGCGTTGTATACTTCATTGATTTCAAATTTTGTTTGGGTTGTAGGCCTATATTATCCCTAAGTTAAGCGCCAAATCAATTTTTGATTCGATAAATGTATTTTGCGTCTTAGTTCTAATTTGTTTGTTGTTTCATTCGGTCTGTAGATTCTTTGTAATTTATTCGCCAAACCAATGTTATATTCGACATAAAGGCGTGATTCGGGGGGGGGGGGGGGAGGGTTGCGATCAATAATCGCCAGGACATGAACTCCATGCTCTTAAGCACACCTTATAGGAAAGCTGCAACTGAAAAGTTTGGAGATACCTTGCAGGAAGAAAGGAAAATGTCAAACAAAAGATTTGTTTGTTGTAGCGTGGCTTTAAATACTTCCTGGTTTTATTACTGCATCATTAGAAAGCAAAGAGAAAAAAAAACAAACTTAGCTTTCAAAGAGAGAGCAAAGACCAGAAGGCATTGTGTCAAGTATCACTTTCAAGGTGGGTGAAAGAAAAGACATTCAATAATAGCCATTTAAAACGCTGCGGGTATAATTATGCGAAATTTCCATGAAATTGTAGTTCCTTGTTCTAATTGTAAGAAATACACAGTGATATTTTAATCTATTTTTTTCAATTAGATATCACGTAAAGTTCATGTAAATACCAATTTAATTATATTTGAACAACTGAAAGTGATTTTTTTTCTTATAGTTAGAACATGGACCTACAGTTTCCTGGTTGAATGAAACACATGTAGAACTTTCATGGAAAAATGGCTTGGATTGCGTAATAATTATGGCAATTTTCCATGAATTTATGCTAATTATGCATATGCAAATTACCCAAAGTTGCTTTTTCGGCAACAACTTAGCTGAAACTGTTCGAAGACCACAATCACGGATCTATATGAAAAAAAAAAATTTTTTAAAGCTGAAACGAAAAGAACTTTTCTAGGTTTTTAAAATGTAAAATCGACTATATACCAGCATAAAAAAATCATAACAAATAGCACGGTAAAGACGGAATAAGTCGATGCGAGAAGCCTTTTCAGTGGCTTGAAACTACTTACTTACCTACCCATTAAAGCGTTAGAAATCATGACTTATATGAATTAAAACTTATGTTTTCATGAGAAGAGACCCTTAAGGAACCTAGGAACTAGTTTTTATTCAAATTGATAAACGGTTACTACGGACTTTTAAAAAATCTAGTTGGCATTAAAGATGAAAAACTGGTGCATGAAGACAAAATGGAAGTCAAACTTCGGAAGCGTCTTTCTGGAAGAAATACTTTTCCAGAGCCCTACTATTCTCGAGTTTCAAAAGCCATTATCTCCACTAATACTCTCTCTCTAGAGTTGACCTTTATATCAAATTAACGCTTATGAAATGAAGAATAATGATCATTAATAAAGTTAAATTTGAAAAAATGCGACTTCTGTCTCATTTTGACGTGACGGGTAACATATTATCCATTAGTTACGCGCCAAATCAATTTCCAATTGATAAAAAAACATTTTGCGTTGTATACTTCATTCATTTCATATTTTATTTGGATTGTATATTATTCCTAAGTTAAGCGCCAAATCAATTTTGGATTCGATATATGTATTTTACGTCTTAGTTCTAATTTATTTGTTGTTTCATTTGGCCAGTAGATTCTTTGTAATTTATGCGCCAAACCAATTTTATATTCGACATAATCGTTTTTTGTTGAATACTTGATTCATTTGTTGTTTTATTTGGGTTGTAGATTCTCCATAAATTATACGCGCCAAATCAATTTCCAGTCGATAAAAAAAAAAAAAACGATTTGCGTTGTACACTTCATTCATTTTATATTTTATTTGGGCTGTATATTATCTCTAAGTTAAGCGCCAAATCAATTTTTGATTCTTTAAAAACATTCTCCGTTGTATGACTTCATTCATTTGTTGTTCTATTCGGGTTGCAGATTATCCATAAGTTACGCACCAAATCAATTTCCAATTCGATAAAAACATTTTGCGTTGTATCCTCCATTCATTTGTTGTTTCATTGGGTTTGAATATTATCATTAAGTTCCAGCCCAAATCAATTTTCGAATGTTTGTCATCCCCGGCGCTGCACATAGCAGACGACAAAGCGATAATGCGATTGCCATAATTCCATTATCGCGTCTTGGCGTTCGCCGAACGTGCACGCATTAAAAAAACGCACTGGCAAAGAAAACTGCTCGCGCGGAACTCAACTCCAGTTGAGTTCCGCGCGTCGATCGTTTACGCTGTCCTTTATTTTCTTCAAACTCCTTAACCGCTAACCTGTAGAATGCCGGGTAAAGTTATTTGGGGTTAATTTTATGCATTCTAACTGTATACAAATTATTTTTTTTTTTGGCCTCAGAGACCCTTTAAGCACATGTGATAGCATACACAGCATTCGTTACGTCACAGTTACACTGTGGAGGTCTGATTCTGCATTTTTCAGAAAGCCTGCTACTTTGATCAAGAATCATGATTGTGCTTGCATATACACCTTGTTTTGCCGCATTGTTCATGTTGTTTGTTACCCTCTTGACTGGGGGGGGGGGGGGGGGGCTCATACACGAAAACGGATAAAAAGGGTATTTTTCAGCATTAGGCGCGTGACCCAGGTTGCGCGTTTAGGACAGAAAAAAAATCAAGAAAAAGGGTAAACTACTGCAATCCCCGTTTTAGGGTGCTTTTCAGAAAGTGATTTACGCGGATGATGTACAGGTCTCAATGAGACATGGCCCCCTCCCCCTCCCCTTCCCCCTCCCCCTCCCCCTCCCCCTCCCCCCCCCCCCCCCCCCCCCCCCCGGGCTATAGAGCCGCTCAAATTGGTAGTCAGTAAGCGAAGAAGATTTTCGGGTTGTCTTTGCGCGTGTAGAGGTGGTAGAGCAAATTTAGGTGCCAATAAGCATGATAAGGATCCTGCTGGAGAATGGGCCGTTCCCTGCGAATACTCTTCGCCAGGGAGCTAACTTCTGGGTGGAAGACTGTCACAAGTACTTTACGTTGTGTTTTACATTTTTCCTTGTGATCACGATGTAATGCAGTCTGCATGTTTCTACCAAGTCCACATGGTATTCTCCTTCAACGAAATGACGCGCTAATTTAAGAGATTCTCGAGCGAACTCTTGTTCGTTAGAAATTATGATTTCATTAAAATAGAAGTGACTTTGACCATAGCGGAATAGTCTTTTAGCAGACGGTCATTTTCCATGCTTTATATACGTGTAATATATATATGAGACTAAGGGGGGGGGGGGGGGGTGTGAGGTAACTCTGAATCATTCCGCTAGCGCTCAGAGAGAAAAAAAAATCTTTTAAATTAGCGCGTCATTTCAATGAGGCAAAGGTGTCAAATATGCAAGCACATGATTCTTGATCAAAGTATCAGGCTTTCTGGAAAATGCAGAATCAGACCTGCACCATGTAACTGTGACGTAACGTATGCTGTGAATGCTATCAAATGTGCTAAATTTATAATTTACAAACGTGTACTTCAATTGTAACGTCTTCGTGACGTATTTATCATTTAAAGATGTTTTTGAGCTGTAAAGCGTTTCCAAGACAGGAGCCCGGTTAATTATTAACTAACTGCACATTGTCTTTGAAACGCTACATGGATACTACAGTCAAACCTGCTTTAGCAACCACCTGTATAGAAAGACCACCTGTCTATAAAGACCATAATTTTCGTTTTCCTTTAAAAGTGTTTCTCAATTAAAGGAACCTGTTCATAAAGACCAGTTTTCTTGTCTCCCTTGAGTGGTCTTTATAGACAGGTTTCGCTGTATTTCGAAAGTTTGTCATTCACTTGATAAAGACGGTGATAAAAGCATGAAATTTCTACTAGTTTTATATATAGATATATATAAAGCCTAAATCTACTCATTTACTTATGATCATCTACACCGTAGGCCAATGGAAGACAGCACACTTACGTACAGTTTTGAAGAAGGGATGAATTTGAGAGGATATCAAATGCGTAATGATGAGATTATCACGCGCCGGTGCTTAAAACAATAGATACGCGCAAATGAATGTCGTCACAATGTAGTACGCATTTTTCGTGTGTCATGTCATACGCCGTAAATAGTATCCGGGAATAGTACTACTATTCACGGATCGTGACGTCAGATGTTACCCTCCATGGCAATTTGCTCATTTGCATGAGGCTAGTGGGAATTGTATTCTGTCATATGACGCGTATTGGACCAATCAATTGCGCAGATTCTTTTCATGACGGATATAACATATAGGTCTATATATATATATATATATATATATATGAACAAAATATGAAAGTTCTGCGTCGGTGTAATATATATATATATATATATATATATATATATATATATATATATATATATATATATATGTGTGTGTGTGTGTGTGTGTGTGTATAGAGAGAGAGAGAGAGACACACACACACACACACACACACAGAATCAGTGGCGGATAAAAGCTTTAAACACGGGAGGGGTGGGGGTATTTGAAAGCTGCCAATTTATTTTTTTTTTCTTGAAAACTTCATGCGCGCATATAGATGTTGAAAACAGGCCTGGCAATTGTTCTCAATACTGAATTATTCAGTCGTAGATTCAAAAGAACTTCAATTAATATATTGAATATTCTACTACTGCAAGGTTATTTGATACAATGATGAGGTAGAAAGCTCAGATACAAAATAATCAATGTTAAGTGGCTGGGAGACGGTGAACTTAAAAACACTATAGTATAGAACAATTATTTTATGATTTTCTTTTAATCTGTCAAGTGAACGATGATTAAATGTATGTTCTCATCATATATTCTAATCAAAATAATCTCATTACCTGGTTGACAGATGACACCACAGACGACATTTCAAAGTATACTCTCATCAAACATGCATGTCCTAGATACGTCGTCATGGCAATTTCATAAACAACGCCTTTAAAAAGTTATAAAAAGCTTTTAAATTTGATCTTTATGTACAATTGATAAATGCATATCTAGAGGTTTGTTTAAATAAGGAAATTTTCTAGGTATTATTGTATCCCATACATGTCTTTTGTACTTTTCTATCCTGACAACTTGGGGTGACATGAGACAATTACTTTTTTCTCGTTGATGAAAAAAAAAACTTATCAAGGAAAAATCAATTGCTGTTTTTTTTAATTATATCAATGATTATGTTATTGTGGCGACATGAGTTGATGGACGCGTTTGTATCTCTCCATATTATAATAAACTATAGACCTTTCTCTCTTTTCTCTCTATTTGCCCCCGCTCTCTTCTTCGCTCTCCGTCTTTCTATCATTTCTGCCCTCTATCTTTCTACATTTCTCTACCCTCTCTCTTGTTTTTTCTTCTCTCTCTTTGTCTTTCCCCGTCTTGATCTTTATCTCTTTCTCCATCTATCTATCTCTCTCTCTATCTCTCTCTCTCTCTCCCCCTATATCTATGTTCTTTTAAATCCCCCACTGTTTTTACCACCGGGTCGCCTAAAGGGTCAAAATCAACATAAACAGTGCAGTTGATATACATGTAGAAGCTGAAAAATAAAGAAAAATATGCATCTTTTTGAGGTCTTTTGGATACCGACAGTAAATAAATCGATGGCTAAGTCATCGCCTGAACCATATCCAATTAAACAATCTTCATGAATTTGGGCATTACAGGCCTAGTCAAAAGGTGATATTATTTTTCTTTTCATTATCCTATTTTAATATGTCTATACTTGTTTCTAGTAAAAAAAAAAAACACACACACACACACAAAAAAAAAACTTATATTTTAAACAAATGTAAGGTGTTCAAGACGTGTTCAACGGGGATCTAACAAGAAAATTGGAAAATTAATTCTGTGACAAAATGAAAGAAGAACAAAACAAAGTAGCCAAGGAAGTCTGAACAATCACCTGATCCCTCCGCTCTGTTGATGGGTTAGACTGGACTTGGACACCATCTGCGTTATGTCCAATCCCATCTTCCGTGCCATTAGCGTCTTCTTTGTCGGTTGGTCCCGCTTCTTGCACGGTTGAGCTAACGGTAGCTACCGCGGTATTCCGCTGCTGTTGTTGCTGCTGCTGTCCCGCCGACCACGCATTTTGCCGCCTCACGTGCAGTCGAACGTGTATGTAGATGCGTAGGTACACGCATAATACGATGGCCAAAGGAATACAAGTCAAAAAGGTGCCAGCTAGATAGGTATGGGTGAGATTCTCTGTTCCGTCTGGCCTGTCCTCTAGATCACTGCAGAGATGGGGTCCGTTATCATAGCCGAGATCCGTTGCACCAATCGCGTAAGGCACAACGATGACGGAGAAAGGGATGAGCCAGGTGATGAAGAGAATTATGGCAGTGTTAACGCGGCTATAAATCTGTAAGGGGGGAAAAACAGAATTCTTAGATAATTATTTGGAAGGGAAATACAGAAACTTATGGGAAGCCCCGATACAGCGGGTCAATTGATTTGCTTGTTTGAAATGTAACGCTTTCTGTACTGATACCTTTAGGAACTCGTGAAGATTAATTATTGTGGCCAGCGGCGTAATGAGCCAAAATTTTTGAAGGGGTTTGAACATAGGCATACGGGGCAAAATTTCTGAGCAAAAAATCGATCTTTTTTTTTAATGAAAATGAAATTTTGTCATAGATCTAGACCTATATGCGGTAGGTAATTTCATTTTTATTTATTTTTTTGGGGGGGCGGTATAGAACTATTTATTTGGGGGGCTGCATCCCCCAAGCCACCCCCACCAGTACGTGATTGTGGCGGTTATCGAATACATTATATAATCATCCTGAATAATTTTGCTGTAAGGAATATAATTTGAGAGTTTTTTGTGTGGTTCTAATAAACCGGATTCAAAAAAGCGGCAAAAGGTGGGTTTTTTTAAAGTAATGAAATAGACACTAAAATTGTGCATACTGACGCCTTCTGTTATTTTTTTTGAAAACTCGTAGAAACAATATTAGCCAGCTATTTTCTCTAAACGAGTGAAGGAAGTGCACTGTAATGTGCAGAATCGCAATTGAATTCAGTGACAGGTAATAATGTTTTAAAGTAGATATTCATTGATTTTTAAAACTGACTTAATTTTCATTTTTGCGTAGGTGAAGCTTAGACAGGACAAGTTTGTCAAAATTCGACGCTTGCAAACATTCGAAGTAATGATTATTATCAATTACAAATTGCTAAAATACAGCCCCGACATAGCACCTGAACAGCTCTCCGAAAGCTTTGCACAAGCAGACGATGTCCCATAACATCTCACATATTTTCAGTGCCTGTTTTGTCATCTTCTCCTCAGTTATTTCACTTCACTAGCATTAGTCTATTATGTTTAATCCATATATTGCCTCACTCTAAACCCCGTGCATGGGTTTATTTGGATGGAAAATGAAGCATTACAAGAATAAAGGAATCAGTTGCTTGTAAACAAAATAGACGCCATTTCATTCACAGCTGCATACACCGCTGGACGTTCGGCGTTGAATGAGGGATAAATACCGTCCTTGCAATCATTCAGCGGGCTTTTCAATTTGAAAGTGTGGTTTCTTTGATTGTTCATTAACCCTCATCCTATATATTTACAAACAAAAGATTTCATTAATCAGAATCTGTTTCATTCCCATTTTAGAATGGTGTGAAATATGGGCACGTTTGAATACACTAAATTCTTTATAATTTGAGAAATAACTGCACTGCACTTATGTTCATTCTTTATGGGACGTCGTCTGCTTGGACAGGATTGTTCCCTTTATTGACGTCATTGAAACATTGTTATTTTTTTTGGCGAAGCGCTTGTATATCGCAGATGCTGGGAGGTAGTTTTATTTGTATTATTGTTTAATTACCTGATATGTAGTTGACTTTAAACTGATACGATTGCTATCTGTTAACTTGCCAGTTTCTAGTGATACATTATTTATCATATTTGTGATTTTCTTTGAATGTGTACTTTAAGCGCTTTGGTCGGTTATACATTGTAACTGGTAAGGCGCTATATAAGAAACAGCTATTATCATCATCATTATTATTATTATTATTATTATTATTATTATTATTATTATTATTATTATTATTAAGAGTAGAAAAATCATGATTTAAATCATATAGTACATTTGAAAATATAATATTGTAAAAGTGAACCTGCAGCATGGTCAGCTAAATGACACCTGTCAGCTTAGGAAATAAAGCGGATTTCTGCACAATGTTAGGTTCACTTGCTATTGTGTACGAAACTCCATTTTCGTTAGAGGCGAGACCATTAAGACACATTACCAAATATGATTGGTGAGATTCATACAGTTGCATTTTCTTGACACATATATAAATGCACGGAATTTCATGTAATGCTTTGCTCTACATGCAGGGGCCGCGGAGCGTTTTTGAAAGTGGGGGGGGGGGGGGGCTGATCTGATTTCACTCATTAATGGCAATTTTCGAGCCTTTTTTCCGACTTTTCTTTAACGTCTCTACTCTAAAAAGTGGAGGGGGCTCCCCCCGGTTCTGCCGCCCATGATGTATAGTGAGTACTTATGCTTTACTGCTTTATGTTTTAAAATCAAAGACAATAACATTAATCATTTGATATTCATTTGATCGATCATATTGACGATTCTGAGCCTGTCTTGATGTGTTCGTCTATCCGTTTCTCAAGCTACAAAATTTTCATATACATGAAGTTGATATTTGTACTATCTAAAATGTTGGGTTTTTACCATATAATTTTACTAAAGCGATTTATGCAATGTAGTTTGGAATACAGGTTCAAACTTTATTAAGATTATGATGCGTTTTTATTTAAAGCTCCATCCGAGAAATTTCGATATTAATCAACACTGCAGTAGGCAGGATCAGTATTAAATCCAAATTTGTACTTGAAGAGTATTCTATGGGGTATAATATTGCTGATAATTATAATTACATTTGATTATTTCATTTTGAATGATTTGATCAAATCAATAAAAACCATACTATAGCTAGTTTGACTATTATATTGGAGAGGATATCTCATAACTTTGGTCTCATTTAGAGAATTGATATAGAGAAGATATAGAAATTATAAATTGCTGTGTTGATTTATCAAGCTCTGTCGGATCGAGATATTTTAAAGATCCATTCCCCTTTTAAGATACTTTGACTCCTTGGATTTAACGTATAATTTTAAGTACATATAGTTCGATAATTAATAAAATGTTTTTATTTAAAATAAGTACTTGGTCAAGTAAATGTAAGTGCAATTATGTCAAGACGTGTAAAAGGTATATACACACACTCGTTCACACAGGCAGAGCATGTAGAACTGTTACTTCAGTATAATACAATATATATTTTATAATTTATTCATATAACAATATATATTGCTGCTAATGATTCACATATCAGCACAATTTTATTTTCCATCATTTATTGATTTGTTTGACCGCAAGAGTTATATCTGCTATATGGTTTACAATGTTTTACAATGTAAGACAATACAATCTTGATAAACAACATGCATGATACTTGGGATACCCATGTTTGTATTATGGTACACATGTCCACTGAATTTACAAGGTAACAGTTAAGGTTAAAGAGTTCAAGGAGAAAGAAAACGAAAGGGATAGAAAGATAGGGGAGCAAGAAAGAGAGAGAGAAAGAGAGAGGAGCAAGAGAGAGGGAGGGGGAGAAATAAAGAGAGTGTGTGTTATAAACAAAGAGGGAGAGGGAGGAGGGAAGTGGAACGAGAAATATTGACACAGACGATAGACAGACAGAAAGAGGTGTAAGTGAAGAGAAACATAGAATTGTTAGAATTGTGTGTGTGTGTGTGTGTGTGTGTGTGTGAGAGAGAGAGAGAGAGAGGGGGGGGGCGACGGAAAGAGGAAAGAGGTGAAAGAAGATGGACAGACAGGGAGAAAATTAGAGGATGGAACGATAAGAGAGGGACAGACAGAGAGAGAGAGAGAAAGAGATAGAGTCAAAGACAGCTAGATTCAGCGAGAAGATGGAGGGTGCCAAGAGAGCGGGAGACAGAGCAGAACAGAGAGAGAACTGCGATAGAAAAGGGGAGAATGAGAGCGAGAGACAAGGACAGAAAAGATGTTCTAGAAAGACAAAATGGAGGGAAGGGGTAGGCGCAACATGCGGATGACGAGGGTGGAAAATCGTTTACTACAAACTCCACCAATATTGCAATCTCACTTGAATGAATTAGTAAACTGGTCTTCTGATAATCACATGAAACCCAATCCAAATAAATGCAGTCTTATCAGAGTTACATTTGTTAGAAACCCACCTTTACCTGAAGTATTAAACATCGGTGATTCTACTCTTAAATATGTTGAAACTGTCAAAATACTTGGTGTATATATTCAGTCGAACTTGAAGTGGGATACTCATATTGCAGATATTTTTAAAAGATGTAACAGAAAATTGTATATGTTTAGAATGGTCAAACAGTATAATCTTCCGATGTCTGATCTCATACAAATTTATGTTGGGTATATTCGTCCAATCTTGGAAAACTGTGTACCAGTTTTTAATGGTGGACTTACTATCAAACAGATAGGATGTTTACAGAGAATACAGAAAAGAGTGTGTAAAATAATTTTTGGTACAAATTACGTAGATTATGGAAATGCTCTTACAAAATGTGAATTAGAACGGTTAGAAACTAGGCGAGAAAAACTATGTATTGAGTTTGCTAAATCTCTGTAAAATAACACACAATGTAAATACTGGTTACCAAAAAAGAAAAATGTTTCCATTTCTTTAAGACATGTATCAAATTTTGCACAGTTCAATGCAAAACGGTTCGATTCCGAAAGAGTGCAATACCACATTTCACAGATCTACTCAATTCCCAGTAATCTTCATAATACTTCTCCTTAAAATTTTACTTTTAATTTTACATCATTATTGTTTTACAGTCTCTGTCAGTTTCAGTTTCAGCCCACTTTTAATATTCTGATTTGTATTCATGTTTTGTATTTACTTATTTTGTTATGTATATTGTCATTTTTATTTCATATTATGTTATTTTTATCTATGATCAATTTCTATGTATTTCTGCAATGTAAACATGCTAATTTCAGCCCTTCGGCTGCCGATCATGTATTGAATTTTATATGAAATAAACCATTACTTGAACTTGAACTTGAACTTGAAGAGAGGAGGAGAGGGAAAGAGAGAGAGGGGGGAGGGGGCATGGGAGAGGGAGAGATGAATGTTCTGCTCATAAAAAACGACAAAATTGCGCATGATACTCGTAATACATGGCGGTATGCAGGTACTATGAAACCGACATTTACGTATGTAGTAGTATTATCATTTTGTTCCATTTTCGTTGTCTTTCGTTGTACAGCCCTCGAAGAAGGCGATAATGTTGAAAGCTTGGCGTCAATAAAACCCGTAGTATATTCAGCTACGTCCTGAGTCTTGGTCTATTTCATTTATTCAATTTACCCAACCAAGACGGCCCGTCATGTTGTGTTTTAGCCAAATTCTTTCAATCATAAATTTATAAGATGTTATGCTCTGCATGTTCTAGGTAAACATTAAGAACACAATATATGAGAATTAGTAAATAGAGATCAATGATATGGGCATGATTTGGGGCAACCGTCACCTCATATTCAGTCATACCTAATTATGTTTATGACAAAAGTACATTTTCACTATTAGAAAATGTCAAAATAAAAACCAAAACTGGACAGTTTATATTCGGGAAGGAGACGTCAATCCCCTGGCGAATTCATGCCCGTAGGCATATGAAAATCTGAATCATACGATGACCTGAGCTTTGTGCAACTTGACAATACACAAGTGAATTTGTCCGTGTTAGAAGGTATTATATATTGCATGCCATTTGGATATTTTGTTCACTATATTTAAAAATGATACATGTAAAAATCATAAAATAGTCCACTCAACGTATTTTATCCAAAATGACATGAAATATATTATCATTTATGATATTTAGTAATACCAAATTGTGTCCGATCGCATGCAATAAAGAAACATTTCCATCTTAAACAAATGAAATGTTGTTTTCGTAACATACGATATTATTGAGATATATTATATGAAATTTCGAGCATTAATATATGTCTAATTAAATATATGTAAATCTAACCAACCCTATTGGTAGAGTGTCAGAATCGTCACACCCTTATAAGTAAATCGGGTTCCGAACACACACAAAAATGATAATATCATTTCCAACATATTTTAGCAAGAATTAGTAGGCTATTATTGTTTTTACTGGGTCAAGAACGAGATGGCGTCAGGAATTAAGATTTCAGTGTATTTGATCACCTTTTCTCACTTTCTAAGGTTTTGTGGAGTCGAATTTAATCAAATCTCAAATAGAAGTGTAGATAAAGTCCTAATACCAATATCACTCTGGAAATGTATATTATCTATTCTTCCATGATGTCTATCCAAGATTGCCGCCAAAATGGCGTGTTTTTTTTTTTTAACGCAATAGGACATGATTTGGCAATGGGAACTTAAATTTTTTTTTCAAAATAGATTTCATGCACTACCCCCAAAAATGTTTTTTTTTTAAATATTTATCTCTATGGTACACTTGGGCCCTCTTTCCGACTAGATTATTGCAGTGGCGGATTTAGATTGTGCCCCCCCCCCTTTTTTTTTATTTTGTCCCACCCCCCCCCCCCACACTTTTAGAACGGAAAACCTTTTTTTTTTTTTTTTGCTTTTCAGAGAATTATGGAGGGAAACTGGACCCCCCACTGAGCGACTTTTGGAGAGCTGGCGAGACCAAAAAAATACGGATCTCCCTCCAAGCAGTTTCCCCAAATTGACAATCCTGCATTTGTGTGCCCCCCTTATACAAAATCCTGGATCCGCCCCTGGATTATTGTATAATTGTATTGAATTTTAATAGCATTATCTATTAATCGATAAATAGTATCTTTAATACTTTTTGTATAAACTAACCAAAGATACAAACAACACTTTCTCCTTATATATCTTTAAAGCAAATCGACTAATCGCATTGTGCTGTAAATAGTGCTTGATGCATGGTAAATGTTTTCCAAAAGCTGTGACGATCGAGGAGATTTCTAGCAGAGGGAACAGCGAAGAAAGAGGATGAGGTTTAATTATCATACCTTTCTGTATGTTGCACTCGAAGTCGTGATGAGAAACATGCGGTTGAAACCAATAGCCACAAGATGCCATACACTGCTACCGGCGCAAGTGAACCGCAGTACAGCAACCAAGATGCAGGTCTCATCCGGTAGTGGCCAACCTCGGGTTGATACCAGCCCAACAATGATCCACGGAATTATCAAACTCACAAGAATATCGCTGACGGCAAGGCTGGTGATGTATACATTGGTGATCGTACGTAGCTTCGGATATAAGATGACCGATAAGACGACGAGTAGGTTACCGAAGAAAGCTACGACTGCAATCGACCCTAGCCAAGCTGCCAGCCCTTTCCGAGCACCCAGGTTGCGGTAATCCCCCTCCGGTTCGTCATTTGGTAGCGAGATGGAGGTGTTTGATAAATCCATGTTTGAACATTTAAACGTCAAGGGGCTGTGCTCTGCAATGAAAGAATAGTAGTAGAAGAAGCACACGTTGTCATTCCCCGAACGAACAGTCATCTAATGACTAGAGGTACTGCAGCGTACTGAGTTTAAATATGGATTCTTCTACAAAAGCTACCCAAGACTGAGAGAGGTAGAGAAGAATAAAGTATTCACCCGAGTGTGCTAATGGTATTAAGCAGTGCGTATAGCGAGTAGATAGAAAAACGATTCGAATATACAGCCTTCATGCTATTTTTCCAATTGATTTATCTGCTTTGCAATAATCAAATAGGTATTCTAATCATACAACGTTTGTAGTTTGTACTTCCTGTTCAGTGTAGGTTACTTGAATTACGCCACCATAAATTTCAGTGTATTCAAGTGTGATTTCAGGCCAACTATGAAATCGATAGAAGGTTGTTTGTTTTCACTTTTCTGTTTACATAAGAAAATTCAATTTTCATCATTTTTATGTATAGCTCTTGCAGAATCGTAGAGAGCAATATCTGAGAGACTGGAGAGAGAAAGAAAGACAAATATAGAGAGGAAGTGGTCAAAGGAGAAGCGATAGAAGGGGAAACGAAATGAAGAGAGAGAGATTACCGAATTACTATCTCTCTCTCTCTCTATTATATATAAATATATATATATATATATGGCACAAATGACACAAGACAGAATAAGGACTTCTTCTTCGGGTAATTCGCCCTATGAGCAAAATATCGTAAACCACATTATTTGTCTCAACGGAGTTTTTATTCTGTTTTGTCTCAACGGAGTTTTTATTCTGTTTTGTCTCATTTTATATTTTTTTGTATCTCATTGTACTTCACACCTTCTATTTATATAAAGATACATAGGGAGAGAAAAAAAAGTACAGTCACTGGTCCGAATATTCGATCTTGACTGAGTAGCGTTAAAGCTGACGGCGCGTGTCATCTGAACGGACGCATCCACATGAAGGTTGTTAACCATAAACACAGCGACTCCCAGTTGCCTTTTCTCCTTTTCCCTGGAACTGATGCCTCGTTGTCAAGAAACCACATAGCGTTCTAATAAGACCAGCCGCCCGAAAGAAATTATATCAATGTCCTCATCTTACGTAGAAAACTACAATTTAAGAATCACAATCTGAAATTATAGCCTTCGTTGTTTCTTAAGATCACCACTGATAATATCCATGGATGAGATCACAATAATCACTTTTTTAGCGCCATCTTAATGCTTTTCAAGCAATCCTACAATGGAACCCTCCCTTATTTGTCGATTTTCTAGAAATGATTGATCAAGTACGCATGGAAAAGAAATGAAAGAGAGAAGGAAAATACAGGACGGCAAGAAATAGAATTTCTTGAGGGCGCTGTTACCCTAGCGCCGAGGGCGAAAATGTCGCTAGATTTTCATATTAATAGTAATGATTTTGGACGACGATTATCTACACCAATTTGTCTATAAGATTCTTGCGTCTAAATAAATTGTGTCCTTAAAATAATTCATTTCTTATGTTCGCTAATTGTATGTTCCATTAACTAATGCTTTCAACAGAATTATGATTGTATATTTATTATGAAATATAACGGTGATTATCACATTTTGACAAAATACCCGTCTATATAAACTCAAACTACGAAGCTACTTCTAAGTTCACTATCTTCTTTTCGTCCACCTTTCCCTGGTCTTTATTCTTCTATCTATTGCTTATTCGATCTGATTCCGTGACCTCCTTTTTGATCCTTTCGCCTTCTTATTCTTTTCCCCTCTCCTCTCCCTCCTCCTCCTCCTCTTCTTCTCATCTTCTTCCTCCTCTCCCTCTACCTCCCTCTTCTTATTCTTCTTCTTCTTCTTCTTCTTCTTCTTCTTCTTCTTCTTCTTCTTCTTCTTCTTCTTCTTCTTCTTCTTCTTCTTCTTCTTCTTCTTCTTCTTCTTCTTCTTCTTCTTCCTCCTCCTCCTCCTCCTTCTCCTCCTCTTCTTCTTCATCCACTCCTTCTTCTTCTTTGGACGAACTTGAGATAAGCAGAGGTGAAATATACCATTACTTAACTGCAGTCACAATCACCTTTACCATTGTCAATTTGCTTTATCATTAATTTTTAATGCATATATATTTTCGTGATTATGTTGTAATTTATGTTTGTTCTTCTTGAATGCATTTCCTTTTTATTTGTAAAAAATTTGTACAATTCAGCCTATTGGCTGCCATACAGATTTTCAATAAATATACCATTCTACATAAATACAGAAGGCGCAAATCAAAATACCAAGAAAAACAGAGATTCACGGTATGAAGATCAAACAAGTGATATTATTATTAACAAAATGAACATGTTATGAATAAAGTCATAAACAAAGAAAATTATTTATCTATTTTCATTTATTTCATATATCAAAAAGACAGGGTAATATGTACAGGTTATGTTGAACACAATAACATTTTCGTATTAATGCACTGGTCTCTCGATTGAAGTAAAAATACTCGGCAAAGTTCGTGTGTATTTCCTTTTTGTCTTGCGGTCTTGAAGAATTCATTAAAATTCATTGAAATTCAGTGCAATTACAAGATTTTTACTTCTTGCATCTTTCTCATTAAGTATGCTTATTCCTTATATACTCAGGATCTCTGCCTGTTTCTATCTGCATTTTTAAGTTGTCACTGTTTGGCAGGAGATAACTGAAGTATCTTGGGGTATGGTGGGAGAGATTTTCTTTTCTTTAAAAAAGATGGGTAAAAAAAAAAAATACATGATAATCTTCCTAGATGGATGTCCTCTATATATATTCACTAAAAAAGAAGGACTTCATTAAAAATTTTACCAAGAGCTTCCACACGAACGGAAAGAAAAAAAGAAACGCAGTTTAACCTGAGATGCTTTTACGACTTTTATGCCGGTTTCACCTTTTGTTTTACATCCCATTGTATGGTATATATTTGTGATTTTTCAGAAGATGAAATTATTAGTCAGAATTATCCGATTTTACCAAACATTCATCAATTATGAACTAGTGTCACGAATGTGATTTAATTTCCTATACGGGTATATTATTCATTATCTTGGTAGTCTATCATATTTTCATCCAATGGCCAATACAAGGATAAAGACAATTTGGTTAGTTCAATAACCGTTTCAATAAATTCCTAAAACTTTGAACATGTTGAGTTACGCTTAAAAGCTGATGTATATGCATGATTTTCAACAAATCAGGTCGTGTTAGGTTACCAAGAGTCAGAACAAATATATTCAGGGGGTCATTTTTTATACATGCCATGACATAGTTCAATGACAGGTTTAAGAGGTGAATGCGAGTTATGGAATTACTTTGAAGATGACTATTTACTCTGTCCATTTATTCTTTTCTAATCTGCCTAACATAATAGTGATAATATTAGTAATGATTTTGGTTATGTCTGAAACAGTTATTTGTGATATGCTCATTATACCTGACTTGAAAGCACCTTTAAATTTGTATCCTTCTTTAGACTATAATATTATTTAGGAATGCAGTCATGTGACCAATCTAGTACGTATACATGACATATCTATTTGCTATTTCTCAACAAAACTTTATTTTATATTATAACAGGGTGTACAATTTGAATCAATTTGTTTTCAAATTAACAGGTGTTAGTTTTCAATTCAATAGTTCTCTTTTTATCAGCAAAGTATAAATGGTATGCTGAAGTATAAATTTATTTTACCCTAAATCCTTCAGGCCCATCTTGTCTGTTTGATAATTTATGGGATATGTGCATTAGAATTCAAAACTATAATGCCGTAAATGTTATAATGCTGTAATCACATGCATGTCTTGCCACTTTTCACCCCTCCCTCCTTTTCATTTCATCCTCTTTTAAAAATCTTTATTCTCTCCCTTTCTTATCTTTCACAACGTAATTCTTCTGTTCTATCCCTCTCCTTCTTCTTTTACTCTATGCTAGTCTTTTCTCTTCCTATCCCTACATCTGCCATTCTCTCCTATACATGTCTCCATCTCCTTTACTCTGCTTCTATTCCCTCCAATCTTTTCATCTGCTTTTCCTTTGCCTGTAACTGCCCAGCATCTGCTTTGCCCAGCATCTGCTTTCCTCTGCCTTATTCCGTCTTCCGCTGTTTTGTGTTTTCTTTCTCTTGTCACGCACATATACTGTTATGTTAAATCATTTGTATTCATGTCCTATTATGTGCTATATTCATTTCTGATTTTATATGAATTTATAGTATGTTAAATTGATGTTTTGTATATTTGCAGAAACAAAAAAAAAATTAAAAAATCAATGAACAACGGGTGCGATAAAAGCATGTTTAAATCCATTATTCTCTTTCTCACAATGAATTCACACGAGATTCCAAATTCATAACAATATGAATTGTCCATATATTTTTTTCTTCAATTCCTCTACAGAACGCTATATCTCTCTTTCCCCTTCTCTTAAATTCTCTATTGTATTGTCCTCAACATACTCCATTATTGATTTTAAATTCATTTAGGTAGGTGCATAATTACATCACATTTCAATACCATTTTGATTGTCTAGGAAACCGAACAAAATTGTTCCGAAGGGACACCCCCCTTTAATATTGTTATGTCACTAGCAAATGCGCTGTATTTTATTTGAAAGGAAAGTTTCTGGAATGGTCACGGTTTTTTTGTTCCTTCAATCCAGTCAATAATTGTATCTATCAAAACAAAGAGAATAAACCTCACTCAGTGACGTAAAAGTGAGATATAAGTACAAGGTTGTTTTCTACACCAACATCCAATATATCTTCCTCACTCCAAGTCTACCTATACATACACAAGAGACCTACATTATTTGGATGATAACATGTTTTTGTTTCCTTTTTATCAATTTCGTTCTTGTCAATGGTTACGTCTTGAGTAATGGCGCTTACTTTTCCGCGTGATTTAATTGAGGAAAGGTGCATACAATGAATAAAATGACTAAAGTCTCTGGTGCGAGAGCATTTTTTTCCGGATACGTTGAGAAGTTTTACAACGGGGCGATTTGCAAAGTCTCTCTCTTTTGCAGGTTAATCTGTACTTGCGTCACAATGTGAAATGTGTTTGGTAAATGTTCAAAGGTTTGGCTAAACTCCTCTTAAGATATGATTTTTTGGATACAATTTATACAAAAGATATGAAAAAAAAATGTATTTTTTGTACGAGTGTGCACAAAGGTTTATTTCGCATAATTATTAACACTAGAACAGAGGTATAATAATTTTAAAATGCTTTCTTAGTACTTGTATGTCACATTTACAGTTCTCTTGGAGTAGTTACAATTCAATTTAAATCATTATTGATTATTTTCATCAGCTTTACATTTTTTTTTAAACTGATCATGTAAAGGCAGAAAAAAAAAGAGCGAAACGAGGGAACGATTTTGGAATAATACTTCTCGGGAATATTCTTCTCTGAACAATAGTTTGTGAGGAAAATTATCTCGCTTTTTTCATTCTTACACGTTGGTAATTATCATCATGTTTAACCCAAAACTAGTTTGCACCAATTTCATGATATCAAATACCATTCAATATTTATAATAGATTGTTTATAATGCATGAGGCCTCCGAAAATATAGTGCTACTCGGGAATTTGCTTCTTTCTGAAAAATGAAGTGAAATGTAAACATGTGTCTATGTTTAATTTTTAACGAGAAGGAAACCGATTTTTATTTTGTTTGTTTTTGTTTTTTGTTTTGTTTTGTTTTGTTTTTTTACCTAAATCTTAATCTCATTTAAGGGCAATCCAACCTTTATGGGAAAATTGCTTTGATGGAAAACATGAAAATACAGAAACAGATTGGTGACAGCTAGAACAAAATCCTATAAACAATATTGTTATACATGAGGGGGATTTTAAACTGATGAATCGGTAAAGTCACTGTACTATACTGTTAGACATTTCTCACATTCCAATATTTTTTAGAATATATGACTGAGCAACATTTCTGCAAATCCTTTCACAATGCACTATAAATAATTATTTTTTAGCATATCCATGCAGAAAAAGGTACTTAGAAGAGAACTGGAAATTCGTAATACCGGGCGTCTTTAAAAAAGGCAACGAGATTGTAATTGATAATATCTTAAAACGTACTCATTCATTATCAGTAAAAAAAATTCTTAGGTAATATTTTAGTAGCATCATCTTATTTTCATGTGAATTTCACAAGGATATAAGTAGAAACAGGAAAGGTATGATTTTTTGGTAAAACATACCATTTTCCAAAAGTTACAAAGAAAGCGCATTGAGTAGAATCTGTGCACAATCAGCGTAAACTTGTAGCCGCTTCTGTATTTCACGACAAACCTTTCCACTGGAGTCATTCTAACTCATTATCTTGTTGAAATCACCCTTGACACATTTTAGAATGATATTTCATTTGTAAAATGCTATGAATGTGCACTCAATTTTTTTGTTTAAGTACAAGAAACAAAAAAAAAACTATTCCCAGAAGTTTTTGATGAAACTGATGATTTATTTACTTCTTCAACTGATTCATATTTAAATCATTGTGTCATGAGCAATGTACTGTACAGTTAAAAAAAATTGCCGTTTTTTTCACGGGAAATTTCCTGGCATTCAGGATGCCGGGAATGCTCGTTTTTCCACAGTATATGTAAAATAACAGATTTCCGTTTTTGTTTGTTTGTTTTTTGTTTGTTTGTTTGTTTGTTTGTTAAATAGTAGAAACTTCAATTTCTAACAGGAAAATCTATGTAAATTAAAACGGAACCATGAAAACGATTTGTAATTTAACAGGGTAACTTGTTAAAATATGAGAAAATAGTTTTTTAACAGTGTTTTACGTCGGGCGAATGTAAATATGTGTTGATTTCCGGTAAACCAACAAACTTGTTGTTTTACGGGAAAAAGACTGTAAAATTGAAATAACGGCAATAACTTGTAGTCCCAAGGGCCAGAAAGTCTGTAGTTTTACAGTTATTTTTCACAGTGTAACCTATCCTGCTTTAACTTATCCTATTCTCTATCTTAATCTGTCCTATCCTAGTCCTATCCTGTCCAGTTAGTTCAATCTAGTGCAATCTCTTATATACCCCTTTAGCTTTTTATACCTTTGGTGACAGTAAATCGGGCAACCCCAAACCATACGCTACTAAAAATTCATGAATGTTTATATAAGTGTTTCCTCCAACATTTGGTAATTTAACAGGGTAGCTTGTTAAAATAATTATGAGAAAATGTTTTTTTTTATCAGTGTTTTATGTCGGGCGATTGTAAATATATGCTGATTTCCGGTAAACCAACAAATTTGCTGCTGTTTTACAGGAAAAAGACTGTAAAATTGAAATAACGGCAATAACTTGTAATTTCAAGGGCCAGAAAACCTGTAGTTTTATAGTTATTTTTTACTGTGTAGGCAACAACATTGTTTTAAATGCAATAGCAACTATTCAACTCTTCAAATATTCATTTCAAGTTATTAAGCAACTAACAAGAAATATTTATTTTATGATATCAATTCCTAGAAGAACCATGCTTAATATGTCCTTATGTTTCTACCAACATTTTTATTTTGTTTTATATGGCCAATATCCCTCAATAAAAGAGATACTAAAACACTACATTACCTAAATATTATTTTGTGTAAATTACATTGATATGAATTCTTAACACCCATTGTAACAACTAGAATTGCAGTTATTTTGAGAGTTTGCCGTGAAATGTTGAGGCAACACTGATACTGTTCAATTCGTTCTCCTTGTAACATTTGAAAAAGATGCTATAGGGTTTACAAATCACAACTTTTTAGTTTTACCTTTTATGTTTGTGAAATTCACACGCAACTTAGGGGTGCTGCTGCCACAGTATTACCTACGAAATTTAACCAATGACAAATGAGTACTTTATTTATTTATTTATTTATTATCAATCAAAAATCTCGTTGCATTTTTCTTAAGCCTCGGTCACAAATACCATTAAGAACTGCTACGAACGCCGTACGAACGACTTTTAGACCATTTCGTAAGATCTTCTCAAGAAGGCCGTACGAAACCAGCGTTCGTAGACTGTTTGTAGACCATTCGTAAGTTCGCAGCCTGGGCGATGGTCTTGTCCAAGATTTTTTTCAACGTCGTACGAAACCCCCTCTTCGTAAGGCGGCCGTACGAACGTCGTAAGAATATCGTAAGAACCACGCAAGATTTTGTAGGGTCGAGAGACAATTCTAGAAGCCTTAAATTCTTGCGATGACCGTAAGAACGCCTTAAGTTGTTCATAGTAGGGCTATCAACTTTAGGGAACTACTTGGAGGGAGATTCGTGTTTTTTTTTTCTTCTTTTTTCTTCTTCTCTCGCCTGCCCTCCAAAAGTCGCTCAGTGGGGGGGGGGGGTGCGAGAAAGTCGCTTTCTCGCCTTCTCATACTTAAAAAACAGTTCATTTTCGCTATTTACATATTTTGGTGCGGGAGATTTTCATTTTACACATTTGGTGGGAGGTTTTTTCATAAACCGGGAGATTTACATGCTTGGCGGGAGAGCGGTGGGACCGCGAGAGAATGAGCGTGGTGGTGTGAGACTCCCGCCAAATGCGGGAGGGTTGACAGCCCTGAATTACGTCACAACCTAATGACTCCTTCCTCATCATCGAAATATAGTATGCCAAATGAAAAGATGGAGGAAATAGTAGGATACAGAGAAAGAAAAATCGTAAAAACAGATATATGCATAAATACAGTCAAAGAAGGAGAGCGATAGATCGACAGAGAGAGACAGAGAGACAAAGAGAGATGGAGAAAGAGAAAGACAGAGATAGAGAGAGAGAGACAGACAGACAGAGATTCTGAAAATGGCCTTTAACATTAGACCAATTTGAGTTTATATACAATCCATATTGCCTTAGCCATACCATAGGGAATGGATTATGAATATTTATCCATCCTTGAAAAAAATCTGGGAATGTCCATTCAATTCGTTTTTTTTAATTAGCATCGTTATCGAAAGATATCACCCATGTTAGACAAGTTAATGATTAATGTAAAAAAAGTGAACTATGCTGCCAATCGTGAAGAAAATAAATCGGCAAAATTCATGTATCGTAGCGCAACAAAAAAATATTTCAACAGACTCAAAGCATTTCGTGCAACAGTATTGTTTTAAGATAGAATGAATCCATACCTGTAAATCCGAGGGCCAAATTCTTATTCAATTTGGTACCTTTCAGTATTTTCAAGTGATAGGTGTTTAATCATTGAAATTTTCTTTGACTTATATTGAATGTTTGGAAACATATAGATAGAGATATAAGTCGTTTATCTAAAGAGTAATTTTCCTCTTTTGATTTTCTTTTGTTCCCGGTCATATTTGGCAAAGATAAATAGAGAAAATGACCCCACAACAAATATCATACTTCGAAGAAATATTTCACTGGCATTCATATTGCTGTCAACAATTATAATTATGATAGCCAGAAAATGTGAAAATATTGAAGTGACTATAAATTACTTTTGAACTTATATTCAATCCCTTTCAAAATATTTATTTACATTATTAACCAAGTTGCCGCGGCGCTCCAAGAATATCCGTTTCACAAAACACAAATCAACGAGTCAGAGATAATGATGTAAGCTATATCTACTTCACTCTGAAATTGCTAAACTGGTAATGATCTCTAGACTTTCACTTACCAGGTATCTGCATTTAATAACTCCTAATTTGTCTCCCTAAAGCTGGCAACGTAGAAATCTGGTATGAAGAGCACCAATAACACGAAAATGTTTGGGTTGATTTTCAATTTACCTTTACTGATAATGATACGAAGCAATAAAGTAATAGCAATATCACTATATTTCACAGCAAAATCTCAGCTAACGCATTGGGGCACTACCGACTTCCCTTGTTTCGATATATTGACATATCACTTTATTTCAGTAAATAATAGTCGCTTCCACTGTACATGAAAATAATGACGTCAGTGGAGTAACGCATGCGCAGTTGTACCTGGGCCCCGTTGCATAAAACTTACCATTAACGTAATTTTGCCATCAATGGTAACTCCCATGGAAACCTTGATTTTGATTGGCTGTTGAGTGATGTTACCATGGTAGTTACCATTGATAGCAGAGTTACCATTAATGGTAAGTTTTATGCAACGGGGCCCATTTTATTCCCTTTAGATTTGTCTTCCAGATAAAAGCCCAGCGACCTAATAATCCAGTTCGTAATTACAATTTGAGCATTTGCAGATAAAGGTCATTTGTACAGCGTACAAGACGTCTGCTGAGAGCTAGAAGGGCGTTGACTTATATAATTATAACCTGGGCCCCGTTGCATAAAACTTACCATTAATGGTAACTCTGCTATCAATGGTAACATCACTCAACAGCCAATCACAATTCAAGGTTTCCATGGAGTTACCACTGATGGCAATGTTACCGTTAATGGTAATTTTTATGCAACGGGGCCCAGATTATAACATAGAGTTACCTCCCTTCTGGCTCTCAACGGACAAATCATAGCTTTATACGCTTTCATAGTGTGGGCGCACTGTATGATGTGCCCACCCATAGACAAATTAAAACTGATTTATTGCAAAGGATTTATATTAATTCTAATTATATACCTTACTTTAAGAATTTTTCCTAATCCTTTTATCTGATTGGTTGAAAGTGAAGTGGTGTTTTTAACCATGCCCGCAAAAATGAACTCTGCCCACGGGCATACTTTAGTTAAATTTTACTGCGATCCCCATTGGTTTACGTGTAAAATATTACTTTGTGCGAGCGCGAGCACGGATACCATAATCGCAGTGCGATTTGATCACTAAAGTTAGGTTACTTGCGCAAAAGACCGGCGATCTCATATCTCGATTTATCTCCAATTTTTTAGTTTATTAACAGTTTGATAATGATTTTTAAATGTGAGGATCCCATGATTGGTAAGTCGCACATGTATTCTTTGACTCTTACCTGGCTTTGTTCGGTATATAAAAGATATATTAACTGCTTTAATATTCGAGGCACAGTTGTTTCTACAGGCTCTCGGGGACCTTACATCTTGCCATGACCCCTAGGCGAGCCTCGGGGTCATAGCAGGATGTAAGGTCCCCGAGAGCCTATAGAAACAACGGTGCCTCTCATAGCAGTCAATACATCTATATTATTATCCACTGAAAGCAATATTTAAAAAGCAGAGCTTGATAGCGCATCCTTGAAAGTAAAACAACATTCTCACACTGAACCCCCCCCCCCCCCCCCCCGCCAAAATAACGGGTACTCGTTTTTCCGAAGGTTTATAATTCCGAAGCACAAAATTCCCATACCAGGGGATTCAATTCCGGACATTTGTTGCATTAATAGAAAGGTTCATAATTCCGAAGTTTCATTATTCCAAAGAGTCGTTTATCCGAAGGTTCATCATTCCGCAAATGAAAAAGGGTCATTATTCGGTAGTATCGTGATTCCGAAAAATGATGTAAGCTTCTATTACATTTTCATTTTCGGATTCATAACCATTCAGAATTATGAACCCTATTTCACTTTCAGAATTATGAACCCTATTTCATTTTCAGAATTATGAACCATATTTCGTTTTCGGAATTACGAACCTATTATGAACCTTCGGAGTAACGAACCTTCAGAACATGAACCTTCGGAGAAACAAAAAACAAAAAACAAAAAAAAACTTTTTTCTTTCGCTTTGTTTTGTTAACATCAGAACATCTTGTCAGAAAGGAGCATGCAAGCTCATGGTGACCATCAAGAGGACCAGACTGAATCATTCTACGCCTTCGGCCTTCTTCGGCAGCGGAGGTACGTGGACAACTACAGAAGTCAACGCAAACACATCATCAGACATGAGAAATGTCGGTTTTTTGGATTCTGGTGCAACCCACAGAATGATGGACTGCGGGCTGACTTTTCTTGCTGGAATGAGGTCACAGAAGTGTGCTTTCTGAACGCTTTCTGTTTTCCACAGAGGGGCGAGTGGTCATGTGACTCGCAAATCCAGCAAATCAACGACGACTCCTATGACTTTCCCCGAATCGGTCACTCTGATTCAGGTCGTCTTAGGCTTAACTAGAGGAGAGCTGATTATGACGACGACAACTATTAGTTTTGTCGTTTACTAAATAAAAATTAAAAAACAGCAGTGTATTTTACTTTTCAATTCTAATTCTCTTACACGAAAACAATGCAGTTGACAGGGTTCGACGGGAATGAAATGCTTATAGAATGTGTGGATACATTTTCGCTGTGGCATTACGAGTTTCTTTTGAATCTTGACAATACACTGGTTGGTTGAATAGTCTTCGTTCTTCCTGAGAAATTGCAAGCAAACACTATTTTTGTTCTCCTCCTTCTTTTTCTTCTTCTTCTTCTTCTTCTTCTCCTCCTCATACATGTTCTCTTCTTCTTCCTCTTCTTCTTCTCCTCCTCCTCCTCCTCCCTCTTCTTCTTCTTCTCCTCTTTCTTCTTATTCTTCTTCTCCTCCCCCTTCTTCTTTTTTCCCCCTTCTAGAGCTCACCCTTCTCCTCCTCCCTCCTCCTCTTCTTCTTCTTCTTCTTCTCCTAGCTCCTCCATCTCCCTCTTCTTCTTCTTCTTCTTCTTCTTCTTCTTCTTCTTCTTCTTCTTCTTCTTCTTCTTCTTCTTCTTCTTCTTCTTCTTCTTCTTCTTCCTCTAGGATCACTAAACATAAGTACAGGATGTTGGATAGAAACGTAATTGAAATTTTATTTGCCTAATTTTAAAGAAATGTACATTTAAGTTAAGTGTAACTATTTAGTACCATATCTTTCTGAATGCGTTTCCCTGCTTTTAATAAATAAAAAAATCACATAGTGATATTATCCTAGTGAGTTTGACCTGTATGCTATACCATCATATTTCCCATGTATTTTCTTGTTTATTATTTCGCTGGCAATTTTACATGTCCGGATTTCATAAGCTCCAGTGATCTTTGTGATTTCCATATGCTTCTCTTTAGTTACTTTCATGTACAAACGTTAGCATTTAATCATTTGTTTGTTTGGTTTTGCTTCTTTTTAATAAAAGATTGTGGTAAAAGTCTAATTCAAACTCGTTCCTACTAGAGTAACCTCTACATGTATAAGCTTCTGTGTCGTGATGATGTGAAATAATCCATCACTTTAGACCTGTTCACAAAGTTATTCAAATTTATGGGTGTTTCTTTCCTGAGGACCTAAGTAACGAGGTGTTCCATAAACTGTTATTAACGAGTGATCTACAATACCTGGAATCCAGTTTGCATACATTACCTGTTGCTATGTCTGACAAGCCTCTGACAAGCTTTCAGGTTGTCAAGAACAACCTTTATTTTAAAAGTATGCATAGAATTTGAATATATTTGTGAACAGGTCTATCAAAAATATACCCTGGCATTATTCACATGAGGGAGTGAAGAGGGAGTGAAAAGAGAGCGATGTGTATAGTAGGCATATTATAAAGAAGAGAGGGGCGAGCGAGAGAGAGAGGCAGAGAGAGAGGGGGGAGAGGAATACACAGAGAGAGACACACACAGAGAGGAAGACAGAGAGAGCGGAAGAGAGAGAGAAGAGGGAAAAGGAGAAAATTGAAAAGACATTTGACAACAAAATTCCTATTAGTCAAAAACCTGTGTAAAAAATTGACACATTTGATAGTTAATGTAATAACTTGCATAGGTAGACCTATATTGTACAAGTATATTGGCATTTTCTGGGCCTTCAAACGGGGAGGGGGGAGGGGTATCCTATACTGGGTACTTCCCTGCTTTCTAACAATCGACTTAAATATTCAATATCACACTTACATACAACACACGATGGTATTACACAAATGTGTTACTTTTCTATGACTAAGCCAAATTCCAAATTATTTTGGAAAATAGTCTACTTGAAATTACAAACGGAGAAAAGTTCTGTTCGTTGATATTTTTTTTTAAATTTATGATCACATGTTGATTCCGAACAATTTCAGCTTTTTTGCCCCCAAAGCTACATTGAGCATTTCGCATAATTTGCATAAATCAAAAACGTCAAAAACACAAATTATACAGGCAATACAACGCAAGACAACTTACGCCCAGGCTGTGTGCGCGCCACAGACTACAGTGTTGTTAATCTTGTGCAATGAAACCTGTGATACAATATAATTCCCTGGTATATCCTCCGTTCTTCGCGTCACAGGTTATGCTGTATAAGTTGAATAACACACTGGATTCTGATATGCAAATCATGCAAATTGCTTCAGGTTGCCCATTGCGCAACAAAGCTGAAAATGTTCTTTGACCACAGCACTTACGATTACAAATCAACAACAACAACAAAAACTTCAACGGACAGAACTTTTATAGGTTCACTTTTACCTGTATAGGAGTGTCAATTCGACTAAAAATCGGAAAGCAGAATACGTGTAGCACCATCAAAACTTGAATAACATTAAGTTGAAAAAAAAATGGACATAACTTTACCCCAAAGTTATATAAGAAATAACGCTTGTCTATACAAAGGTTTAAAGTTCACGAATGTATCCCAGCGTTGTGCACAAAAGGTGCTCGGAATGACCCTACAGCTTTCAAAAGGCTTTCCCGAAAGTGGATTCCATCCGTATAGGGATGGTATCATATACAGAGGCGACGGAACGTTGGGCTCGGACAATGGAAGTGGAGGGGCACCTTTTGTCCGCCAAAAAAAGGCGCCCCCTCTACTTTCATTGTCCGAGCCCGATGTTTCGCCTCCTCTGATATACAACTGGTGCATTTGTTCTGGGAAGAAATATGCGCACATAAAATGCCGAACAGAGAATTGAAGACATCCTGGAATGGCAAGCATAAATTGACATGCAAATATAGACTTTGAATAGATATTGTTCCAGTGTCAACCCTATTCCTAAAGACCTCCTTGATGAAGGTCTATCTGTGAACCATTCTAACAGAATATGGTGCATTCAAGTGTATATTTTCACAGCCGACAGGATTATAATCTATAGCCACAGAGTACATTAGCTCATTCCAATATTGTTACTCAGGACAATAGCTTCAATTGTGTTAAAAGATTTTGTGGACAAGTACATGTACGTCGTTGGTTTGTCGGAGCAGAACAAGTGATCGAGGCTTACCTTCATGATTTATTTTGAATTTTATAAGTGAAACGAAATCATGGCGGACGGTTTTGTGGAAGCCATATCAGATCACTTAGAATGTGGAATCTGTAGTTGTAGATTTGATAATGCGAGATATCTGGACTGTTTACATACCTTTTGCGAGGGTTGCATAAACCGTCTTCTCGATCAAACTAATCAAGGATGGCACGGTCATACTGTATGTGTCCGATGCCCGATATGCCGCCGGGTCACGCGCTTTCATGCTGGTAAAGCAGAGACCCTGAAGCCAAATCTGATAGTGAACAGGATAATTGAAGAACTTGAACACCACGATTACATCGGGCATAAGGAAGACCTTTGTGTGGATCATGGTGTCGAAAGGAAGTTTTTCTGCGAGAAATGCGGTGTAATAATCTGTAGCGAATGTGCTCTTTGTAACCACTGTGGGCACACGTTCTTGATCAAGAACATTGAAGACGCTTCCAAATCTAAAGTGGATGAAATCGTCAAGTTGATGAGCAAGGCAACTTTGTGGCTGAAGTCTCATGAGGAATTCAGTAGCGAATACGAGAAGAAAAAGGCAGAAGGGAATAAGAGACTGGATGACATAAAGGAAGCTATCGAAACATCTTATGTAACCTGCATTGAAAATATTTCCAATAAGATAGAAGTTAAGAAGGAGACTCTTATGGCTGAGGTCGCCTCCAGTAGGGAGGGTTTTGACCAAGCTCTAAACGACGTCTTGGTGCCTTTGACGGAAGCCATTTCACGGGTCTCGGATGACCTCAAAATTGCAGAAGACTTGTTAGAAAACACCGACCCAAAGAAATTACTGCTTCAATACCAGGATTGGGCGAGGAGCATCCTCAGTACATTGGATTATGTACTACCTTCTAATTCCACGGCAAGGCGACAACTTACCATGATTGAGTCTATGTGCTTCCATTCTAGTCCAGTCCCAATCTTTGATGTACCAACGCTTGGTGTCATTCGCCGTCATATGACCGAGACAGATGACCACCGTGACCAAAGTGACTCCATTTCAGAACCAGGTAAATGCAAAAGCGTAATTTGAAAGATCACTTGAATGAGGAAATGTCAGTGTCTATGCTCTTCTAATCCGATGTTGCAATTTAGTTTTTCTAAATTTATTGTTAAACTTGAGGTTAAAACTAGCTTTGCTAAAAAGACAATAAATCAATTAAAATGGTACACCAAATACACATTTATCACCCATTTAGCAAAAGGAATGCAATGCATTTCTTTAATAATCAAATTCATTTACAGTGCTTTAGATTCAATATCTAGATGTACTTTTTGAGATATATTAGTGTTTACTTATTATCGAGCAATGGTTTTCTTAAAATCTCGTTTCTTTCACTGTTCTATAATCAAATAGAGACGGATCTTCAACGCCCTACGCGAAGACTGCTTCTCACCGTACGCTCCCAGCTATCTGGTAGAATAGAAATGATGACGTCCTACACGAATGGCAGCATCTTGGTGCGTTATCGAGATGGTCAAATAGAGGTCTTGAGTCCAGATGGCAGCGACATCAAGATTCAAGGAGAGTACATATCGGCCAGGGACATGGCTGCGCTTTCAGATGGAAGGTTTGTCACCCTGACGGACAGGAACACCGTGAACATCTACACCAAAGAAGGAGGAAACCAGGAAGTCGAGTTCCTTACAGCTGAGGGCGACGAAATCGCGGATGCTATAGCCACAGATGTCGACGACAATATATTCCTGCTTTATTCAGGGGTCGCAAGCGTCATGATGTTTTCCCCTGAGGGTGGTGAGTCTACTGTTGTCATACCTATCACTAGTGTCGACCTCAAGGATGTCTCGAAAATGGGCTTGACAAGGCATGGAAAGATCATGATAGTGGCGGCAGAGGAAGTCATGACCTTTGGCTCTGAGGGCGCTCTATGTAGGAGAGTACCTATCCGAGAAACAGACCGAGTATCCTGCGACCAAGAAGGCAACCTATGGATGATATCTCACCAGGACATCCAGGGTACCATCAGGGCTTTCCTCGAGGTGTATGGTGAAAAGGGTGTCCGGATAGCAGATACTTACCTACCGAACGACGATGAGACTCCAGGCTTTAAGCCTTGGGGCATTGCTGCATCAACGACCTACTTTGCTGCTCATATTTCTCCACACGAAGTAGCGTGGTATTTTAATCATGAAGTCGGCACAAAACGCGTAAACATTTCATTTGATCCTTGCAAGTTATCATGAGAGGAAGGAAAATAACCATTTGCAGAGAACGTTCTAGAACAATAAAAGGACAATACGCAGAAAATAAGTTTCAACTCCACTTGCAAATCTTTTGATAGTGTTTTCTTTTCTCTGTCTTCAATTTCACTTCCCTGTCTGTTTCTAAACATTGGAAAGAGAATAGATAGTGACATAATTCATCATCTTCTAAACCTGAATTTTAAAAATTATCTTGGATTTTAAATCCAACACACACTTCCTTTAAATTGCATGCAGTGGTGGTGGTGGTGAAGATAGGCAGCTTTTATTGAATAATCAAATATCTTATCTTGAGTCATATAGAAATCATCATTAACTAGAATATTTCCATTTATCTTTTTTGTTTGTAACAACAGAGATAAATAATACAAATTTTATTTCAATGATTCCACTTAAAATTAGATATTTGTAGATGATCATAGTTCATTAATACTACGTAAATCTTTTTCATAATCATTGTTGGTGTTTAGCGTGGAATATTTTCTAGCTTATAATTCTGCTACATCAGAAGAAAATCTGGGACCCGTTGAGTGTTGATCTGTCATTTATTCTGTCCTTCGATATGCCCCACGTTATTATGAAGTACTTTCAAGTACTTTTTTTTCAGGCATTTGCTATCAGCTTTGCATATCTTATGTACATGTACATGTTTGTATGGAAATATGTAAGCAAAATCAAAAACAAAGAAAAAGTCATTGTTAGACTTTGGTTATATATATATTCGACCCATTGTTCCACACACATATCTCGTTTGCAGAAACGATTTTTATCCGATGGGTTCCATTTATATTCCCTACCAATAGTTTGTATCCATTTTTTCATTGTATGCTAAAACTTTCTAATTTATTTCCATGTATTACCACAAATGTCGATATTTTTTGTCCAGAGTTCATTGTTTATATTGTTCATATATGAGATCTAAAACTGTTGAATGGAAAGGATTTACAACAATGGATGTTGACAGAAAAATCAGATTTTCGTGAACATATCAAACTATTTCTTTCAGTAGAAGTAGGAATGTAAGTATTATTCGCATAAGTAGTAATTGTAGAAGTAGTAGTAATAGTAATAGTAATAGTAGTAGTAGTAGTAGACATGTAGAAGTAGTAGTAGCAAATGGACGATTGTTAGTAGATGAGTAAATGTAGAAGTGGTTGTTATTTGTTAATAAACTGTAGAAATATTATACTAGTTGCGGTAGAAGTAGTAGTAGTAGCAGTTGTTGTTGTAGTCCTTATTGTTGGTATTGTTGTATTACGCACAGTGGTGTAGCTACAGGGGGCACGGGGACACGTGCCTTCCCCCATTGAGCTTGTAAATTCGCATTGAATTGTCAAGTAAGACCAGTGCCCCCTCAATGGCTTGACTCACGCTACGCCACTGTCTACACATATTAGGAGATGGTGTTGCAATAAGGATCGTACATTAGCTAGGGGTTTTGAAAGTAGTAATAGAAGAAGTAAAAGTGAAAGTGGTGGTGGAGGTGGTAGTAGTAGTTGTAGAAGTAGCAGCAGCAGTATAGTAGTAGTAGTAGTAGTAGTAGTAGTAGTAGTAGTAGTAGTAGTAGTAGTAGTAGTAGTAGTAGTAGTAGTAGTAGTAGTAGAAGTAGTAGTAGTAGTAGTAGCTGTTGTTGTTGTTGTATAGTGGAAGTAATTGTGTATAGTGGTCGTAATTGTGCCAAAAGTAGCAAATATTAGTAATTTCATGATAAGAGAACGTGTCTCCAAGCACTAGAAGTAAAAGTACAATAAATAGTAGTAATAGTAGTAGTAGTAGCAGCACTGGTGGTAGTAGTAATAGTAGTAACAGCAGCAGCAGCAGCAGTAGTAGTAGTAGTAGTAGTAGTAGTAGTAGTAGTAGTAGTAGGGGTGGTACAAGAAGTAGCAGTATAGTAGTCTTGGTACTAGCAGTAGTAGTAGTAGTAGTAGTAGTAGTAGTAGCAGCAGCAGCAGTAGTAGTAGTAGCAGCAGCAGTAGTAGTAGTAGTAGCAGTAGTGGTCGTATACCCCAATGGTGCTGACAGGGCGTGGTATAAACACACGAAAGGAATCAAAACGGGAAAAAGTCATCGTTTCGAGCATGAAAATGTAATTGACAGCAGAGAATAAAAATCAAAAGACATATTGAATATTGCATATAAACAGGCATTCATGAAAGTCCAGACTCTTCTTTGTGTACAAATTCATTATTATTATTCATTTACATATTTAAATGATATTGCATAATCATGCCATATTCTTTAAATAACTGGTGGAGTTTTATCTTCAGAGATGCATTATTTATTATAAATTCACTGCCTACCGCTGCCATTACAAGGTAACTATCATTATTTACATTAGATTATGTTACAAAAAAATAATATATATATTTATATACTTGCACAGTCACGTTTGAACTTACACGTCTAATCTGGTTTTATTGCACTTCTATACATTTCAACAATTCATCACTATTTTTCAATTAATTATGTTCAACTCAATTTTTCTTTATACGTTTGTGGGTTATATTGCTTACCAATTATAAATGTGGTATCAAATTGATTACTATATTATACTCGCAATTTGATCAAAACAAATATAGACTTACATCTCATTAAAAGAGGAAAATAACCATACAAACTCAATAGTTCTTTTCTATTTATTTTCCTACCATTGATAGAATATTAGAAAATGAAGTTTTAAAAATGCTAAGAGTTATACCTCTCTTATCCGAGATGCAGGTTTGCTCTCGAAATGTGTTTATATATTCTCCGAATATAAACAACGTCATATAAGTGAATACATACGATGAATTTCTACAGTAGAAAATAGTAACAGAGGTTCTATTCAAATTTTGGAATTACATGTTGAAATCAGTTTGTGATGTTTAGGAAGCAAGATTATGCTTTAAATAAAAATCGCTCCTCTGATTACGACGACACATGTTTTCAGATTTATTTGTACTCTGTTACGATATAAAGTTGCATTACTCTTATCGAAACTTTGCATTGTTTTTTCCCCTCACTAAAATGGAAATCTTTTGCGAACCTATTCATGGATAGTTTCCTTAAGATCGAAAATGTACTGATTAAAAAAAATTACTGCTTTCACCACCATGTCAAAAATGAAAAACAGTGTCCCTAAAGATGTCAAACTATAGTGAAATAACACATTTTCTCATTGATTTGCAGAGATAATACAAGCACAGATATTATACATCCACCATGACTCCCGCATGGCATATCTCCCGGATATGCTTAGTAATACTCTTCTTTGTCATAACATGAGACTCAAGCAGCATTATCATCTAAATTGTCAATACAGACAAAATACAGCTTCATATACACAAGAAATTATATTGTTATGTTAGTTTCTACAATGCAACCTGCGACAGCAAGTCAGAAAAAAAAAAATTTCATTGCGAAGAGAATACAAGGTATGAAATATTGCACACATTATTCCATAACAACTTCAGTGCACATTTGTTAAGGAGAATACAGCGTTCAAAATGAAAAAAAAAATCACATAAATGAAAGCTATATGAACTCAATTGAAAAATGTAAAAAAAGAATTAGCTAGAAAGAGCTTTGAGAAAGGAAAATTCACTATTGCACAGCTGCCAAAGCATAACCCTGAAATATCGTCGGCAAAATGCCACCTTCCATAATAAACCATAATGAATAAACCAAGCAGAAAGAGGGAATATATTTTGTATACATTCGGTTTTTTCACCTCCATGATAAAGTTCACATATTTTCCTCTTCGCATACCAGTCTACCCAAGGAGGTATTTGCCTAGTAACTCCTTGGTCTACTGTGGTAAGAAAATGTGTTAGATTGGGGGGGAAATCAAAATATGTCATTTGAATAACAATAAACATGTTCACTCATGTATCCAAATTTAAGGATTGAATAACGAGCATCAATTCACATATTCTCAATGACAGCATATGTATGAAAGGAATCCATCTGGCATTACCAGCTGTTGGTATGTCGTTGGTATGTCTGGCAAGACTCGGACAATCATATGGGTCGTCAAGAACAACTTTCATTCACAAAGAAGAAATTCATAAAAACATTAACGTATCAATGAACTCGTCTATTCTTACAGAATATCCTTATGAACTAAACGTGTGTTTGCATGTCCATTCAAATAAAAATCACAAACAGCAAAGTAGTCCATCATGGCCCTCTTGTAAAACACGTTTGCTTAAAAATGCAACTAAAAATAAATAAATAAACGCAAGTCCAAAACGCACGATCCTGATTGGTTGAAAATCAGGTTACGTCTATTTCTTTATTTTTTTTAAAGTTTGAACACGACTTTTTATGTAATAGGCCCCAGTTCAGTTCCATCAAGTCAAGAATATCAATCAGCCTTCGATTTCAAATAAACGTCGGTTCACTCCCTCCTGCTTTATCCATTTGGGACTAGCAACTGACCAGGATGAATGTCCAGCCCATCCAGAATTAGTGGCCAGCACTGGTATCTACCCCCTTGGTGCTCCATACCTCGAAGAAACAGGCTGTGGAGTGGAATCGGAAGAGGATCTTGAGTGGGGCAGCGATGTGGACAATGACATACCAAGCGGTTGCGCCGTAGTAGTTGTTCTCGAGGGCGAACAGGTCGTAGCCACCTTTGAGCTCGTAGGTGTTGACCAACCACCAGGTGATGTTACATACGAGCATGAACATGATGATCTGCTTGGTACGGGTCTGTTTGAAGTCTTCAGGGGGCTTGCGATGCATAGCGTCCAAAATTAGAATCACCTGGACAAGGTAGAATGAAATGAGGAATGAGACAGAGAAATGGACACTTATTCAGGTTATCACCTTTCAATCCTTTTTTTAATCTGGGAAATATTCAAAGCAATTAGCACTGCCTTTTGAGGTTTTCTAAGAGCACTTGCGCCGGATTTTATTTCAAAACATAATATCCAGACTTAAATATTAATGTCCTGTAGTCCTTGCACTGCATCTGACTTTACATTTAAGCCTATAACACATAACAATGGATCGAAATCAAGAAAGAATCGATCTACATGTACGGTTCTGTCTGTTCTCTTCAGGTCTTGGCAATACATTGTCAGTCTTAATCAGTCCATGTGAATATCCGTCCGTCATTCAGTCAGTCTTGACCGGTCTATCTTCGTCCACTATTGCTGATGCTCTCGGTCAGGTCTTGGACGGTGTCTCGTTTTTGAATACTTGACCACTCATAGTGTCGATTGGGTTAAGTCGGTCTTGGCCAGTCTATATCTAACTCTTCAATTCTTTGTTGATTTCGGTCTTGGTCTCGCTCTGGTCCAAGCGGTTTTGTAAGATCTCTAGATCTGAATTTGACCACACCGGATCGGACTCAGTCGGGCTAAGCCGATCTTGATCTGTCTTTGTCTAATTCAACAGCTTGTCCCAATAGCAATTTTTGTTCGTAAAGTTCCTCACCTGCATAACGGTTTGGATCAAATGAGTTGTCTCGTCCACCCAGATGAGTCCTGCGTGTTTGGACACACCCATGGAAGCGGCAGAGGCTACAAAGGTGTAGATACCCTGAAGGAACACACCAGTCACACAGATCCATAGCAGTGCTGCGTCCACTCGATGAGCAGGTCCAGCGCTGTGATCCGTCTATAACAAATCAAAAGTCACCGGGTGTTCGATTCATCTCTAAATCTCAAATAATGAACTTGTGTGATGAGTTTGACAAAAGAGAGAGAGAGATAACGGCTGTAGATCTTTGAGTTTGATGATAAGTCAAATCGTGGAGTGACGACCTCGTGATAAATTACAGTGAATACATAATTCTCAATTTACAGCTGATAGAGGAAAATACTTATTGCCTTTTACTGCTTTTTTTACATCAAGGCATACAATATGTACGTTTTAAGAGAAAAAACTACGAATGATTAACAAATATATTACTGTAAATTTATATATCACATCACTATACAGAAAAAATACCAGCCTCAGGCTACTGCAGTAGAAGAAAATAACTGATTGATTATCAAATTACAAAGTCATATCTTTAGTGAAGTATCAGCGATACTTTTCGTGGTGAAGAAACTGAATTATAGTCATATCTACACGGTTCTGAGAGGTAAATCAAATCCTACTCTGTATTTCCTTCAAAAACAGCAAGGCTAACAGAAATGAAAATATAAATCAAATAAAATATTAGTAATATAAACCGCGATTATAAAGAAGCGCGTCAGAAAACATTGTCTGCTTCGTACCTGCCAACCGCCTCTGTGTATTCCAATGAAAGCAAGGACACATCCCAATATTGAGACGAAATTAAGGAAGATTCGGTAACCATGGATACTGACGAAGCTCTCTTCCGATTTCTCAGGGTCACCAAGATAGATGATGTTGAGGATGAGGATAATGACTCCACACATCGTGCAGAGTACGCCAAGAAGAAGACCGCATTCGAAACTAAATAATCAAGGATACGATAGAAAGTATAAACTACCAATGATGTAATAGAAAATATAAGAACAAATTGCACCTGTGTAGAAAATATAAATGCTTATCTAGTCTAATAGAACAGTTCATAAATGTATTCACTTTGTGAAGCTTCTTCTTCGACAGCGTAGTTACCAAGGAACTGGGAGGGGCTTAGTGATGGTTATGGGTAAAAAATATCATGATGGGATATTTGGGGGAGGCACTCCCCCCGAAATTTAGTAAAGAATTCCGATATATGTATGTAACTCCGTCACGGGCTCTTAAATATTTCAATTCTTACTGGCTTAGCCCCCTTCAAAATTTCATATAAAAGTTTAAGTATTTTTTTAACGGACTTTAACTTTGTATTTTGATTCTCTCCTGGGGGCTAGGAATTGATACAATGGACAAGAAGTAGTGAAAATAATATTATGAGCATGAAGCTCTGGAAATAATTATAAACAGTCTTGTGAAAATTCAATCCCTTTACAGCGAGCCCTAAGACGGGTCAATCCTTTGGGAATTGAAAACATTTTTAGACAATTCTCTTAATCGTACAATCGTACAAGCATAACCCTACAATCGTACAATGAGAATAGATGCGTAAAGAATTTAAGGAATGTCCGGTGGGATTGACAATATACATTAGAACAGAAAGGAATTATTAATGGCATTTCATATACTCTGCTTAAAACAATTGAGTAAAACATATAAATAGGGTCCATGACGTTACTGGAATTCTGACCATAAAGACGTCATTTTGAGAGGCTAAAATGATTCTAAAAATATTTTATTCTTTTCTGCTAGCTATTCAATTCTCAAAATAGAAAACACTTAATTTGAAGAAGAAAAAAAAGTCATCCACCACTTAATCAGCAAATTTTTTATCATCAGCTTTTATTAAAACTTCAGTTGACGATTTCAATGAAACTGACAACGGCAGACATCAATACTATAGGGGCGGATACAGGATTCCGGATTGTCTATTCTAAAAAGGGGGCGAAATATTGCCATACATTTTTAGCACCATAACATCTGCTATCCCACCAGTCCTCGTCAGGCTTTCTCGGTGAGGCAGGGGCGGGGAAGTGGTTTTTCTGGAATATCTGCGGGAACCCCTATGATCCTGTTTTCTTCTTCCTTTTTCTCAAATAGGAGTTTGCCTCCCCCCCCCCCTCCCCACCCCTCCATCTCCACCAATATATTAATAATTATAAAATTTCATGTTCTTTTTCTACGAACCTGAAACTCATTTCCGTGTTGTTGGTGGGTTTGTGACTGGTGTGTACTTTCCTTCCGATGTTTCTCCACATGACGTATGCCATGGCTCCCCCGATGATACTATACTCCACGGTGAAGGAGTACAGGAACACAGAAGCTTTGTAGGTGGCTAGACCAAGACCAGTGTCGTATTTCCCGTCAAGACACTCTTCAACTGGTGGAACGGTCCCATTGCCACCTCCATAAGTGGTACCGTTATCTAGGGTAGTGAAATAGAATGTAATCATAATTATTTAAAACTGAATGATCATGTTTGTTCCTTTTAAGTGATTATTATTCATTTTCCCCATATTCTTTGCGCACCGTCACGTTCATAGCTTTCATCTGAACTGCCCTTACATAATGATGGTACAATATGCATAAAAATTACAATCGCACGCAACTCCACACAATTGTGATTGGTTCAAAGTGCAGTCGCGGTTGTTCGTAACTTTATTCTAAAGAAAGCCATGTATTTATATCCCTTTCAGGGTAGTTCAAAACACTGGGGGGGGGGGGTAATAAAAAAATTCTTCCGATCTAATCTACTAGTTTTTTGTCTTTTTGATATTGTCTCATTTAATAAGCTCCAGGGCCCCGTTTCATAAAACTTGTTATCAATAAGTTAGAATAATTGTTATAAGCTACTGAAATCCTTGAATCTGATTGGCTGAGAGCTAAATTTGTCATAGAAAGGGGGCAGTTGTTATAGATAACAAGTTATATGAAACGGGGCCCAGACCGAATTGAAAGCTAAAGCTCTCTGAGTGAAACTTTTACATGCCAACAAGCAAAGTTTCCTTGATGCCCTCACAAACAAAACTATCGGTGAGAAAGTTGCATTCTATCGAAATATATTCTAACATTTCGAAAACATTACAAGTTGAATGCATATCTCATACTCTATAGGTTATGATTAACAAACTATCATTTATGACTAATCAACGACCGTTTGAGATTTACCTTTATATATATATATATATATATATATATATATATATATATATATATATAAATAAAACACGATAATAACTACTTTCAAAAAATAAACTGAAGGCAATTTCAATAGCCCTGTCTATCACCTTTAGAAATGTGCGAACATTACAATGGCGTATTACGTAATCCCAACCTGATTTCTATGGGCAGTACAATAGGCCTTTGAAATTGCCCTTGAGTTTATTTTTCGAAAGTAGTTTTTATCGTGTTTTATATATATATACATATATATATATATATATATATATATATATATATATATATATATATATATATATATATGATCATCTACGAAAGTTTTGTTTTTGATTGTAGGAATATGTGACAGTGCGTTTCATCAAAAATGGGCCACATATGTATATTATTGAATTGTTCATCATTTCATCTGTAAGTGCTTTACTATCAATGCTTTCTTCCAGGCACTGCATTTAGAGCATCATTCAAAAAAGATATGGCAGGCAAAAGGTTCCAGCATTTCTTTTCTCAGTTACTTTTGTGATGAATCACCGATAGGACGGGATAGGGGAGGGGCTTCATAACAAAGTCGTGTTAGAATGAATTACAGGATATTTTTCATTCTCAGTACAGTAAATATATATTAGGATGTGTTAGGTTTAATACGGATAGATGGTCATTACACTAGCAAGAGATTGTAGGGACTAGTTGAGTACTGGAAATGGGAAGAAGGCGGGTAGGTAATTCGTTGGTTTGGGGTGGAGAATCGGACATAGACCATGTAGACGGATATAATATTTTTATAGGGGAAAAGTTTGATTTTAATGCAAGAATAAGTTTCACAAGGATATAGAGACAGGACATTACCATTGAATATCAAGAGGGGAGAGAAAGAAAGAAGACAAAAAGGGAGCAATATATTTCCGTTGGCCTAGAATACAGAAATATGAACAACCTTATTCACACACGGGCTTAAATGATAACAATTACGTAATCAATGCAGTGCACATGGTCTGCTCATGGAAACACCTTTGCAACTCTAGAAAGTTAAATGTTGTTGAATAAAGACGTTTAACCATGTCCATCTATGTTAATGTGTTGTCATAAACATATATTTTGCCTTAAAAAGACAAAAGACAAGGGCTTCACGTTTGGTATGTCGTGTAAGACATATAAACATTTTTAGAAAGAAACTGTATTTCTCCATAGTCGTTGATCTAACTTGGTTATTTTTTCACACATATTTGAAAGGTGTATCATCGTCTAGGCTCTTAAGGAATAATATGTTAATAAGTTAAGGAGGGAGAAGGTTACGCACAGATAACGTCATGCGGGTTCACGTAGTTATCCACTGCACCTCCGTAACCGTAGCCGTACACAGCATCACCATACCCTCCAAAGACAGGGATTGGGTCTTGTGTCGTGTACCCAACTAGTTCTTGCAGCAGCCTGGCTCCCGTACTGTAACCCGTGTGCCCAACCCCTCCGTAGCTTGGACTGCCACCGGGGTTGTAGCCCGTCCCGGCGTCGTAAGCCGTACCCGATCCTGTTGGGTCGTAGCCAGCACCAGCTCCGGTGTCGTAGCTCTTTCCCGAAGACCCCTTGTCGTAACCTCCCTTACCACCGCCCTTGTCCCCGTAAGCAGAGCCTTTCATGTACTTTAGCAAGAAATCCTCCCAAGTCTCTTCGATCATGGTTCGTGCCCATACAGCCACGTTGTTGGCACACAGATGCATAAGTGCCATTCTGACATAGTACGAGAAAAAGAGAGATGGCAATGGAATGCATTATCGATTATCATTCCAACAGTATCTTAAGATAAGTTGAAATTGATCTGATGAAATTTTAAACAAGTGAATGAGTAAATTACGCAATGCGTAATAAATGTCCCCGCCGAAAGTGCAGATCTGTGGAAATTAACTAGCCTGAACCTTAAAACTTCAGTGAAAAACTTTAGTGAATAAAATAATAATGTTACTGCATGCAAAAGAAGAGAATACCAACAATGCATGTATACAACTGAAATATAAAACATGAAAACATTATGAACCTTCAGCCATTTTGAATAAATTTGCATAAATTTGCATGAATAATGAATTTCAAAATTCTGTGTAGAAGCTTGGAAGCCCCCACCCAGCCCTATCAGATAAAACAATCGGAATCAAAATCCGATGTGAAATAGAGGAGAAGTAGCATTTTTCGTCAATTTTGAATAAATTTGCATAAATTTGCATAATTAATGAATTTCAAAATTCTGTGTAGAAGTTTGGAAGCCCCCACCCAGCCCTATCAGATAAAACAATCGGAATCAAAATCCGATGTGAAATAGAGGAGAAGTAGCATTTTTCGTCAATTTTGAATAAATTTGCATAAATTTGCATAATTAATGAATTTCAAAATTCTGTGTAGAAGTTTGGAAGCCCCCACCCAGCCCTATCAGATAAAACAATCGGAATCAAAATCCGATGTGAAATAGAGGAGAAGTAGCATTTTTCGTCAATTTTGAATAAATTTGCATAAATTTGCATAATTATTGAATTTCAAAATTCTGTGTAGAAGTTTGGAAGCCCCCACCCAGCCCTATCAGATAAAACAATCGGAATCAAAATCCGATGTGAAATAGAGGAGAAGTAGCATTTTTCGTCGATTTTGAATAAACTTGCATAAATTTGCATAATTAATGAATTTCAAAATTCTGTGTAGAAGTTTGGAAGCCCCCACCCAGCCCTATCAGATAAAACAATCGGAATCAAAATCGGCCAAGAAATGACGGAGAAGTAGCATTTTCTAACATTTGAGCACACACGGACAGACGGACGGACGGACGGACGGACGGACGGACACACACACACACACACACACACACACGCACACACGTACGGAGCCCGTTTCATAGTCCCCTCGCGAACTTCGTTCGGCGGGGACAAAAAATGATATGACGCTTCAAATTTTACAACTTTAGGGATTTCAGACAGAAATGAACCCCGTCGAAATATGATGAATACATTAAGTGCAGTAATTTGAATAAAAGCAAAGGCGAGAAACAGCTGATAGAACTCTTTTGTTGGCATGTCCTATCGGTATTCATCAGCAAGATCTGCCATATAAGCCATGTTATCGTAATTATGTTCCACACAAAGAAGAAGAACAAATCTAAGGTATATTAATTTCACACTCTTTGACTCACTTGGCCAAGGGTTGCCACCTGACGATACAATAGCGGGAGAACCGCCAGAAGTAGTAGATCTGCAGCATGGTGAAGGCCACACTGAGGATCGACCCGAAGGCAAAGATGCCTCTCGGGCCACATGGACCTCCGTTCTTCTCAATGTGAGAGGCTGTTCGCATGATCGCCCATAGGCAACTGCCTGTTCCAAAAAACAGCAATCCGACTGGAAAAGGAAAGAGGAGAATTTATCAGAATCATTCTTTCATAAATTAATGGTAGGGCAATTTTAATACCTTGAAAACTTACGTTTCATTGAGCGATGGCAAAACTATTGTAGCTTGCGTTCAGTTCATTCTGGAAATTTTCGATAACATTTGTATGACTTTTAATAGTTTAAATAATAGAATAGTAGTAGTAGTACCAATCACCATTGATCAGGAGTAATAGTGATACATTGAAGTAGAACCAGCAGTCATGGTAATGATAAAAGTACAGCTGAAATGATTTAGTAGTATACCAAATTATTTGGTACAAAAAGAGCAATAGAATTTGTTAGATAAATTAAAGACAGTGAATTTAATTGTATTTTGCAAATATAAAAACAATTACCTTCATACATGTATGTTAAATGTATCAGTGACAATTATTAAGTGTGTGGAGACGGATGTAAAAATGCCCAAAGAAAGAAGCAAAATTTATGAATTTTATAGATTCATGATTAGATGACATAGCTTTAAACAAAATTGAAATTAAAGTGACCTCATCAGTGTTTTCTGTCAATGTTTTCCGTTTCAAATATAAAGACTCTCTCTTGATCTTACAGATTCTCTCAAGAAATCTATCACAGTTTAATTGCTAGGTAGCATTTTTGTCATTTCTTTTGTGTGTGTGTGTGTGTGTGTGGGCGCGTGCGTGGGTGTGTGTGTGTGTGTGTAACGCTGGTCTGTCAATTGATTATTAATTGGCAGATATGTTTAAATACGGTTTGAATTATTATAACGTCAAACATGGTTGGATGATTCAGGAAAAGGACACAGGACTATGCATTTTTAGCACTACAGTTTGCACAGGATAGCATTAAAAGATTTCCAATACATGAAACAACTACAAAACAAATGGCATTTATAGGTATGGCACCGGAACAATCAATTTAATTCTTTCGGTGAGTCACCGCCGGTCACAGCGAGTCGAAGTTTTCGAGTGAAGCGCGGCATCCGTGCGCTGCCAACGTCCCACAATAATTTAGAAGCATCCGTGCGCCACTACATGTCCCACAAGGTAATATGGCCCCGTCATGTGTTTCCGCTAATCCTGCATGCGTTGTAATATGTCTAAAATTAGAAAACTCAAGTTCTTGATCCCGCACTAGAAGTTTTTCTGTAAGCCGATGTGCATCGATAAGGTCACCCAGACCTATATTTAAATGCAAGCGCGTGATTTTCACAACCGCAACTATCATTGTTGATGGATATACTATAATTTATATACAAAAGAAAAAATGTTGCTATAAATGCTTCATAAACACAATTATTAATGAAAGCAAGGCGGTTTATTGATTATTTCAGGTGAAATTCTAAATGTAAATATTATTTTTCGGTCCTATAGCTATGATATTGAGATAAAATAGGCCCAAACATTCATACGAAATTGAAGTTTGTACATTGTAAAGGATGTCAATTTTATTTCGAGTAATTCTTATGATTTCTCTTCAAATAATCGTTCTGAAAATAACTACTGAAATGTATAAAGGTTTTCATATTTTGACGAATCAAGGCCATAAAACCTGTGCGTAGTTAATTCGAACACACAACACCGTTGTGCATCGCTGGTGAGCAATTGTCGAACGATATCAAAGATTTATTGATTAAAAGAAATTACTTGGAAAGATTGTCGGTAGAAATAATGTAAAACCCAATCCTAACAAATTTGACATTTTTCAAATTTACAATATACAAACTTTAGTTTTATGAGAATTCTAACTTTTGTATTACCATTCAAAAGTGGAAAAATATTTAAAGCACCAATTAATATACAGAGCTTCCCAGAAAAAAAGTACACAGTTGGAAAAATTCTCCCCAAATAATGTTTCAAAATATTTAAAGGAAATTTTTATACCAGTGGATAGCTTATGGTCTCTCCTATCAAATGACACCAAGATATCTCACAATATTTTACGCTTCAGTGAGCAAATGCCAATAATGAGAAAGGGTGCAAAATCCAGTCTTGACAAGAATTGATATTGGGCTCTGGTTGTATCAGCCGAGCTGAGAGTCATGTAAAGGCTTAGAAATTTCCATATTCTGATCAGTTAAAGACAATTTATGAAATAACAGGCTATGTTCTCTGTATATCCTTACACCATCAATATTTTATGCTTTAGTTAGTAATTAAAGAAGAATGAAACCCTGGGGAAAACCATTTTTAATGAAAAGAGAGGATAGAGAGAAGCAACTTTTAAAAAGTTCCATCAAAATCGGTTAAGAAATGAGAAAGTTATAAAAGTTTGAAAAGTCTCAATTTACTTTCTATGGCGATCCTCAACTTGGCAATATTGCTTCAAAGTGATAGGTTTAGTAGGACAACTCTCCATATGTTTAGTACACAAAATTTCATATTTTCCCCATTATCTCTCAAGGTGCAGCTTATCTCCTTCTTAGCTCAAGATAATCATGGAGAAATGCATTTGACACAACATTTGTTGAGTTCACAAAAATACAAGCATTTTTTTAGAGATAATGGAGAAAATATGAAATTTTGTGTAGAAAACACATGGAGAGTTGTCCTACTCTACCTGTCACTTTGAAGCAACATTGCCAATTTGAGGATTGCCATTGAAAATTGAGACTTTTCAAACTTTCATAACTTTCTCATTTCTTAACCGATTTTGATGGAACTTTTTAAAATTACTTCTCTCTATCCTCTCTTTTTATTAAAATGGATTTCCCCCCAGGGTTTCATTCCCTTTTAACTACTTTGCTGGGTGTTTCAATAATTATGTTACTTTTGGTGAGTCTTTTAATTTCATCTGGCTTGCTTACTCAACCATACAGTTTTGATGGGATATATCAGGAAATACACTGAACAAAGTCTGTTCTTTCATAAATAGTCTTTCAATGATCACTTGGCTCATATCAGCCAGAAAAACAAACATTTGTCAAGAATTGATTTTGCACCAATTCACAAAAGTGGCTCTTGCTCACTCAAGCATAAATATTGTGAGATATTTTAGTGCCATTTGATAGAAGAATCATAAGCTAACCACAGGTATGAAATTTTCCTGAAAATATTTTGAAATATTTAACTGGGGAGACTTTTTCCAAGTGTCAATTTCAAACGGTTCTCAGCTTTGTTGATACCATCCAGAACAAATACCAATTCTTGTCAAGTCTGAATTTTGCACCCTTTCACAAAAGTGGTTTGAGATCACTCAGGCGTAATAACTAGACAGATTTTTTTGTGTTATTGTACAGGAGGAACCCTCAGCTATCTACAAGAATTAAAATATACTGAAAAAATTCAGAAATATTTATTTGGGGAGACTTTTTCCAACTGTTTACTTTTTGGGGACGCACTGTATAGGTCTTCTAAGATGTATTCCTCTTCTTCCCTCTCTTTTGCGAAGTTTGACATAAGTATATCAATATTGTACACTAATTCTAAAAATAGATGATGTATTTTTTTATGACATTCATTCATTCATTCATTATACATGTAGAATAAACTAATGTCCGTTATCAGTAAGCCTACAATAACATAAAATTTGATATTAATTTGATAAGTAAAAAATGTAACCTCGAACTCAATAAATGGCTCGTATCATCTCGTGGTAAATAAATACTTTGCACTGCACTGAACTAAACATTGCCCTTTTACCTAGTGCGCAATTTTGAACATCCATGTTGGCAAATGTGTACTGTTGATAGAAACATTGTCAACGAGACAACCCCCCTTATACCTGTAGGCATTTATGATTACCGCCCCTTAAGCCCATCTCATCACCTAAATTTGGCCCCACCCAACACATGGCATTGAACAAATTCTAGCGGCGCATCCTTTCAGGTTCGCTGTTACGTCTATTCTTCTTATCTTTATATAAAGCAACCTATCCCTCACCATCTTCTTATAACGTGTGAAGTCTATTTATAAATTGGAACATTATCAACTTTCAAAGCCGATTCATAACTTCAATTTGATCGGATCTGGCTCCGTGCAAGTCCAGCTTTCATGGGAAAAGATAAACAAAAAACTATTTCCTTTTTCTATTACTTTCCTGATGTCACTTAAAATCTGATCACATAAAATATAGGCCTATAAAATGCGGAATTTCAGTATCCATCTAGAGAGACATTGCGATATCCTGTTATAACTCATTCATGGTTTTGAAACAAAAGAGTAAATTTCAATTTTTTCGATGCTAAAGGCATGAAACCAGCGCTCCTTTTTTAAGTAAGAAAGAGTTTATACAAGGGTAACCTGGTAACGTTGTTCCTGTACTTGACTCTCAGTCAAGAGTTTGATGCATTTGATTTTGATGGTTGGTGCCTTTTCCTTCCACCAGAATTTCTATCAGCATTTACCTCTCTCGACCCAGGTGTAGAAAATGGATACCGAATAGAATTTACTACATTTAGTACATGGGCGCTATGGCTCTGGGTGACGAGGCCAGTGTGATAGTGCCAAAGCATATATGGATAATTTTCATACCTATGATTACCTGCTATAGAAAATAGAAATTGTTATGAAATATATTATTATACATGTATATATATCATGAGGACGGTGAAATCCAATTACCATTTAAGTATCGACTTCCCGCCTGAGTATCGAGTCTTTCCTCGTCGTCGCTAGAGGGCAGTGGTCTCTTTAGTACTATGACGACGATCATCCACGCGATCGAGACGAGATAGAGGAATATGAAGAAGCCTTCGACGTGCCTTAGTAATACGGGCCGAGCCTCCGTGGAGTCCCTGAGGAAGACCTGGGCGGTGTCGAGCACGAACACCATGGTGACCACGATCATAGCGTGCATCATACTCATCAGCGTCCACACGTCTTCCCTAATGTTGGAGGATATCGTAAAGGACTTATTGTCACTTGGTATACCACGAATTCAAAACGTAAATGTTCCTTCTTTTTGTATGAAAGGGTGATTATTGGGAACTAGTTCGAACTTTATAATGATGATGATGCTATTTTACATTATTTATTTATTACAGTTTTACTTCAATGCGTACGGACTAGTTTGCACAAGCTCCACTCTCGGGGAGTATTCTTACCATAATTTGCACAATGGCATATGCATACATGTATGAAAATGAGAAAGACAATTTATTGCTTTCAGCAGCCATAACAGATACCAATTCTCTCTTGGGTAAGAATAGCAATAGTAGATTAATGTTTGCATAAAGGACTTGGTGCCGAAACCCGAAACATTTGATCCACAGTCCGGTGATTTATCCTCTCACCAACGACCATTCTACTGTCTTTGACTCTGACTTACTCTGGTTCATGTTCATCATGGTCGTCAAGGCCATGGAACCCATTGCATTCGGGTTCCATCCCGACATGGACACCCGTTGGGTAGCGAAGACTAAGTTCTAGGGTTCCCATGTTTTGTTGTTCGGACAGCGACGAGTGCGGACGGTTTGGGGTGTTGACGAAATTATACGCTGTACAGAAGAAAACAATTGAAAAGAAAATATAGGGATTTGTTAATGGTTGTTTTCAATACGGCGATACGGTTTATGAACTTACCATAAGCAACATAAAGTTAATGATAATTATGACCCGAAGAAGATTAACACGGATAAAAAGAGATTGATGGCCTTTATGGCCCATTGAAATAAAATTGTTTGCATGATGGTCATTGCCAGATGTAATTATCCGTGCAAAGCCTACAAAATTCATCCCCTTCATTGCCGATATTTCTATCCCCTTACCATTCCCTCAACAACTGTTCTTAAACATTTTAAATGTTGTAGCATGAATAGCATGAATAAGTGGATACGTTTTAAAATGAGGTATCTGAGATATAACACACCCCAGTGACAAATTTGTTCTCAGAACAGTTGCAGTCGGAAGTTCTAGACAGCCTTGGCCAGTTTGCCGCAACTGTTTTGTGCTTCCTGTGTAAAACCTTGGAAATAAAGACACATGCATCGCTATGGCAGCACTGTACAGTCTTAACATCCATGGGCAGACCTACCGATTTAACCTGGCCATGTAAGAGAGACACTTCATGAAACCGCAAAGTGAGTAATGGCATGTCGTGTGTGGGTAGCTAATTTTTAGCAGCTCAAAAAACGATATTGGTAAAAAAAAAAGAAGATTTGAAATGTTTCACACTTTTGAAGGGCCTCCGCAAAGAAAACATTATTTGCTACAGAGGGAGGGATTCTTAAGTCATCCTCACATAAGTCGCCTTATTCGATGACAAACGAAACGACATCCTCAGTCGCGCCTCACAATGCCCTATTATAAAGTAGTGTATCATCGAATTATATTTAGTAAGGCTTGCACTGAAAGAAAGGGGTACACTATGCTAAATCCTGACTGAAACGAGGAAACGATTCTTGAATCATTATTTTTAATTGAAGTTATGAAATCTCCTGAAAGTTTTGAAAAATCTTGAACAAACAGAAATTAAAAAAAAAAATAACTTGGTATCCACAAAAACATCGATGTCTTTACATGGCGATAGAAAATGCGTGGCAGGGAGAGAGAAATAAAGAAAGAGGACCAGAGACAAATGAGAGAGAAAGGTGGATAAGGGGGACTTAATGAGAGGCTGAGAGAGAAAGTAAAAAAGAGAGAGAGAGAGAGGGGCAGACAGATAGGTAGAAGATAGTTTCATGGCCATTCAGTGACAGGACGATGATGACTTCAGGAAACTGCTTGAAGGCTCATATATGTCAAAACCTAAATGCCAAAGCACCCCTTCTGCAGTGTTACATGGTTCTTTAGACACAAGAGACAAATATCAAAAAAAAGAAGATAATGCGACCAAGATATAAAGATGAAGACTTGTAAAATTGCAGGTGATGAAGACTCTCTATAATATGACATTATTGATCCGTGCAAAATTTTCCAGTAGTCACCACAGGACGCATAAGCAAATAAAAATCCAAAATATCACCTTTCCTGGTAGGGAAAGCTAGAGCTAAGCTATCCATCCTCCCTCACGACTTGACTCAAATGATTAGTAACTCCACTTCTATCGCTACAGATGACAAAGTAAAGATCCAGGACCCTATACTCACAGCTACAATGAGGCCTAGTAAAAAGCGAGCTATTGAATGTACTGATGAATCAAACATTCTGTTTGAGGACAATCATGTTGTAGCCTAGGCCAACCGGATCATGACTCAAGATCCTTATTCTTCATCACTATACCCGCATGTCACGTACAGATCTCAAGCAGAAGAAACTGAGATAATGTTGACCAGAAAACATATGCCATTCGCGTCACCATTTCTGGTGTGACGTCACCAGGTCCTTAACGTGGCATTTGCCTCTGGATGGTTCTTATAAGTTGGTGTCGTGACAGGTTTCGAATTGCAAAGGGAAATGCTTTGCGCAGTTTCCCGGCGACCAGCGGGACAAATAGAGAGACAAGTACGTCAGAACTGCGCACACCCAAGCGAAACACCCTTGAAATAGCTGCCGGGAGTTGGACTTCCTTAAACTTTTGCCCATTTCCATGGTAATGAGAGATAGTAATTAATACAATACTAGCAACTCTTCAACAATAAGGTGACATTAGATACAGCAAGAATTACTACTTTTTATGAATAAATTCAATATGAAGTTGGAGGTACTTGGAACTCTTGAAAAGGAAAAAAGGAATTTTAAACTCTAAGCTTTGTAATAGGGTATATACGAATTGTAGTTTAAGATAGGATGTTGGTTGGTTGTGTTTTTTTTAGCTATATACATATACCATATACCTGTTTGTATGCATTATTGACCTGTACTTTACAATTTTTAAAATATTTTACCGAACATGCTGCATCATGCAACACGTTTATGAACCATTTTCTAGTTACTGTTTCTATAAATCATTATTTCTATAAAAGTATAGGGCACATTAGCTCGTTAAAATAATAATAAACTTTTGATTATTTCTAATTTACTTGAGCATGCTGTTTGTTCTCTGTGTAAAAATGGTATCTAAAAAAAATCATCAAAAATATAGTCATCAAAATAATGTAGTCTATAACTAATAAGATATCAGATTCTAACTATTTTAACTTCACACTAATTCTTCGACATGTTGATGGTCCCGTTGTAAGAGGTCTTTACCTATTACAGCACGGACCCAGTGCTATAGTAAAATGGAATGACACTTTGTTTCCATGAATTGTGCATTTCCTACAAAACAAGCGAAGGCATAAATAGCCAAAACTGTAGACTTTAGTCATCGAAGAAACAAGGTCTGTGCCAAATTTGGTCTAAAATAAGCTGTGGATGGAACAGAATCAAAGACCTGGGGAAGTTCGCGATCTGACAGTGACAACGGTAACACTTAATTGAAAATGATGTGGCTGTTGAGTTATACCATTTGTCCATGCGTCATTTAAGTATACTCCATGTTTAGTCATGTCTAGCTACCCACCCCCCCCCCCCCCCCCATTGTATAACACGCTTTCCTTTGATAAGGATATAGAAAAGAATATTCTTAATTTGATTTTGATTTCCATTACTAATTGCTAGTTGTTTTATTATTATTTTTTGATGATGATGATTTGCAACAGGGAACCACTCATGGAAACTGATAACTGTGTTACAAGTTGCATCTTCACAGATTTTGTTTCGACGAATGGTACATCACGCGTAGATGACTATAAAACCTGTAAATTGTGAAGTTCTATTATTTCTATCTCGTGTTGCCAATAAACAATGTCACACAAAACCCGCCACTTTCCGCTCACTGTGACTACAGATTAGATAGCACCGTTGTTTAGCAACACGTAACATATAACGTATTCGATCTTCTACAGTGTTCTACTAAATCTGACATTTCCGATAATAAATGAAGGGATTATATTCCGAACATCATGTGCATCCGGATCAAGTAATTAACCATTTAGCTACTACTCCTCATATTCACAAGACTTTCTCCTTCTCCCGGAAACAGATGTCAGACAATGAATTATTCTACTCACCAATTCTTTTCTTTCAGCAATTAGAATTAGGGATTTATTTAGGTTGCTATGTTTGTCTCTTTTCCGAGGAAATAAGACGATGAGGTGGTCATTGAAAATGTTGAAATATAAGAAAATACCAGACAGATGCTGATTCATTATAGATGTCTTCTTCGTAGAATGAATGTGATTGATTTTACTTTTTGTGACAGTTATCTTACAAGACGTCTAGGACTAATTTATATCATGAATTATTGCAAAATGTTTCTGGCAATTTACTCTAAATCCTTACCATGTGAAACAGAACTGTCAAAAGTATAACACTTTACAAATTATACTTCATCACATTATGTCATACTTAACTTCGGACCCTAACCTATCCCAGAACAGCAAAATAAAATGAAAATAACTGAAAATAAACACAATATGATGCGTACTCATATATACGACTACATTGATTTGTTTCAAAGAAGATCAACGACATTAAGCAATTCAGTACAGCAGTTTCAAACAATATCAAATTTTAGTTTACTATCCATGTCTGGAATTTGCTTTGGATGATTCAAATGGTAAAAAAATAAACACAACACGAGCAATGGCATTAACATGACATGTTTACAGATATCTCATTCTGCTTTCCCCAAAATAAATAAACACAAAAATCACTGTATCGATAGTTTTTCTTTTCTTAATGACCTATTTTATGCCAAGTTAGTCAGAATAAGATTCAGAGTAATAAGATTAAGAGCATTAAGTGACAATTAAATACAAATGCTTATGTGGTGTATTATAGCGGACTCTAGAAGTCATGCTGTCAGGGTTCGGGATGGGCCTGTCCCTCTTCAAAATCCGTTACCCCGGTAACGGATGATGTAATAAAGGTAGATGTAATTACCCCCTGTTTCACCCCAGACATTTCCGGTGTCCACAACACCAGGTTAAGCACTCGGTACTTGGGGACGGAAATAACCCATACAGACGGCTTTAGAGAAGACTAATCCTATAAGTTGTCATCATCCATTTATAGACCATACAACAATTCACATGACAAAAGCAGCGGTCCCTTTTTAACCTTGTCAGCGATCAACTTTTTCTCATGCATCTCTACACACTAACAGTTCCAATTTTCTAACTATCAATAAAAATGCATATGAAACTAAAACATGAATATTATCATCTTTTCCTATACGGTGAGATGACTTATAGATAATATTCAACAAGGAAAGTCGGTGTTTGCAAACTTGTCAGCATTCCCCCCCCCCCTCCCTCCTCTCCTCATTATTCCTAAACGCTATAGCGACGCTCCTCAATATGGAATTTATGAAAACGAATATAATTTACATTTCAAATGCAAATGTATTATTGGTGATGATATATATGGACAGGGGTTATTAAACATTTAGAAAAAGATTTCCGCAGATCGGGAGTCTCCCATCCTTTGTTAACACGGTTGGCATGATGAGTGTCAGTCACGTTATTAAATCGAGTAACATACGGATACCGACCGACAATAAGTAATTAGGCGCTGACCTACTAGCTAATGTAAAAGTTTCACGAAGATGACTTTCTGCTGATGGAAGACAGGAAAAACGTAAAACTCTTACACCGTTGAATATCTCATCCTGAGATAGTGTCCACTATATCTACTGAATTAGCACTAAAGAACTATCCGTCAAATCTGATATATTACCATGTCAATGGATATCAGTATAGCTACTGATGGAGAATTCTTTCATTTAATTGTAAAAGATAAATCTTTTGTAATATTAGCTAACGATTTATTAATCAAAGAGAGTTGAAAAGATACACAACAAATGACCCAGTTATATAAAGGCACAGGTAATCGAAAACTTAATTAGTAATGGGTATGCAATCTGGACAGTCAAGCAAAATATTCTTTGATGAAATCACACGTTATCTAAGAAGCCACACTTACACTCTTAAAAAGGTTGGGCAAAAAAATGCCCAATTTTTAACCAACACTGGGCAACATACTGTCCACACAACTTTTGGTTAAAATTTGCCCAACTGATGTTGGGCAATCCATTTACTATGTTGTTGGGCAAATTAAATTGCCCATCAGTTGGTGACCCATTAGATTTTACCCAACTCTACAATTGCCCAACTGTTGGTTATATTCTCAGTTGGGTAATTATTGCCCAACCAATCTTACCCAATAGGATTGCCCAACCCTCTATTTGTTCAGCTGTTTGGTAACAAATATCATGTGGTTGGGCAAATTCAGCTGCCCAATTTATTGTTTCCTTTTTCCTCCAACCTAGGTAAAAAAAAATGAAATCTGCTTGTTACGTCCTTCTGGATCTTAACCTAATCAATCCTAACCTATCCTATTTTAAGCTATCCTATCCTATATCTTAACCTATCCTATCCTAGTCCTATCCTATCCAGTTAGTGCAAACTAGTGCAAGCTCTTATATACCCCTTATATTTTTTTATGCATTCGGTGACAGTTAGTAAATCGGGCCACCCCAAACCATACGCTACTAAAAATTCATGAATATTCATATAAGTGTTTTCCCCAATATTGGGTAAAAATATTTACCACAAGTTGGGCAAAAGCGAATTTCTAACCAACCATCAGTTACCCAACAAAATTTACCCAACTGGCAAAGGAAATGTGACAAAATTACACAACTACAGGGCAACAAGTACCCAACCCATAATTACCAAATACTGTTGGTAAATATATGCCCAATATTTAGGTAAAAAGTATTGACCAATATTGGTTACACCACTCGAGTGTCCAGTTGGTTAATAATAGCCCAGAATTGGGAATATTTTTAACCAACCAGCAGTTAAATTTACCCAACATTTTAAGAGTGTAGCATGAAGCATTTCGCAGTTATGATAATTAATTTAGACATTCTTTTTTATGTTAATTTTATTTCTTTTATTTGTATTTCTTTTTCAATTTTTGCTGCTCCTTGACTTATGAGTCATAAACTTGTTAAATTAGCCTTTCTCCGAAGGTAATCCATCTTTTGTCAAAACCCTCAAAAATCCTTGAATTTGCTCTCATGCTATGTTATTAACGCCGGACAGAATAAAAAATATTAAAGCATAGTATTACATGATGCCATGAACATATCCCAAGATCAGTATTGTTGATTGAGTGAGATTGATTTTAAAAAAAGATTACTCCTTAGACTGTGCATGCAAACACAATTTGCTCTTAGATTTGTACAAAAGAAAGCATTTTGGCAGGATTCATGTTAGGAATTTATAACTTTATAACTTACAAATAAATATGAAGTCTAAATCCATTTGATTTTTTTTTGTCAGCGATTTTTTTCAGAGAGAATTAAGGCTACTTATTCGATATCTGATGAACAGAAGATTTAAATTCTTATATTTGCCCCTAACTATAATGCCCAAATGTCATGGTAGATTCATGATACTGCTACAAGATCCAGAAAAGGGATTGATTTTATTCAAACCTAAAAATTACTTTCAGTTATCTTGAATATCATATCAATATGTGCCATTTTGTTGCAACAACTTCTTTTTACACGAGTTATCATTCTCTCATATGTGAGTCATACGGGTGATCACTGTAAACTGTTCATTTCTACCTAAATGATTAAACTTTGACTAAGAATTTGTAATCATATATATACGTTTCTTTCGATATGCTTGATATCTTCATTTAAATATAATGCGTGTCGAGGAAATGGAATTCAAATAGAATGCTAAAACAGCCCCATGCATATCATTAAGTTCTTGAACTTTCAATTATGCTTCGAGAAACAGGAGAAAGGGCGACAGGAAGCCCTTTTTATATGCCTAGTTAATTTATTTATGAGATCATTTATACTATTAAGACGTAAATGATGTTAGGTTGGGGGTTTTTTTTCTCACAAATCTCCACTGATTAGGCAGCCATTTTGGCTTACGAAACTTCGACTTAAAGGAAACCAAAACCCAAGGAGAGAATCAATGTTATTGGAAAGTGAGAATTCAGAGAAGCACTTTACAAAAAGTTTCATTAAAATGGGTTAAAAAATGAGAGAGTTATGGAAGTTTGAAAAGTCTCATTTTACTTTCTATGGGGATCCTCAAATTGGCAAAATTGCTTCAAAATGGCTGATTTTGTGAACAACTCTCCATTTGTTTTGTACATAGATTTTCAGATTTTCCCCATTATCTTTCAAGGTGCAGTTAATCTCCTTCTGAGCTCAACATATATAATGGGAAAATGTATTTTACACCACATATGTCGAGTTCAGGAGGAGACAAGGAGCACCCTGAGAGATAATGGGGAAAATCTGAAAATCTGTGTACAAAACAAATGGAGAGTTGTTCACAAAATCAGCCATTTTGAAGCAATTTTGCCAATTTGAGGATCCCCATAGAAAGTAAAACAAGACTTTTCAAACTTCCATAACTCTCTCATTTTTTAACCAATTTTAATGAAACTTTTTGTAAAGTGCTTCTCTGAATTCTCACTTTCCAATAACATTGATTCTCTCCTTGGGTTTTGGTTTCCTTTAATCTTACATGTTTGTACCGCACAAAAAATAGTTAATTCAAAATGCACGAATTATCTTGCAACGTTCTTATCAACTCCTAAACCCTAAAATATTTTTCTAAGGAAAGATGAAATTATGCCACATTCATGCTTTAAAAAAAAAAAACCTTATCTTACAGATCTCAATGCTAATTAATATTTTCGATCACTGCACATTTTTCATGCACATCAAAGAAAATATAATTCATAAATCTTAAGATTTTACCTTATGGGCGTAAGGTCACCAAAGCAACCTGAATTAAAATCGACAAAATCCTGTTCCCAGATGTACCGTACCGTCCTCACTGTCACAACCCTGACAAAGAATCGACAGAAAATGTAACGAAACGTCTACTGCAATGATCCTTATACTTCAACACGAGAGGAGTCTGCAGACGTACTGATCCCCTTACTTTGTGCCTTACAAAGGAAGGGGGCACGGTAAGGTATTAGATAGAGGGGCCTCCTACAGTCGCATGTCGAGGAGATAGAGATGGGAATAATTCAGCCCTCCACGCTTCTATGATAAAACATTCCCTGCCGCTAGTGCAAACGAGAAGAGAATTAGGTTGAGCTCACATCCGCAGAGCTCGCACCCTACACACCCGTATTGCCCGACATCTGTCTTTTCCCCCTCACCCCACGGGGAAAGAGAGACGGGAAGGGGTAGTTTCTGACCTTAGTGACTATGGCTTCCGCGTGATTTCGCTAGTCTCCTTCAGCAGCCCACATTCTAGTATTTCATCCTCTCGAAGGAAAAATAATATTACGCTTAAGGATTTACAGGAAGCCGCAATAAGTTACAAGAGAAAAGCTGTTCCTGGGTAAAATGTTACCTAAGTCATATCAGAGATGTCTTCCACTTTAAGATTGTGTGCTTGCAAACCCTGTGTGAAAGATACTTGCATACGATACACTTTAACCGTGATTATTAATAGAAGAGCAAGAGCTCCAGTCCCACCCCTCCCCACCTTGTTGCTTATCATGACATACAACATGGTCAAACGTATTATACAATTTTACATGCAGGTCACCATTTAAAGTTTCCCTTTGAATTAAGATTGCCTTATCCCCCTTTACCTGCCTAGAATTCTAAATAGATCATATTGATTATTAAAAGATAAAGTATCAAAATTATACAATTGGGGCATACAAATCTCGAATAAAATATACGACATGATGTGCTATAACTTAAGACATTACTTTTGAAGCATTTAATCAAACAATAATACTTACGGCATTTCCTTCAATCACCAATATCATAAATTCATAAATGTGGAATATACAAAAAAAGCTTAGTTATAGAGATCACTTTGAAATAGCAGCACCTTATACCAGCACAATTTAGTCATTATTTAAATGATTATAACAAATATTCAAGAGTTTGCGACAATTAGTCCGTTAGCAATTAATTCCCGGTCTACTAGACCAGGACAGTCACATATCTTCTATTTCCAATTTTATCAGCAATCTTCAATCTTGGACAATTACCGGTTGTACAATTCTCTCCATAAAATAGTTTACCAACTGTTCGAGAGATGCGGTGGTAATTGTCCCAAGTTAGTTGTCCCAGGTGAGTAATTATATAGGTATGAATTTATTGTAGGTGGACGATGATTCGGGGGGGGGGGTGTCTAAAAAGTAGTCTTCCGAGTATACAAATTTGGGGCTCAATGATCTCCGTACGCATTGTCGTTAGTTCACCAACTGTGAGAGAGACGAGGGTCGGCAATAATCGTCCCATGTCAGTTACTGCAGGTAGGTAATTATCCTAGGTAGAAATTTATTTTGGTACGACGATTGTACAGCCCCCCCCCCCTAAAAAAACATAGTCATCTGAGTATAACAATTTGGAACTCAATGATCTCAGTACACATTGTCAATACTTCACCAACTCTTAAAGGGAAATCCAACCTTAATAGCAAGTTGCTTTGAAAGAAAAAGGAAAAATCAGAGAAGCAGATTGGTGAAAATTTGAACGAAATCGGACAAGCAGTAAGAAAGTTATGAATTTTTGAAAGTTGTAATCACTATGCATGTGGGAATCTAAAATTGGCCGAATAGGTAATGTGACTGTGATGTAGCTGTGGACAACTCCCCCATTCGCTCTAACACACAAAATGACTAAAATGTCACTTTTTTCAAAATGCATTAATCAGTAGGATCTTTTCACTCAGGAGGACCTATAACAATATGCTATCTCCAATATATTTTGAGTACTGCCCCGAGGGTAAAAGCGCCTCGAAGAAAACAGCAAATTAATGATATTTTTGTGTACGACAAATGGGAGAGTTGTCCTCAAAAATGTCACAATTGACTCACCAAATTGCCAATTTGAGATTCGCATAGATGTAGTGATCTCATTTTCCAAACATCCATAACTTTCTTAATCCTTATCCGATTTCTTTCAAACTTTCACCATCCTGTTTTTCTTATTTTTCTGCTTTCACACAAATCATCTTATTACGTAACCAAGGTTGGATTGCCCTTTAAATAAATTCGGGTCGGTAATAATCGTCCGAGGCTAGTTGTGTCAAGTGGATTATTGTCCTAGGTAGATTTTTGTTGTAGGTAGGTGATTGTTCAGGGGTTCTCACCTAAACAGTAGTCTTCAGAGTAGAAAAAAGAGGAACTCCATTCCTATAACCAAAATATAAAGGTTTTAAAAGTTTCCGCATTGTGACAGGGATTTCTCAATGTGCATGTATATACGTATATCACTAGTAATAAGTTGGGTTTTTTTTTAAAGAAGTATAAGTGATTAATCTTAGTCTTACTTTAGAAAGGAATTGACATACCATTGAAAAGTTAAGCAAGGCATATAATGAAGAATTCGCTTCTTTTTTAGAAACATTTTCTTTCCGTAATGGTTATCAAAAAGACATTAAAGGGTGTTTTCAGTCATTTCGTCTAAAGTCCAATTTCTGTTTAAACGTGTAGTTTAATTGTTACGTACTCGTTAACTAACTATTCTGTTCTCTAATCATGGGAATTTTATATACAAGTGAAAAATTCACAAGATCCTCATCACCTAACTCACCTATGTCATGAAGTAATGTATAATTTCGTACTGTCACCAAATTAAAATCTGATTCTTTGCACGGGTTTTCTCACAGGCTAATCATTCAAATATTTTAGATTAAATCTAGGTCGGAAATTGTTATTAATTAATTACTGAATGATCTTATCATATCATTAATTCATATCTAACAGTAGCATCAGTTTGGGATAACATAATATAATATATATATATATATATATATATATATATATATATATATATATATATTTCTTTTTTAACATATTAAAACGTCTACGAATAAAACGTCGTTAAGTGAATTCATTTGCTTGAGCGATGTTTTTTTTTTATTTAGACTCTCTTCTTCTAATTGATTTGCATTTTTCAGTGGTATAGCATATCGTTCGACAATTTCCTTAAAACAGTGATATTTAAACATTTTATATGGTATGTAATAGCTTTGAATATTCCATCCTCACTTTAACTATGACTTGGCAACATACTAGTTATCCTCAAACTATGAACTTCCTTTCCATCATTTCCGTTGATAAGATCGGAGTTCTCTAGAAAAAGATCGACCAATAACTAGTCTTATACATCCACTCACTGTTCTAAAAAAAATCTCTTTAGTTGTATTATCATATATAATACATCTTCATGTTTACAATGAAAATTATTCACTTTAAATACACAAAATAACAGCTTTGATTCTTGGTAAGTAAAAGGACCTCAATCATGCAAAATCATTTGTGATAAATACATGCTATACAAGTAATATTTTAGATGAATATTGAACCCCGAAAATAGTATTTTTTATCAATAAAAGAGGAAATCATTTTAGAATGATAATTTAATTAGTTTGTAGACAGTTTGTAATCATAGAAACATTTAAAGAATTTTGATAAAGATTTATCATAATAATATTAATACAATTTTTAGTAAAACATCGCATCTGAGAGGCTCACACACTCTTGCCCTTATGCCCTCTGCTGTGGTTGAACTATGTGCTAGAAGATCGTTGCCTGATCGACTATAATTATTTTGGTATTATTCACCAAACCCGTCAGATCCATCACGTAGTGTTACAAAATCCACTTGTTGCTAAAAGTAGAAAACGAGGTGGCAAATGCACACAGAATTGGCATCAGTTCAGGTGGGATGGAGGGTTTAATTTGAGTATTTATAGCGACAGCCCAGCAATTATGATTTCCTCTCCCCGGGAATGATCAAAGAAGCTCTAGTGCGAGAATTAAGTCAGAAAACTGCAATTCATAGACTATAAAGTCGGCAGCGGTTTTCCCAATGGGTTTATATGCTGATCTCTATCGCAACAATCTAACCTTACGATGAGACTGCAGCCAAAATGACTTTTGCTGCAGTTTGTAGAGCTCCAACAATTTATTGTTTTATCCTATTTACGATATAACTATATAGAATGTTCTTCGCCCTACTAAATTTGATTTACAATATTCCATAACAACTGATGAAATCTGCTTATTTGACATTTAAATATGTTTATTGTGAATGTAAATAGCTGCCCTACTTTTAGAATTATAAACAAATAAAACATTCATGAAAATAGAAGAACAATATGCGGATAGCACGTGTAACCATGTTAATCAGACATTGTGGCAAAATTTATGTACAATGATCTTAAACATTGCCAATTAAAATTCTGTGTAAATTCCAGTTGTAAAAATACATTTTGTAAAATCGTTGTGGAGAAAACATCTTTGCAGCTAAATGTATCTGCATAACCTGACACATTAAATGAAATATATTCATAAAATGTGGCAACCTCTAAAGAAAATGAACATACACGGCTCTCTGATATCCTAATATTTACACATCCAGAATTTTCCATCATATTAGTTGGTGTTTCTATCTACTTGCTATATAATTTTGATGGATAAAACAAGTCCAACTGATTTTTTTTTTCATGAGTTGCCATTTTGTATTATTTGCTAGTGTTTGTTTTTCAGGATCGTTGTTGCTTTATCAAATATTTTTTTCTACCAGAAGGCAGCTTTATTTCGAAAGAATACTATTTTCCTATTGGATAAGAGATAAAGGGGTCATGTGGCACCATTATTCCTATGGTGAATCATAATTACCAGGGGCCCCTACAAGAAGATTGTTGGAATAAACCGTGACTCACGATTGCGGCAAGAAACCCTTGGAACATGATTTTTTTTTTCTGTGTACTGTCGTTTCCTTTGTAGGCTAAAAATAATGGACTGGCAAACTAAGCAAAAGTCGAAAGATGGATAATCAAGTTAAAAGCATAAACCAAAAAAGTGAAGATAATTGAGCCCCAATTATTTTGACCTCTATGAATCAGAAATAGATTGAAATGACTAATTTGACATTAATGACATTCATTGACCTTGTGTTTCATAACGGCCTGTTTGTTTGTCTTTATTTCCATAACAACATTAAAAGTTAAAATACACATGATAAATCAGAATATATACATGTATGTTTGGCGGATAGCCCATTTCAGTGGCACTTATATAGTGCCACTGTTCTTCCATGGGGTCCTATGACATAATAAAGAAACAAATGCATAACAAATATAGTACATAAATATAATTTTAAGAATAGTCAAATACAAAAGGGATACCAAAAAAAGTTTACTAGCCCGTAACAACCTCCCCCCCCCCCAAAAAAAAAAAAAACCACCACCAACAACAAAAACATCAGGTATACAATGCAATAACAATAAAAAAAAAATTACGAATCATCGATGATTCGTAGTTTTTTCCTGTTAGACTGTCTCGATGATTCGTAGTTTTTTTATTGTTAGACTGTCTCGATGATTCGTAAGTTTTTGTTGTTGTTGCATTGGGTTCGTAATACAATTGTATCTTGGGGTGCGTTTATTTTATCAACTCTTTCTTTCGGCAGAAACAGGTTTTCCAAAGGGCTTTCAGTGATTTTTTTTTAGAGATGATAAACGCAAAGCTGTTTTGATTATGGGGTTCGGAAAGCCTTTTTGAAAGTCGCAAATTTGTGCTTTCCGAAACAGGTTTCAGCCAGAAACAGGTTACAAAAAGCGAGATAAACGCAAAGCTGTTTTGAAACGACTTTATACTTCGGTCACGAACTACGTGTTTCCGGTTTCTGAAAAGACGCGCGCCAGGCAAGTACATGTGTACACAGCACAGTACTATATAACGTACGTATGTACTATACTAGCGATAGCCAAAACACAAAAGCGCGCGCCGTATATGACCCCTTCTCCTCGGGTCAAACTGCGCAATGCATCTGCGCAGTGACAACGTCGGTTTTCGACTTGTCGATGAGATGATAAACGCAACTTATTTTGAAAGCCGTTTGCAAAGGCCTTTGGAAAGGGCTTTTGATAGTGGGTATGGAAAGCCGTTTCAAACTGGGGAAAGATGATAAACGCGACCTTGGATTTAAATGACTGGATTGTGGAAATGGATGCTAAATGAGATGGTAGCTGATTATACAGTGAGGCCCCCCGATAAAAAAGATTCGTATACAACTATTTGTTTTTGGTCTTGGGAGACTAAGGTGACCTCTTGTACGTAGTTAATTATGAGGTATTGCTATTTGACAGGTAGCCTAAGGTTGTATTTGGTGTGACTATTATGTTTTGGTAACACTACACCTCATGCTGATTCTGACTTCTATGATTTAAATATTTCATATCTTTACTCTATTATGTATATTTATTTGCAAATGCGTTGCAAATGCGTTGCAACTGATAATTATCTCATTTGAATGGCTTCTGTTCTGCCCCATACTGAGCAGAAATCGACCAAAATGGAGGTTACATGTGAATATACATATATATATATATATATATATATATATATATATATATATATATATATATATATATATCTTGGATTTAAATGACTTTAAATGTAGTGTATATATATATATATATATATATATATATATATATACATATACACTACTACTACTACTACTACTATTACTATTACTACTACTACTACTACTACTACTACTACTACTACTACTACTACTACTGCTGCTGCATGCTGCTGCTGCTGCTGCTACTACTACTACTAAACGTGGGAGATTTTATATCAGTCAGTGAAATTTGGTACTATTTTGTCGGATTAAATTGGGAAGCATATATCTAGTTGGCTTATAAGTACCCAGTCTTGGTTTAGCCAACATTGAGGGCACTTAGAAATCCAACCGTTGGCTAATATTTCCAGAGTCTGGATATCCATGATATCATAAAGCGGTTTATATCTATGCGGTTTATTTGAGGCTACAATCTATCAGCCACACTCGAAATATTAAAATACAGATTATCTCCATCTTTTGCCTATCTTAGTTCATAATAAATACAACATTTATTATATGTCTAGTTGTAACGAATAAGAATATAGGGCAAGGGATCTTACAGATCTATAAAAAGGTAATTATTAAGAGGCAGTGTTTGCAGAGACAAAAAATAATTAGGAAAAGGAATATTTTGATTAAATTGCTTACAGTTGTAAAAAGAAAATTAAGAAATTAAAAACTAATCTAACCAACCTGCAGTAACAATATCTAAAACTGCTATCATTTCATCAGGAAACCTTTCTAACAACAAAGTCGATAACACAGAACCCAGGGAATAATTTTCCCCTAAATACATCAACAGCTGGCGCTGTTACAAGTCCATTCTCTTTCAGAGGTCCATATTACTTTGTCTAAAACAATAATTATATATACATGCATACATGTATATGAACTTCGTGCATTAAAGATTCATACAAAAGTCATTCTATAATACCACAGAACGTATTTCCTCTTCATATCATTTCGCTTGTTTATATACCTTATACTTGGAGTTCCGAGGATGACATGCTGAAGCATGAACAAAGTGAACAAATACTGACTAACATTTAGCCTCATTTTAACGAGAAACAATACGAACAAAAGTAGGTCTTCGTATTCTTAAAATACAGATTGAACGCTTAAAAATTATATATACGTTTTCAACTTCATCTGGAAAAAAATACATATACTCACATTTTAGAGAAGAAAAAGAATATACGCAGTTGAGTAAGTCATGCCCTTATACTCATCATAGAGTATAGGTTAATCATATAATATGTCAGTGTAATAAATTTCCCCAGCTATACGATGCAGTGGCATATGTATACTCCTAGTTGTGTGTCATTTTTCACTTTTACACATCGTCCGATGGCTATCTGGTCGATATTTACCACAAACAACGTCACTCACCACATACATATCCAGAAAATGACAAATATTCAGAAATTTGCCCAAACTGTGGTTTCTTCAGTTTCTGGCCCGAAAATATTAGCTGGCATTTTGTTTTGCTATTTTACAAATGAAGAAAGGAATGAAAATGTGAAAATAATCATTCATTAATATTATCATATTGTTTGTACACGGTTAAAGAAGGTGTTGTCAGGTATTACAGTAAACAGGAGTTTAATTTCATAATTTCATCATATGCAAATAATGTAGATACATTACTTCGCCTTTATAGTACATCCAATTTGATATAAATTCATTATACTGTATGCTTTTTCACATTTTAAATCTGAGTAGTCCTATTATGAATTTATATTTCATTGTTTATATCAATATGATATCTAATTTGATATATCAATATGTATGATTTTTCACATGTTATATCTCAATAGTCCTATTATGATTTCTATATCATCATTTATGTCAATATGATATCCAACTCGATATGATTTGTCACATGTTAAAATCTGAGTAGTCCTAATACAATTTGCTATTTTTTTCATTTTTTTTTTCATTTCATTTTCATGTGATTTTCAATGTTCTTTAAACTTATGCTTTGTATTGTAAAACAAAACGTTGATGTTAATGTCAATGAAGTTTCATAATAAATACTAAAGACCCAAAATACAAAATACCACGTGCTATTTTAAATCAAACTTATGTATCCAAGAAAGTTATATTAAGTACCTCTATATTTCATCATCATGCTGCGCCATTGCTGCACGCAAAACATTAAACGCTATTACATAATGAAATTCAAAGACAATTCTAACTTTGAAGGTATATCATTCAGTACAAACTTTGTTTACATTTTAAGATTGCTTGAAAATTAATTAATGACTCACAGATCGAGGAATTTTGAAAATAAAGTTCCGTAAATTACACTATCCTACTGTAACTTGAGTTAGGAAAGTTGCTTGTATTTCATTCTATATTTCAACCTTGAATTTGACATTTACTCCCGCGTTATATTTCCTCCACTTCGTTTTATGTCATATTCATACATTGAAGGTAGTATCATATTTAATGGATTCGCATCAATCCTATATCAACAGCAAACACCTGAGACTCTGAATGAAATAAAACGTCGATAATTTAGAAGTTATCTTGTTTCAGACTATTTTAGGATACACCCATTGCTACTTTAATCATCTCAGGTTTTAGTTTCGCACAAAATAAGTACATTTTACAGGTAAAGCCAGTTGTATAATATGAAATGAAATATAGGTCATTCAAATTCCCCATTGATTCGAATTTGGTTTTTCAAATCTATTCAAGATTCAAGGTTCAGATCCAAAAATATGTTTGGTTAAAGTATACATTCTGATATAATGACCTTTATTTTTAGTTAATGCGAGGTGCTTTCAGCTGATCTGTGGCCAATTTTATATCATTCTCTCCTGAATATTTCTGCCTGAATATCATTTGGAACTTGCAATGTTAATAATCCGTAGACGTCATGAGTTTAAACCTATTTGTACAAATTTACAAGCGAAATGTACGTTTGTTTATTACATATTTAGTGGTGAGGTGTGGTTTCAGACATAATGAGATGAGATATTGGTCTTGCTAAATGGACGATATAGTAGGGCGTGGGGAGACGACGGCTAGAAATGTAGTATCATCTTCTTTTCCTGTGTTCCCTTCACCCCTTCTTTCCAGATCATTTCCTCTCTAACGGTTATCTATAATATTCCTTTCATGCCAAGCGTGACGTACCCCCTATCTATCGAGTTACGCCAAATTATTACCATTACTATAAGTCATAATTATATCATTTATTAAGACTGTCAACGTGTGCATGACATGAAGAAAAAATGCTGAAAAGTTATGAATGAGTAGTATGATGTCACAGGCCTATTATTTGCCATTATCGTTCAACAACTTCCCCTAAAGGGCTGGTCACATTTGTCCGATAACGATAACGATAACGATAACGAGATTTTCAATTAAAGATGTGAAATGGTAAAGAAATTATGGGAACGGTATGGTAACATCATATATCTTCCTATTCTTAGATCTTCCCATTCTTAGAGACATGGTTTGGAAGGAAGTTCACATTGGATTAAAGGAAACAACTGAAGATAGGCAAATAATTAATCATGTTGTTTTATTAATTGAATATTTGATATATCTTAGTATCGAGAAAAGGAAGCCTCCAAGTATTGAAGAAATAGGAGAAAATCTGCTTAAAAGTAAACAAGAAGAAAGAAAGATTGCTACCGAACGGAATATATTGACACTACAGTACAAAACAATGCAAGCGCATAAGCGATATTGTGTCTCGCCCACTCTCGAAAATAACATGAATGTACCCGAAGTGCACCTATTACACAAGTTTGGTTGCCATTGCAGTAACATGTGCAGAGTTATGTGTCATAAGAGAGTCTTGCAGGTAAACTTTAACATTTGTGACGGACGACGGACGACCGACGGACGGACGGACGCCATTTATCACGGGCGGAAAACGACATAAACATGGCAAACTATACAACTATACAACTGTCGAGTAGATGTATAGTTTTGACCAATCAGAACACAGGAAACTATACAACTATACAACTGTGCGACTGTTAGCAGCTACGCATGCATATTTGCATAGTTGTACAGTAAGCGGGCCAAAGTGCCATTAATACGAACAACTATGCATCCGTACCGCTGTGGAGTAGATGTATAGTTTTAACCAATCAGATCACAAGAAACTATACAACTATACATCTACTACCGCAGTCTGGAATAGATGTATAGTTTTAACCAATCAGATCACAGGAAACTATACAACTATACATCTAATCCTGCAGTCTGGAATAGATGTATAGTTTTAGCCAATCAAATCACAGAAGACTATACAACTATACATCTACTCCCGCAGTCTGGAATAGATGTATAGTTTTGACCAATCAGATCACAGGAAACTATACAACTATACATCTACTCCCGCAGTCTGGAATAGATGTATAGTTTTAGCCAATCAGATCACAGGAAACTATACAACTATACAACTGTGCGACTGTTAGCAGCTACGCATGCATATTTGCATAGTTGTACAGTAAGCGGGCCAAAGTGCCATTAATACGAACAACTATGCATCCGTACCGCTGTGGAGTAGATGTATAGTTTTAACCAATCAGATCACAGGAAACTATACAACTATACATCTATTTCCGCAGTCTGGGATAGATGTATAGTTTTATCCAATCAGAACACAGGAAACTATACAACTATACATCTACTCTCGCAGTCTGGGATTGATGTATAGTTTTAACCAATCAGATCACAGGAAACTATACAACTATACATCTACTCCCGCAGTCTGGAATAGATGTATAGTTTTAGCCAATCAGATCACAGGAAACTATACAACTATACATCTACTCCCATAATCTCGAATAGATGTATAGTTTAAAACAATCAGAGAGGATAGATTAAAGGAAAAACAAAGAAATAAATAAGGAAAGAACAGAGCATGTAGAAAAGGGAAAACGAAGAAATATACAAGGAAAGAGAAGAGGATAAATTCAAGGAAAGACAGAGAAAAACATTAGGAAAGAGAAGAGGATAGACTAAAGGAAAAAACTAAGATACACATAAGGAAAGAGAAGTGAATAGATTAAAGGAAAGACAAAGAAATCATAAGGAGAGAGAAGAGGACAGATTAGAGGAAAAACAAAGAAATACATCAGGAGAGAGAAGAGGATAGACTAAAAGAAAAAAAAGAAATACATAAGGAAAGAGAAGAGGATAGACTAAAGGAAAAAAAAACAAAGATATACATAAGGAAAGTAAAGAGGATAGACTAAAAGAAAAAACAAAGATACACATAAGGAAAGAGAAGAGGATAGATTAAAGGAAAGACAAAGAAATCGTAAGGAGAGAGAAGAGGACAGATTAGAGGAAAAACAAAAAAATACATATAAGGAGAGAGAAGAGGATAGATTAAAGGAAAAAACAAATATATACATAAGGAAAGAGAAGAAGGTAGATTAAAGGAAAAACAAAGAAATACATAAGGAAAGAGAAGAGGATAGACTAAAGGAAAAAAACAAAGATATACATAAGGAAAGAGAAGAGGATAGATTAAAGGAAAAACAAAGAAATACATAAGGAGAGAGAAGAGGATAGACTAAAGGAAAAAGCAAAGATATACATAAGGAAAGAGAAGAGGATAGACTGAAGGAAAAAACAAAGAAATACATAAGGAGAGAGAAGAGGATAGACTAGAGGAAAATAATATACATAAGGAAAGAGAAGAGGATAGATTAAAGGAAAAAGAAAGCAATACATAAGGAAAGAGAAGAGGATAGCTTAAAGGAAAAACAAAGAAATACATAGAGAGAAAGGAGAAGAGGTCTGGAGTAGATTAGAGGAAAAACAAAGAAATACTTAATAATAATGATAATACATAACATTTATATTGCGCTTAATACAATGGTTCTAAGCGCCGAAGTAGTATTATTACCCTGGCTTTAGCCCAGCTGCCCTTTAAGGCGCTGAAAGCATTCAAGGAATAAATTCCTACCATGGCAGGTACTCATTTACTTCACCTGGGTGGAGAGTGGCAAATGTAGATTAATAGGAAAGAACATAAGGAAAGAACAGAAGATATAGAAATGAAAACAAAAAAGTACATAAGGAAAGAGTAGCGGAAAGATTAAAGGAAACACAAAGAAGTACATAAGGATAGAGAAAAAGGAAAGATTAAGGGAAAAACAAAGAAATACATGAGGAAAGAGAATAGGATATAAAAAAGGAAACCAAGGATATAAGAAAAGAAAATAGATTAAAGGAAACACAGGAATGAGAAGAGGATCTTCAGCCTATCCTCTGATCTATTTCTTTGTTTTTCCTTTAATCTATCTTCTTCTCTATCCTTATGTATTTCTGTGTTTTTCCTTTAATCTATCCTCTTCTCTTTCCTTATGTATTTCTTTGTCTTTCCTTTAATCTATCCTCTTCTTAAGCCTTATGTATATCCTTTTTTCCCTTTTATCTATCATCTTCTCTTTTCTTATATATTTCTTTGTTTTTCCTCTTCAGTCATCCTCTCTCTCCTCATGTATTTCTTTGTTTTCAAGACTGCGGGAGTAGATGTATAGTTGTATAGTTTCCTGTGATCTGATTGGTTAAAACTATACATCTATTCCAGACTGCGGGAGTAGATGTATGGTTGTATAGTTTCATGTGATCTGATTGGTTAAAACTATACATCTATTCCAGACTGCGGGAGTAGATGTATATTTGTATAGTTTCCTGTGATCTGATTGGTTAAAACTATACATCTATCCCAGACTGCGGGAGTAGATGTATAGTTGTATAGTTTCCTGTGTTCTGATTGGATAAAACTATACATCTATTCCAGACTGCGGGAGTAGATGTATAGTTGTATAGTTTCCTGTGATCTAATTGGTTAAAACTATACATCTATTCCGGACTGCGGGATTAGATGTATAGTTGTATAGTTTCCTGTGTTCTGATTGGTTAAAACTATACATCTACTCTACAGCGGTACGGATGTATAGTTGTTCGTATTTATGGCACTTTGGCCCGCTTACTGTACAACTATGCAACTATGCATGCGTAGCTGCTAACAGTTGCACAGTTGTATAGTTGTATAGTTTCCTGTGTTCTGATTGGTCAAAACTATACATCTACTCGACAGATGTATAGTTGTATAGTTTGGCATGTTTATGTCGTTTTCCGCCCGTATAGCCATTTGGATCCCTTAGTCTCGCCTTCGCCTCCGGTGGGCGAGACAAAAATGGGAACATTTGCAAGTTACACGCATCAGCATGAAACAAAAACATACAATGGATGGGGAGTGGGGGGGGGTCCGCCTGGTTCGCGATCGTGTGGGGTTGACCGCTCTCTGCCGCTATAGACTGCCCTCTTTTCTTCTCTTCTCTTTTCTTTTTTCTGTTTGTCTGTTTTGCTTGGTTTTTTTGGTTTTGTTTGTTTGTTGGGGGAGGGGGGGGAGGCTATGATTTATAATATTCATTCAGTATAATTAATTTGAGTGCACTATGTACTATGTATATTATGTATTTTAGAAGGGTGTATAATTTTCTTTACATTCTGATATGTTATGTACATCAACTAAAAATGAAGATGTATGATTTTTCTTTTGCACTGAATGAATACAATAAAGAATGCTACAAAACAAAAACTATATGGTGTGTGCGTCTGAGTATGCTCATGACTGTCAATAATGGGGCAGCTCTAGTGTTTACCTTAAATGAAAAATCTCATCATCGTCATCGTTATCGAACAAATGTGACCAGCCCTTAACATTGCTGGATCACACTGATAATTGTACAAAAATATTTTGAACATCTCAAAATGCAATAATCTAGCATAGATAGTGTGTACATGTTATTGTTTATTTGGTTATGCGACAACCTACACAGGCATCAGTATATTTTTGTTTCTTAAAGTGGCAGTTCTTTAATTCCCCTCTAATAATTGCTTATGACGACTCAATCTGTGTAAAATTATATTGCAATATATAGATTTAAAGTAAATTCACTGTACATGCATTTGGAGATAATGAAGGTCACAGGTGCAGCAATGCTCGGTGTACTTGCTTGTTCCCTAAACAAGGACAAACACAAATGATGTTATTATTCCGCTCTTCGTTATTATTCCGCTCTTCGTTATTATTCCGCTATATGCAGTGGGTTACCTAAAAAAAAGGGAAACCCAACTTTTTTCATTTATTACAAGAAAAATTATAATGCCCAGATTAATTCTTATTATTCAAGTCAAATTCTAATTCCATTGATTACTACACTCTTAAAAGGATTGGGCAAAAAATGACCAACTTTATAATTATAAATTATAAATTCAGTTGCCAAATTGTTTCCTTTTCCCTCCAACCAAGGTAAAAAACAAAAACAAAAACAAAAGCAAAAACAAAAAACAAAACCTGATTTGTTATGTCTTTCTGGGTTTAAATCAATCCAATCTTACTTTAAGCTATCATATCCTATATGTTTTCCTATCCTAGCCCTATCCGGTTGATACATTCTAGTGCAAGCTCTTATATACCACTTATAATTTTGTATGCATTTGGTGACAGTTAGTAAATCGGGCCACCCCAAACCATACGCTACTAAAAATCATGAATATTCATATAAGTGTTTTTACCCAATATTGGGTAAAAAATATTTACCACACGTTGGGCAAAAAAATTTACCCAACAACGCTAAGGGAATGTGACAAAATTACACAACATCAGGGTAAGAATTTCCGAACCCTGTTTTACCAAATAGCTGTTGGTAAATTTCTATGCGAACTTCTAACCAACCATCAGTTACCCAACAAAATTTACCGAACTGGCAAAGGGAATGTGACAAAATTACACAACTACAGCCTACAGGGCAACAAGTACCGGGCATGTTGGCTCAGTTGGTTAGAGCGCCCGCCTCATGAACGGGAGGTCGTGGGTTCGAACCCCGGCCGAGTCATACCAAAGACTTCAAAAATGGGACCTTCTGCCTCCTAGCCAGGCGCTTGGCATATTAGAATGGAGAAGGGTAATAATGACATATCATGTTATGCAGGGCCCGCTGGAAGAGCAGTTTGATAACTGAAGTGGCTACCCTGGGTAAATAAAACGTTATTATTATTATTATTATAACCAACCATCAGTTACCCAACAAAATTTACCGAACTGGCAAAGGGAATGTGACAAAATTACACAACTACAGCCTACAGGGCAACAAGTACCCAACTCATACTTACCAAACATTGTTGGTAAATATATGCCCAATATTTAGGTAAAATTATTGACCAATACTGGTTACACCGCACGAGTGTCCAGTTGGTTAATAATAGCCCAAAATTGGGAATATTTTTAACCAACCAGCGGTTACCCAACTAAATTTACCCAACATTTTAAGAGTGTATGCAAAGAAACATAACAAGTGATAAAGACCCATAGCAAATGAAAGTGATATTTCATGATGTTATCCTTATTCACCTTGAATGAGATATGAGTCCAAAATTAACCCTAATGTATTTCCGAATGACCACCTTGTCTGTCTAAGTAAGTTTGTGATCGAGAAAGCGGAGTGAGATTCTATGAATGGCTATTCATTGTGTAGATGAGTAAGTCCCACTTTCGTGCTCCAATCATTTTTTACATTGATGGTTTAAAATTGTTTTAGTTCAGTGATCCCAGGTTCTTGCATCATAAATTTGATAGCATATAAAAGCGGATAAAATTCCCCTTTTTATGATGTTTTACAATGAATAAAGTTATGCTTATTTGACGAAAAGTTGCTGGAGAAAGATCGGTTTCCTTTTTAAAGAAAACCCACTGTATATATACATGTATATGCGAAAATTGAAGAAAAAAGATGTACATCATAAAATCTAGGAGAGAAACATGTAATAAATATCGCATAGGAACGGAAGTGTCTCCTCAAAATCTTTATATTTTTCAGAATTATCTAGATAAGTAACCATGACAACGGCACAAGGCAATGCGATACCCAGTCAAAAGATCGACTATCGATTGCAGCAATCGCGAAACTCTGATTACTCACTGAGTTCTGACAACAAATATATTGGGATGAAGAAGGAGTTAATTGTATTGAAAGGTCATGGAAAACAGTGATATCTTTAAAGCCAGCTGTGTAGTCGTTTTACCGAAACGGCTAACAAAAGTGAGCTATCGACAAACCACATATGACTGCAAATGGGGAAAGAAAAAACACAAAACAACAACAACGTATAATTTAATAAAATCATTGTGTGCAAAGTATTTAAAGGTGTTGCAGAGTGAGGGTTAATGTCATGGATTTTTTTTTTGGGGGGGGGGAAATGTTGTTTTTGTGCATCTTGGCTGAAAACGACTCCACTTCAATTGGCTATGAAAGCTATAAGAGGTCAACATATAATCATCTATTTTCTCTTTTAGATTAACTGTTTTCTAGGAGTAAATCCGAGTGTTTTTTATACTTCTTATAAGTGTAGCCTAATCAAGAAATAATGGCAATGATCTTTTACCTAATCGACTTTTAACGAACATTGTACATTACCTTTCATTTTGATTACACGATTAACATGGTTGCAGAAAATAAGATGATGACTTGATGATCACACAGTGTAATTCCACATTTAAAACAATATAAATATTGTTTTATTCACACATCATTACGAATGCGTTATTCATTGACATTCAAGAAAAATTAGATTCAAGAATCCGTTATTGATGTATGTGGTAAAAAAGAAAGTTTCTTTCTGGACAAAAATCGGATTGTAAAGGGGTGAAAGCCAGACGAAGACGCTAAATTAGGAGACAGGTATGTTTATTCAAACAAACCTACTGAATAAAATATATGAGCTTAATGTCAAAGTTGAGATAATTACAAGGACCATCCTGGTTTTACTAAAGAACAATGGCCAGGATGGCCGTACTTTAACTCTTGTATAATACAACAGAATAATTTTTATGTAATGCGTATTGACCGGAAGTATAGTCTATTTTTTTGGCTATGCGCGCGAAGTTCAATCAAGTATAATGCCAAAACACAAAGGTACAATGTAAGGGGATATTGAAGTAACTAAAGTGGTTAATGATTGTCAAATAACAGAGTATAAGATGGGTTAGATGGTAGAAACTATGTTCTCTTATAGAAAAAATGTAAAGTATGAAACTTGCATCACAGAAATTAATAGAAAACATTTTTAATAGTGCGGAAGTACTGAAGACCCTGACTTAATATACTCACACGCACTGCATTCTCTTCCTTGGCATATACTATTACACCATCCTCTAGTGGCCAGGCGATCCGCAATGTCTTTGGCAGCTCTCAACTCTTCTCTTGCCTTTTTATTATAGACATACCGTTCGGCCATGTTATGTTTTCAGAATTCATACAAAAACAATGCATCGGCATACACCCAGGTCACAGTATCGGAAACACGGTGAAGAGGCACAGGAATATGACAAATAAAAGTCTCCTTCAAACACACTACCCCTGTCCTAATGGAGAGTTAATCATGGAGGAATAAACTGCCGGGTAGCCTCCTGCTTCTGTAGCTCTCTAGCTATCTATTAAAACCTATCTGTCACTTGAATACAGAATGCCCGCTTCCGGTGAATGTCTGCATTAAAATCGGGGTCCAGTCTATACTTGAAAGAAAGGCAGAACAAACGCAGAAAATGAGCAAACTCGCAGGTTTGCGAAATAGACGTATCAATCAATGTGCGAAAGGATGCTGATACGCAAGAAAGTATTCCCTTGGTAATAGAACCACAGAGGATGACTGTCTATGCAGTCCTCTACATTGATCTCTGCGCAATCTCAGATATGTTCTCACTACTGTGTATATGTACAATGGGATTGACAACATGAATATTAACAAACTTGTTCAAGCCAACACCATCTCCAGAAGATTCTTCTAATAGCCTTGGGGTATCTTATTTGGTACCAAGACGTGAAACGATAATATGAAATAGAGTTAGATCTTTGACATCACATTCCAACGCTTGAATACATCAGACACGTTTCACCAGGAATCATGTGAAGTCTGCCAGCATCAGGTTTCAGGTAGCGACAACAACGAAAACGAAACGATTATCTTCTGTCCGGTTATTTCCGGGTACTTCTTGAGTTTGACCTAGTTTTATCAAACGGGTGAAGCTAGAAGAGATATATTTACTTTAGGTTCTCGCCAACATTCAGAACTGCATAGTGCTTCTGGCATAGGCATACACCATAATTATATTGGTAATTTTCTCTGATATCTCCACTGACCTCAGAGCTTGTATGGCAACACGTAAATGAAGAGCTAACAGGCGAGTGAGAGGATAGCGTAAGTTTTGCCAACTCGTGTAAGCTTTTAAGCCCACACAAGTCCCCTTTTTCAAGCCAGTTTATGGATTAGTATGTTCCAACTCGCGCAATTCACAGCACAAGGACAGTGTTTTTACATACAATTGCAGCAGGTTTTAAGTAGCATTATACAGAGAAGCAAATTATCTTATTGGCATTCTAACCATATAGCAAAGACCTAAACTATGGCCTCAAGATGACTATCTGAACGACTTGACAGAGGAATTGTAGATATTGTCCTTTGCCAATTCCCAGTGAAACTCTACCTTTCCTGAAACAATGACTATTCAATATCGATGAATCATTGGATACGTACCTAGGTCATGCCGAGGCGTGTTATAACACCCAAAATAAGGGAAGTTTGATATCCAGCAACCTCTGCAATTGATCTCAAATAAACTGCGATGGCCAGATATATTGAAAGGAAAGTACGACTTTGATAAATATTATTATTATGAATCCTCCGTAGGTTTCTACTGTCCTGTATGGCCCACAGTAGTAAGAATTTAGCCTTTACCATCTGATAAGTCCATGAATAGTTTATAATGTACACATAGTTTCTATTTCAAATCGTATAAGCTAGAACAGGGAGAGTGTGCAGTCATGGCAATTATCATTATCAAACAGTAACAGCAAGCATATCCCCTCACACTTTCCTCTCAAGTTTAGTATAGTATAATATATATATATATATATATATATATATATATGATAATGTTACGAATAATCCTTGTGCAAATGATGTGTACAGCATGTAGATTGTAGATCGACAATAATTTTAGATAGACATCCACTTATCAAAATGTTTACAACAGTGAAACTGAGTTTATATGATCCACAAGCAACGATTGTATAGTGGTAGGTTGCTTTGATTTGTCCAACAAAAGCGAAATATTTTGGGATTTTGAAATGTGATAATTTCAATTACGATATATTATAGTACTGATAACCTTACAAAATCATGATTCATTTCCTATTAGCAATTAGCAGACATCATGGGTCGGTTAAGAGAGATTAAACAAATCAGGGAAATGTATTCTTTCGTGGAAAGTGCCCTAAGGGATAAATGATAATAAAACGCTTTCATTATAAGGCTGGTACTAACACTTACTAATACTTTTTAAAGCAGTATGCTACGCTTTCGTGATATAGGTAAAGATGAATATAATTAGCGAAACTATGAAAATAATCTTGATACTTTCACCTATAAGGTCTGCCAATAATTATAGAGATGAACTAAACGAGTTTAACTCTCAACAGGATACCTTTTTTTCCACAAACGGGTAAAGCTCATTTCTATTTCTGGCTAATGGTGGTTTTGGCTCGAACGACTGAAACAGAAAGCAAATTTTATTTTCCTTTAATCAATCTAACAATGCTTATGATAAATGAAATGTGGAATAAAACTGGCCCATTGAGAACTTCTCTTTGAGCGGGGGAGTAGTAGATCCTACAGATAGATTCATCCCTTGATTTCATTTCGAGGTCAGATCGAAAAAAGTAACACGTATACAGGCCTTCAAGGACAAGACGCGACGAAACACAGGAACTGCTCATACTCAAGTTTACTTACTCCTCAAACATAAAAAATAGAAAATTATTGGACGTAGGTGAAAGCAAGGATATCGTAGGAAGCAAAAGATAAACAGAGACTCTAGGAGCTATTTATGACCAAGTTGGCTGGTAAATAGATTGCGACAATGGTGATGCAATTTCTTTTTTCTACAGGACGTGGTTTTGCACGCGATAAAGGTACAGAATTTGTAAGGAATAAGAAATTCAAACCTTAATATTATACACATCATGGATGAATTATCATTTTTCAAGAAGAAAATTGTAATTGCTTAGAACATCAGACAAAAGAGGAGGCAAATGATATCACTGCGTGTGCTTTGGCGCCACAAAGGTAATTTGATAAGAACATGGAAAATCATACCATTTTCCCTCTAAGACTCGTAAGGCTTTCCACAATCAGAAATATAACACTTGTCGATCTACCCCTTTCAGGGTGCCAGTTTATTAACTATCACAAGAGAGCCTCTCTCAAATTCAGAAGGGCCTCTGAGTTGGAGGTCAGATCTTTCGCTTCCTTCTTGAAATTCTTTAGGCTTGGGCTTCTAGATAGTTTTAGGGATAAGGAAAGACATTCATACGATCAAGATGCGTCATGGTAAACTGCCGGAGCTAAAAAAACTGCGGGTTTTTATGGTATAGTGAAGAACAATTTTTTTCTGTTATGAACATGCATAATGAATAGCATTAAAGCTACCAACATCTGCTACCTGTATATTTCTAAAGAGGCAGATTCCTATAGAAGATGCCATTGCCTGGCTCTTTGCATAATTTGTAACTATAGCTGCAAAACGTTAGGCCAAAAATAAAGTCATGTCATACGTCCGAGTGCAGTGCTTGAATTGTCACCTAGTTTGCAGGCACAAACCCTTGTCAGTCGTAAAAGAGTGTCTGCACTATAAGACTGCCATAGGCTATGTACTATAGCTGCTCCTGACACGACCAGAAGGTAGCTGGATTAAGCTTCTCTCAAGACTCAATGATTTTCTGATAAAGTGTCAAATTAGGGTCTGTGCTTGCAGACTAATTGTCACCCAGGTTAACAAAGATTTTTTAAAATCTAGTTTTTAGCAGATGTTTCTGCATTTATTAAGAATTCAAATACAAACATTGTATACAATAATGATACAAATCAGAATTGATACAAATAAAGTGTGACAACCGAATTATAAAAATAATATATATATGTATATATATATATATATATATATATATATATATATTAAGTTAGTCAGTTTATTAATTAAGTTATACTATATGAAAAAACAAAAAAACAAAAAACTAACGAACAGATTTTTGAATCATGTATATAATTATAATGATTTTTTAATTGGGAACATGCTATTTACAAGCTCCGCTTCTCTGCTAGTTCCCTTTCGTTACCTTTTCGATTATTATTATCAAGAAACGATTGAAACGTGTGTAAACCTCTCTCTGTTATAACGTTTATTTTAGAAAACAATATGTAAAACAAAGTTCATATGCGTTATGTTTGAATGATGAGTTTCTTCTGCAATGTAAATACTTTATATGATTTACGACTTGGTATCGAAAAATAAATGAATCTTGAATCTTGAATCTTGAATCTTGAAAATATATATATATACTTAGATGATATTGAAATTATGGAGGTAAGTCAAAAAATCGAGATAAATGCAGGGGCCAGCTATCACAAAGATTATGACATCACCATGCTTCAGACAGCCCTGGACAAAACGCTGACTTGGTAGTTGCTCTTTGGTTACATTATGCAGTCATAGTATGCCTGCTTCAGTCTATACCACTGTCACAATGTATTCCAGTCATAATCATTACTTTAACAGCCGTTTCAAGTTTTCTGCCGATGCCATTGTTATTATTTTTTCTCGAAAGATCTTTTACGAAAATGCAGTCCCTCTAACATTTGGCCAAAGATTTGTACTCATTGTTAATAATACTTTTTCAAGGTATAGCTGATAACTTTACTATGAACGTTAAGCGGCCTCAAAAAGTCTGTGCACAGTGCCTGCAACAGAAGGAGTTTGTGTCTGCTCGGGTTGATATATATATAAATTTAATTTGAATTGAATCGGATTTTGTTAAACATCCTTGATTTACATCAATATTCTGCTTATGCAATATGCAATATGCAATTTAAGAAGGAAAAAATCATACAAATAAAATAATGGGGTCATTCCACAGGGTTGGGGCAATTTTTTTGATACCAGAAGTGAGGAACTATGTCTCCTTTCAATCATAAAAATGTTTGCTAAAATTGAGTTCAGCGTAAAAGGCACAGCCACTTAGGCTGATAAGTACTCTAGCTTCATGGTGAATCATTATCACAGACCAAAATTGTATGTAATGTTATATAAATGTGATGTCCATGTAACGGTGGTAAAAAAAGTATTTTAAGCAAAGCTTTGAAAGATTACCAACTGAAACAGGAATGATTCTGCCTGGGCTGACTGACACAATTACAGTCTTCTCTTTTGACTGAAACCCTAAAATCGATTGCCAAAACATGAAATTTCGAGCATTAGTGAATATATAGATAATTTCTTATTTTTTGCTAAGGTGTAGGGTAAAAAAAGTAGCAGATAGAGGAAAGTGTAACACTCCGAAGTAGAGACCGATTAGACTTGAAACTATCATTTACTACCAATCGACTATAACCGTGAGTTTTCTTGTTCACTCCCACTCAAAAACTGAATATTAACGCCTAATATCGCTTTCCGTCATAGAATTAGCTACAGTAGCGCCTCATGATGGTTCAGGATGAGATAACCTAACTCAATGCCCCATTTTACGTTGAGGTCATTTCGATTAGATCATACTCCTTCGGGTCTTTACTCTTCAACATTTTGAAAAACTGATTTAATTAAAAGTGTACGTATGAAATTACATGTTTGGTACACCTCTGGTTTTAAAGAAGTTACTAAATGATAAGGTGAAATGCTACAGAATACACCATATGAAATAATGGGCAAAATGAAAATTATTCATCGATATCAAAAGTGATCTTAGTAAACTGTAGAAGCAACAGGATGGAATCTTGAATCACTAAAATACGATAAAATACATATCAAAACATTTATTTGCAAATAAACGAAGTGTTAGGTGCTTGGTACCATAAAAACTCATTGTACACAATAAGATGCGAAAGGGTCGATTATTTGCTCTTATGACATCGCCCGCCCCCCCCCCCCCCCCCTCTTCTTTATGCCTGTAATGCAGACCTGTATCCTTTGGAAATCAGGATTCATTGTCATTGTTATTGTTATTGTTATTGTTATTACAATTGTAATAGCTTCTTTGGGGGAGCTTAGAGGGCGGTGAAAATAAAGGCCTTCGTTGCACCATTTAAATGCATATCGCCAACCCATTTTTATAAAGAAAATAGAATATAGTATACACTATGGTCTATTTTCTAGATTCCTAAATGTAACAAAGAACGCTTAAACGGTTATTTGCAGGTATGATCAGTTTTATCAAATTCGCATCACTTAAAGGTAAAGAGGTACATTTGGCGGTATTTTGTTGGAAATGAAAGTTAGGGCCTCTGCTTGGCCTTTTATCAGCTCAACTCTAATTTATATGTATGGTCTGGGAGGAAAATGACCCTCTAATCTTTGGAAAGATCTCACATCTTAACAGCTGTTCTATTGCAGGACCCCTTGATTCAGTATCTTTGACGATACCATAGAAAAAATGCACAGGCCTGTTCCTCTTACTTGATACTGTAAAGTATAGAAATATACAACAATACTGTTTCAAGTTTAAGGTTTCAAGTTTCAAAGTAACATTTACTGTTGAAGTATGAATTGACATGGATAACGAATTGGGGGAAATCCTTTTGAGGTTGTATTTTTAATCAGTCTGTAGAGCAATCATAGCCTTTTAAACGGCTTGTAACATATGGCATGGGAGGGGTGACATGATATAAGGGAGGGGGACATGTATCAAGGGATGCGATAGATGAGTAATGGCAAATCGGTTTCCTGTGTGGCAGAACAAGTTCCATATCCCGGCTCGTAGTCTACTAGGCACGCCTTGTCGAGATGTTTCAACGAGACATTCATGGTTTGACTTAGTTTTCCAATTTAATTTTTTTAAATGTCATTGGCCATGTCGATAATTTCGTCATTTAACAGCCAACATTATAACGAAAAAAAAAAACATACATTTTTTGTCACTTCTTTATGTAAAATAGTCTAGTTGCCGAAATGATGAAACAAAAAAAAAAAATGATTAAGAATTCTTCAAATAGTAAAACTTCATTGGATAGCAACACTAACAAAGTCCAAAACAACCACCGTTCTACCCATAACTACATCAAGAACAAAATAAACAACAACAAATACACGATATAAATGCACTGTAGAGCAATACACGCTTCAGATCTTCTTGTGCTATATTGACCGACAGAGTCACACAAGAAATCTGAGAATTGGAACACAGGTTTCAAAGTAGGAAAAGGAAATACTTTCCATCGATGCAAATCTCTACTAGGGGAGGGGGGGGGGGGATAAAGTGGACAGATTTAAAAAGGAATAAGTTAAATGATCTTCGACGACAAGGTGCCCCTTTGTCCCTTCCCCTAAAGCAACAAATGAACACGACTAGAACTGCTCTAAAATAAAATGGATGTCAGGTGCTTTTGCAAACAGACTATATATTTCTAAATATAAACCCACGGAGGTAATGTCAGTTTGTCATGTGACTGATCAGATTCCTGATAAGAATTTAAGAATAGTATGCAAAACTCTCCATGGCTAATATCTTAGGGCTTTTTTGTAGCGCAGCTTGACTGATCTTTTTGTACCGCAGCTTGAATAATGTTTTTGTATACCAAGGAGACAGTTCAATATAAATTCGGATTGGTACTATGATGGTGTTCCATTTTTCCTCTTGTTTTAATTATGCCTTATAGTGTTTTGACACACCAAAAGAACGTAGAATAATTTATTGTGAATGTCATGGAGTTTGTTTGTTTGTTTGTTGTTTTTTTTAGTCTGGTATCGAAAAATAGGTTTGGACAAACACATGCTGAGGACAGTCCTTCCGTGTATCTTTTTTAAAAATATATTTTCTATTCATTTAAACCCTAATCGTCCCTATATTGTCTATTTATTTGATAAAGATATTAGGCGTGCAGAATCGGCAAAATTTGGGATGCAACCTGAAACGGTTGAAGCATTGTCTTTTCCCAATTCAAGCGCTTAAAAGGTTAGGCGAAGAAGTAACAAGCAAAAGTGTCAAGCATTTTACATGACCTGAATCGTAATCCATGTTAACTGGATACAGAAGCTCAATGACTGCCTTCTTGGCATATCTAAATCAAGTAAAGCCAATGTGTCTCACTATTCAGGATAGGGGAAGGGGAAGTACTCATAATTAATGACACACAAGATGCAGAGTATGGATACACAAGGAGTGTATAATCTAAAGTGTGCCTTCTTATCTAAATTACATACCGTAGTATCATAAACAACGATATTTTATCTTGTGTGCTTGTTTTAAAAGAAGTAATTAAACCGAAAATAATGTTATAGGAGAAATAAGTAAATGCACTGGTTTGATACAGATTGAATGTGTTTCTCTGAAACAATTGACTGAGATAGTATTATTCCCACGGAGTTCCCTCCGACACATTTTATCCTTCCCCCGCCCCCGACACATTCTACCCTAGCAAACAAATTACCTCGTGAATATAAAGGAATAAAATACACATACTCACAATATCGAGATCTACTGTTGCCAAAAATATTTTACCAACTCTGATAGTGCCCCTACATGCCCTAAATTTTGTTTCGCAGTAATTCTTCATTTGGTAAACGTCATCAAGAATTCAACAGCTATTTTCTGACTTGTGGTCACAGTGGTTGTATGAAAGTACTATAGCATTTTACACTTATGTAAACGTGTCTCCACATATAAGATCAGTAAAATAACCTCTTCTAAATTCAATTTTCCTGAGATATGACTTCCGGAACTAATGAACAATTCATGTTTGAATACTGCACTAACTGAACACTTTTTTGTAAAAATTTGCAAACATGCATGTAAATATGCTACATAGTCTTGTAACTGTGATTTATCTTTATTTAACTGGCATATTCATTATAGTGGCCAAATAAGCAAGTGAACTATTTTGCTACATAATTGTTGATGTCCTCAGTTATGTTGAATCGTCACAAAATTGTGTTCAATAATAACCTCAGCGTACAGGTTCTGGACATGGTAATAGAGAGAAACCTTAAATGTACGTCAAACCCACGTCCATAACCTCATCCTAAACGTTTCTGAAATCTCCTAACATGTTTTATAGTACCCGGCTTGTCATGACTCTCACTCAGAACCTTAAGGTAACTTACCCATCGCTTTATACTTGTCCCACATATCCATGGTGACGTGACTACCTCGTGGATTCCTCAGACGTTCACGAAGATTAAAAGTAATGCAGCAGCCTCAAAAATGTGACGTTCTTTTCACATGAATCTTCTACACAGTAACATACTTTTGCTAATCCCAGTGCTTTCGACAGCTGATAGCTCATCAGCTAAGGCCCTAATATTATATTTCTCTATGCGTTAATCGGGTTTAAGTTGGTCGTTTGCTCGTGAAGCAAATTCTGTATAGCTAAACTACCTCTTAAAGCCCCTCGCAGCCAGGAAAGTTTATAATAGTCCTACTTTTGGAGTTAGTGTTCTAAGTTCAGGATCGGTTCACGTCCGGCGTGTTCGGTTACCGTTGCCTCACTAATTCGTCGATAAAATTAGTCTAGCGAGGGAATACACTGTCATTAACAACTTCGTTGACTTCGTTTACTTGAGCCGAGCACCGTCTTTTCCTACCCTAGTGAAGAAGGAGATTTAACGCCATATACCAAGTATAAATCAGTAGGTTGGATGTAAGGTGTTAATGTCTTGGGGGATTTTAAAGGTGGGATTGTCATAGGAAGTAAACAAGAAAATAAATTGACGGTGGCATCTGAAAGGATTAATATTGACAAATCCCGATGTATTTTGGGGAAGTGACAATAAAGGGGGTAAAGACCAAGATTCAAGGCCGGAAATTGATTGCATAATATCTACTTGTCAGTTACGATCTGTACATACTTCTGCATTCTGTAAATGTGTTCATTTCATATTCCTTTCATAGATAGAAGAGTATTCGATTTTCGGTGTTGTTCCCACTTCTCTTCCTTCTTGTCTCTCCACTCTCGTGGCAAAGTAGCTAGATTATTGTTTACAAGAAGAAATATAGAGACGGGTTGTCAAAAGGTTTAACAACCAAGAGAAATATTGTAACGAGTTTTCAAACAGGTTAAGCCTGACGAAGTCGGATAAGAGGAGTCAACTAAAGGTTTCACACTCCCTAGTTCAGTCATGTGCAGTGTCTATCCCTATAAATAGATTAATCTTATTACACAACTAATAAGCTGATGTATGGCTGCAAATGATATAGCTACAATGTTTCTTTTGATAAGAATTGCTTAAGTATATAGCTCGATAAAATTCATATAGCTCGCAGCAAGGTAGTACCAAAAAAAACATGAACGGGTTATAAACAGTAAATTGGAAATAGGGTGAGATTATAAACCTTTTGTAAATTAAAAAAAATCAATTGTTCATTAAACAAATATCCACTATAAATCATGCCAATAATATTGAAAACACAGAAAATTCTACTCTGTACATTATGGAGCACATTATGGTAACATCAGCATCTGAAACCTAACACTATTATTTAATTAATTTCCCTTTGCATTTGCTAACAATTTTTCTTGGAATTTCTTGGAATTCAATTTAAGTGCTCCGAATATATATCAGGTAAATATATGTTATAGGGCAGCAGTTTGCAATTATATACAAAAATACAAAATACCTAATGATTATGGAGGTCATACACTGAGAGAATCAAAATTCTACAGAGGCAGAATATCTTTTACTGCATGGAATATCTAATAACGACTTCGCCATATGTAATTTGAGAAGGCATTCAAAAAAAAGTTGAAACGAAAAAAAATATACAGAGAAAAGATAGAAATCATATAGCAAAAATTCTGCAGTAATTTTGACTCAGTATGGGTGTGTGAGAGGGCGTGGGAGTGTGTGAGCGTGGGTGGGCGAGTCTGTCAGTGTGCGTGCTTGTGTGAGATCGGGCATGCGTTTGTGTGTGCGTTGTGTGTGTCTGAGAGTGAAGGCGTGTAAGTGTGGGATACAGTTGGTTCAAGCGGTATGAAACTATTATTCTACATGTTTTAGAACCAACTTATTACAGAGTAAAACAATTACAATGATGATGTACACAGCTGCAAATGAACAAGTTTCATTCAAGTAAGTGCATAACGATGATAAGGTATTATGATAAAGCTGTTATGTGCTTGTCAGTTCGATTAGAATAATAAGAATGGAGGATACAATAATAGACAAGACTATACTTGACTTTTGCAAATTCTAAAACATATTTGGAGGGCATCTCAAGAAAAAACTACTTGCCTTACAGGTAAAGATATATATATTTAAAGAAAATTTCGTTTTGATTTTTCCTGTTGCATAGTATTATTTATGAATGTAATTAAAAATTGGATATTAAATTAACTAAATTAAATCATCAATACGCATTTCAAACGTTACAGATTCTCCTATTATTACGAAAGATTGACCCAGAATCTATTCAAGGTTTAAATCAGTGGCTCTTATTCATATATGGCACCCAATGTTTCCTCTACCAGACACGTGGTGAAATATTGCTTTATTTAAATTGACATCGTTATATGTGAAATATAATAATTATTACAAATGGCATTTGACAAATCCTGATCACAATAAATTCAATATTTGTAACAGTACAGCTAGATCTATGTCTTATTTGTTGACTGCAAAGCAAATACACTATATGAAAAAAAGTTTCAACTTTGAAGACTTGAAATATCTAAACAATGGCACCTTAATGCTTAAATTTATAACATAATTACACGCTTGAATGTTTGTTATTAATCCACATAGGAAATACACTTTACGGATATAAAGTTTCGAATCTGAAGCCTGAAAATATCAAAATAGCAGCATCTTAAGGTTTTGATTTATAACATAATTTGGTTCCCTTAAGCTCCATCGATCTGTTGAGCTGTATCGTCATAACAGCCTTTAAAGCAAGTGATTACAAATAAGTATATGATTTCATAGATCTGTATAATATTCTTTTTATCTCTAAATGATGTCACCTACAAGTGACTTTTAGGAGAAAAAAAAATCGCTATGCAGAAAATAATTGTGCTACTATCAAATTTAAAGCGATACTTCGTCCTTATGGTCCATCAATTGTTTGCCTCTCTCAGCACATGATTGTGTTTGACATACATTTATAATACAAAATCATCTTGCACGCTAACGGCTAACGCAGGTATAGTTACAATAAGGTGCAAGGCTTATGATCTGTAAGGGTTTCTAGAACATGTTGACGTCCACAAGACTGAGACTGACCCTTCTTTTGGGCCCCCTAGCCAGGAAAAAATCTCAAATCTTCAAAACTTCCGTGGCACAAAGCGCGTTTCCTCCCTATGCTCGAGATTTTTGTGCATGTATAAGTTTTACAAGGTTGGTCAAAAAAAATGTTAGAGAAAGCTCGATGATGACAAATTATAACAAAAGGAATGGGAGCGGTAAAGAACAAAATGGGAGGCGATTAGTGAGGTAAAACTGCAGATATTTAAATAATTATAATCATGTACATGTATATACATGTTGTAAGAAAAATAATTTAGTTGCTTTTGCTGGAATACTATCACTGCAGTCATATAAACCCGTTTTAAGAAGCTCCTCTCATGCCTGTAGGCCACTGAAGTCAATTCCTAGTCGGATTCTTAGTAAGTGGAGTTAAAGACTTGACTCTGTCTCTCTCCCTGTATAGTATACCTCTTCCTTCATCTTTTTAGACAATTTATCCCTCGCTCTCGTTCTCTCGGTACCTCTCTTTCTCTTTCGCCTTACCCTTAGACCTCTCTCTCTCTCTATCTCATCCGTTTTGGATTTAAATAAAGAGGCCATTTAAAGGTTGGGCAACACCTGCTCAGTGATAATCATTTGACATTAAGTGACCTACAATGATATGGTCACAACTGATCGTGCGTGCTTTGCACGTGCATGTCCGCAGGTTCCATCGGCTGTGGGCCAACTCCTGCGATTCCTACGTCCTTCGTTTGTCATGGTCACAACCAGTCGTGTACCTCTCTGCATCTCCTCTTGGGCGTCTTGCACCATCCTCATTAACATACCCCCTCTTCCCTGACAGAATTATTGAGGCGAACGTAAAGCCCCGTACAGATACCGTGCAACCGACGTAAACCGACGCGCGAAATGTCACGCCATGGGCTTCGTGAGACCTCCGCAAGGGGCCCGCGCGGTGGTTGCTAGAAGCACGTGCTGGAATTACGATGGCTGCGCGTGTCACGTGCGTTCATCAGAACATGTAGCCACACGTAGAGATTGTTGGACATGTTCAACAGCCTCCTGCGTGCTCCTACGTACATGGAAAAAACGTGCAGACTCGTTCGTGCGACGCAAGGATTTTCTGCGAAATACATCGCAGACCACACGCAAGGAGGTGCACGACCCGTTGTGACCAACCTTTTATTTTTAGAAAGTTTAATACAGCTAGAGTATCATTTAAGGCAAAGTTTGTTAAGAAAGAACTGATTTTTTTTCTTCAAAGAAATGTTTTATGCCCTTAATCTCTAAAACAATTATAACAACAGTTCAACAATCGGCAGGCCTAAAGCGCTGTATACCCTGTGATTCAAAATATGTTTGTGATGTTGTCATGTTGACATAAAATCATGTATTCCTGAATATTTTAGAAAAAATATATTTTATCATCCCTTCTGGCTTTCGTTATAAGGCAAATGACATGACCCCAGTACTTTTGTAATGGACCTTTACCGGCTGTCCCTTAATATTATCATGGCAATTCTAAGATATGTTAAGATATTTTAGGAAATCCCAGGGGAAATAGCGGGGAAAAAAACATATTAATCATCTTTTACAATCAGGATTGACATGAACTTCAAAAGATGTATTCATGTTTTTTTATATGTTTTTGTTTTGCTTTTTTGATCGGGTCGCATGATATATTTTTAACTAAAAGAGATAATACTGCAATTACAATTTCTCAGACAGAAAAAGATATCTATTTACAGAGTTTGGCCAATCGGTTCCAGCTGGATACAAGATGATGCATATTCCTAGATTGTGTGTTTGCTAAACAAAGCAACATGCACCACCTACTGGATATATTGTTCGTATCTTCTTTGTGTGTTTGTTTTTAATAGATGGCTCGAGACAACATGTTAAACGGCACCCCCTCCTTCAAATGCTGACAGCGCGTTCGAGTGATATCAGATTTAAAAAAAAACGATTTCGTAATACAAAAAGAAGCTGCTCAAATTTTACATTTATACAGTGCACTAAGCGCTTCACAGCACTCCTAGGCCCAAACCAGTGTGGGACTGTGTCGAACATTCACTGCTGCATTAGTGTAAAAAGAACACCAAAACAATGCAAACAAGATTTAATATAATTACATTTGCTATTTCCTGATTCAGGGACTCTTCAACTATACTCTGCTACGACTTTGGGGTTTCCCAAAATGAAAATGGAGTATTTAAATAATTATTTTACCCTTCCTCCCGTATGATCTACGCCTGACTAATCCAGGCAAATGCACACAAAGCCTATTGTAGGAATTCAGAGAGGTACAGCTATGCAGGGGTACATGGCTATTTTGAATAATCTTGTACATGTTAAGTGGCTTCACAGATATAATCATTAACCCGGTAGCCGAGTCGAGGCTTACCCGCATCCATTGTGTGCACATTCTCCACTCCCCTGGGAGTATTCCAGCCTGGCGACATTTTTAAGAAAAGATATACATGTATACAGATGCACACTATACTGATCAAACCGTGATGACATTTAACCCCTAGCTAGGGAGCAGCAATATCAACAAAATGCCTTGCTTGAAGACATGAGAAACATCTCGCTGAACTGCGTCACTTACGATTAGGCGAGTACTGGTACGGCCCTGGTCGTAATAAGTTGGCACTTGCTTGTCTTCCAGTCCGTGTTGGTCTTGACCTTGTCTGTCGATAGACTCTTTTCTGGCGCTGATCACCATTCACTAACAAGAACGAATCAGAAGAATTTTCTCGCAGCTTTGGTTTAACATGATGTACTCTGTCGCTCCCTCTCATATCATTTTCCATTGTTACAGGGTCCTCAAAATCTCGCTGCAAGTTTAGGTCTAAAAGCACATTTTTGCCCTGGTTTATAATCTTAAGATTCGTTGAGTAGTGGGTAGCTCGCATTAACTTGTTATCAATTAGGAACTGCCCATTGCCCTAAATTATTCCTTTTATCAAAATGGTGGTAGATTGGATGAGGTGTTATGTAACTGATTTCCTTCTGATTAAACTAAGAAAATTCATGACACAAATCTCTACCATATAGAGGTCAAGTTGGAGGTTGGATTGCGTGATATCTGAAAGGTCAATTTCATCTATGACTTTAAACATTCTCCCTGACAAAGAAGTTTCCCATCTTCTCTTATTACGTAAGAGAAGGCATGCTATAAGGTACATGTCAACCTGACCATAATACTCCCTTCCAATCTCACTTTCTCCCTTTCTCACTTTACACTTTTACCCCTTCCCCTGCTTTGGGAACCCCATTTATCTGAATTCTTTATAAAAATTAATCAAATTTCTTTTTTATTATTTAAGACATGTAACAAACAATTCTATCATCAAATTCACCCGGCGAATTTCGTAGGTATTCGTCCCAAAGCAACAGATTTGCCGGGCTGTTGTCGTTGATTATTGATTATTTATCTGACTTATCACCTATATGAATAACTTAACAGCAATTATCCTGTAAATCATAAATGTTTCAAACTAAACATTTTAAAAATCACAAAATACCAAAGGTCATGAAAGGGGGAAAAAATAACGAAATTGTCCAATTCAAATCTGCCCCATCTTTTATTGTGCAATAAACACGGAATAATCAGAGGACTGCAGTAAAAAGACGTCTATTCCTTTTCTGTCGAAGAGGACGCTAAACACTCATTTAGCATGTTTAGTATGGAACGACAAGCTGCAGTTTTCTTCGCATCCAACACTGTATCAACATTTTAATCTGGATTTATCTCAGAGGTCTTTAGGTAAGATTTACTGACAATTTTCTTAACAACATTTTTCCTCTTTCCCCAAAAGCCTTAGTATTTAAGAAGTCTATCATGTCGCAGGTGTTCTCGAGTAGAACATCATATGCACGTAGTAAATCAATGAGTAAATTAAATAGCCGCTATTAACATAGCGAAATTACACATTTTTTTTACCTTATCAGCAGATATATTAGGACAGAACTGTTGGTATGATATCAATTTTGTACCCGTATTCAAGATAATAAAATTCAATTGTTAAAACATGAATGATGACGCTTTCTTTTCGTAGTATTCTACTACCATAATCAGTACTACTGTATTTACAATTATTCATTAAAAAATGAATAATTGTAAATTATAATAGCGTAAAGTATGTAAACTTTCTTGGCAAGCTTGGTAGAGCTTGATGCTTGCGAGTTCTTGAAATTTACAGAGCGTCATCTCTCGACAGAAACAAAATAGATACTTAGATTCTATCCCTTGCATCCTAAAGCCAAATCTAGGGCGCATTTCGATATGTGACCCTACCCTATATCATTCATTTCAAAAGTTTCAATATCCACTTGACCTTTCCGTATAAAAATTAGAACCAAGATAATCTTTTGCTGCGGTGCGCTGAAAGATAGATTTCTTGGATCTGCCCCTGCCTTTTTCTTCTGTGCTTCCACGACATGATATGATAAGCCTGTGGTATTTACAAAAACTTTTTTGTTTGAGCTTTTCAAAGAAAGTTGTATATGTTTTATGCGTTTATTGGTGTGTGTGATAAATGCCTACAGCCTATCAATTAAAACGTCTCAACACCTCCGGTAATTTTTTTTTTCCATTTCGGCATTTTGGGGCCTCTGTCTTTGCCTTTCCTAGCTTGTTTGTTTTCATTTCCATAATCAATGACTTTGATGATATACATAATGTAATTCAAGATTCATATACGGCGGATAGCCCATTTCAGTCGTATTAGCAAAATACAGCTGTTCTTCCCTGAGGTCCTTGATAACAATGATATTACATAGTAAGTACAGAATTACAATTTAACTTGGAAAATAGTCTTATTGAATGCGCATATTGTACGAACAAAATCAACAGCAATGTATCGAACATATATGATATCATTTTAAAATACAATTCATTTCGATTCTATTTGCTTTACATATACAACATATTTCATAAGGGATACAGAACCATATAAGGAAAGAGAGAGATGAAAGCTTCCTTGCGCCAAAGTTCTCTGATACTTTTATATAATCATGTAGACAATGGTAGATTGGATTTAAAATTTTGGATGATCTTAAAAGCACCATCGTAAAAGCTTAATCTGTTGACATATTTTAGTAACGATGTATGATATGTAACAGTATGCGTTTCAATGACGGGAAAGAAGCGACAATAGGCGTAGGATAATAAGCTTCAAAACATTTAAAATCTGACAGTACAATTCCTTATTGTTTTAAAAAGCTAAATACATTACAGTGTGGATATCACACATGATCTGCCAACTATGGTGGGTGTAACCTACTTCATTTTAAGATGTATACGATTGAGCACGTAGCATATCATGGGTTGCCAGCAATATATCGAGTTTCATTAAATGGTTGAGCTTGCAACATTAACCGGACAGTTGCGTTCGAACAAACACATACAAAAGTATTCAAAACACATGTCAGTTCAACTTGCTCTAGTGCTACATTATGTGTTGTGCCATATACCGATCAGCTATTTGCTCGTATCAATTTCAAATGACGTATTTCGAGGCCTGATCAAATGGTTCTTGGCGATTTACAGTAACGACCTTAGCTAAGGGATTTAAAAAGTCAAACATAGTCAATACAAGACTTTTCGCAATGCATCAATCTCCAACCGTGAGTCGCATGCAAATAGGCTATACATGTATAACAATAGGTCACATGGTCTATTTTTTTTTTTTACCTTTAGTGTTTTGCAAAATACTGAGAGCCATTGCCTCTCATATAGACCCCAAACCCTTCATTTTTACTAATTATTACACACACACAATAATTGAGTGCTTAACATTGTGATCTGGGTTATTTTGATCAGGTTTGAACATAAGTAGCCAATACTTTCTAATTTCTCCAGGGGATATCAGTATGCCGTCTGGGGTGTCATCAAAGTCTTTTTGACCCTCGCCTGACCCCCACCTCAACTTGAGTATAGACTAACCTGATGGACACCGTGTCTTAAGACCGATGGCTACATTAATTTAGGCATGATGGGTCGTGCACAGTGGGAAACAACCTAAAGATGTACTATCAATTTATAATAATAATTTGTAGCTACGGGGGACGGGGGCGCAGGGGCGCAAGGGTACGGGGGTACGGGGGCACCTCTATTCAAATGACAAGCAACAGAAAGAGAGATAGAGAGTGGGACGAGATATAGAGAAGGAAAGGGGGAAAGGAACATGAAAAAGTAGATGAACTGATCCCTCCATCCTCCTGTTAATGGATGGCCTTGTTAAAATGTCATTTCATCCACCTTGCAAGAGCGGTACCCCCCCCCCCCCCCCCCCCCCCCCCCGTCTGATGTCAGTGCCCTCAATGTCTGGACAAACGCTACTGTGTTAAATTATATTTAAAACGAAGCAGACTTTCGGGTAATGCTTAAAGACTAATTTGAGCATCATGTGCATTAACATGTATATCTTCCTTCGCCACATGCCTCTTATGACCCACTCAGACATAGGATATGTAGCCCTATGGTGTAGCCAGGGGTGTAAGCCCACCCCTCTATTGCATATTCACAGGCAACTCAGCATGCATTATTAAGAACATTAACCTATATGCACTTTACCAAGAGGGGGTAGCGATGAGGTGTTCAACGAACCCCCTTACATCAGGGGCGGCGAATTATGATGGATTGTCCCCTCCCTCAAAAAGACTTGATATTGACATTGCTATGAAAGAGATACATAGTGAGAGGGTGGAGAGGAGAGAGGAGAGAGGGAGAGAGAAAAAAAAAAATAATTTGTAAAATAGTTACATGTGTATATAACGTTTTTAAATGATAAAATATTAGATTCAATACAACCGGTCAAAAGTTTGATAAACTGCTCTGTCACGAAAATAACAAAACTACCAAAATATATCAAGATAGTTAATAAAGCTGCTGAAAAACAAAGCGATGGATATGCAATATTAACATGACTAACAGTCTTGCTATTACCTGGAGATATTCTTCATGCTATAATGATCATATCATTAATTTTCTTTATGATTTTTTAAGGCTGAAACCTAGCTGCTTATAGATCCCTCTGTACAGCTGTAGAACACTATTTTCGACCGCGTAAATAGATAGTAATCAAGCCATTAGTTTACATAATTATCAATTAAAGGTACTGGCAGCTAGCCATGGTAGGAGAAAACTTTGACAATCACCTGTTCATAACTATCTTGACCTGTATGGCAAAAACAGGGGTGCACAGGTATTGTTGTCCGCTGTATCAGGAATCCTGGGCTATTTTTGGAAACCACACTTTACTTCGAGATCCATATTTCTGCATTCATACCTTGAATGTTGTCATTCTATACAGGGTACACATCATATTGACGAAATGAAGGGCGGAGCTGAAAAGTATTAAGTTCATTAATGTTTATCATTGCTATAAATGTGTATTTTATTGGATGCAAAAGAGACACCGTTCGGTGGGGAGTGGGCAGGTGTCATTGACCCTTCCTTCTATGATCCCCCCCCCCAAAAAAAAAGATAGAAAATGAATTGTTTTCATTTTTTCTTCTCTTTTTTTTTCTTTTAGCTTGTCAGAGATATTTTTAGTCCTATGTCTCTCCCTCTAAAACAAACTTTGGCGCCGCCAAATGTTCAAACATTCTCTGCATTTTCAGAAAGATTATTATCTAGTGATATATGAAAATGAATGAGGTAGACGCGACAATTTCTGACCTAGAAGTCATTCGACATAGTTTGTTTCTTTCAACTTTCTAGGGGATTTTATTTTCTTTTAATATTGTTGAAACAAAAAAAGTGTTAGGGTTGGGTTTTAAACATGACCTTTATTTTGTTCTGTATTTGGGTTAAAGTTCCGCATTTTGGGGAACATTCATATCTCAAAGGTACCGACTTTAATATAATGACAAAAGGACAGGGGAAGAGGTCTTGTATTCTAATTCAAAGGTACCATTCGTTCAAATCCAATTATTACTAAGAGAAATCAACAAAATTGTGCTATTGAAATTTCTATTCTTTAATTTTCAACCTTCTCTTTCCACCTCTCCATTACTCTAGCTCTCTCTCTCTCAGGCTCTCCCTCTCTCTCTCTCTCTCTCTCTCTCTCTCTCTCTCTCTCTCTCTCTATCTATCTATCTATCTATCTGTCTATTCATTTGTCTTAGCATTTGCTATTGTCTAAGAACTGCAAGACTTACCGATGACAGAACTCAGAAAGTCGACTAAAGTATTGTCTACCCAAAAAAAGAAGCAACTTCACCACAATCAGGCTTCACATATCCCCCTTCCCAAAATATCTTTCGTTCAGAAGAAGCTGAAAAATAAAATCCCAACGCTGAGTCACTGCTCATGGTATAAATACGCGGCCCCATATATACATCTGGAAATGGAATTGAACAAGTGAAATGACGGGCCTCATTCCTTTGTGGGTTTTTTTTTTTTACGTCTGTTCAACCTCTGCAGATCTGTACACAGCAGGTTTGCATGGCAGAAAGTAGAAGAATGAAGAGAAAATCTATGTCAAATGCTACAGACGCGATGTGTAGAATATAATGTAACATAGTTTCTGTATGATCGTCACATTAAAGTCAGTGTTAAGTCTTCATAAATTAGTACTAAGCAAATCAATCGATAATCTATTGAACAATGCCATATTACAGAAGTTGACTGAGATGTTTTTGTAAGCATAAACCAGATAGAATTGTTACCTCTGTATATGTATTTTGAAAATTGTTATAAAATAAGCCCATGCTTAAGTGCATTGATGAAAATGATAGAACGATTTGATAATTTGACATACATGTACATCACATAATATTACCGAACACGGTTTTCATTACTTGACTTAACAGCTTTCCTCATGGTTTGACCTAACCCCCCCCCCCCCCCTCCCGCCAACTTGTTCTCATAATAGCTCTTGAGTAAATTATCAGAGAAAATCACCCAACATGTTTTAAGAAAAGTTCTCGATGTACATGATGTAAGAAAATACAACCATGAAATCAGCTATGAGAAAATGCGCATGCGTAATGACCGATAAAAAACTCCGAAGAACTTAAAGACCTCATTTCTCCATTAACACTCATTAGCTGATAATGATGACTGTGGATTTCCATTTTCTATTTGTAGTATCCTCTTCGAGTACTTCCTGCGGCACTGAAAGAAGCATTTCCTCCCATTTTCGTTTTTGTTCTACAAACACGAAAATAAAACATTGTCTGTATTAAAGCTCCACCCAAGCCTGGGTATAATTGGAGCAACCAATATCCCATTTCCTGAGGAAATTGAAATATTGGGATTTTCATGTTCGCTTAAATCTGATTCTGCTTGTTTCTAGCTATGAGACAAGTGCAGAAAGTGTAAAGAAAATAGTAAAGTCTCTTCTAAATGCTGAATACACTCAAGTAAATCAGACTCGAATTAATTGATGTTTTATATACTATGCATTTTATATTTCATCTTGCGTGATCAACATATGATATGATTGACATTATGATATGCATGTTTTACATTCATACTCTACCCATTTGTTTCAATATCTTGATGCACATCTAAAAGGGGGGCGACATAATTCCTGATAGTCGGTCGGAGCACCAAGTTGCTTATACTCTTTATTCCCTTCTTGTTTATACAAAATACTGTATTATACTTAATCAGTATTGCATCAGCCATAGGAAAAAATATCGCTAAAACTTTTCTAAAGGGAGCGTAAAGCAATACATGTGAGAAATATTCCATTGTACTAGAGGGAAAGTCAAAGATATTTTATAAAGAACATGGCACGTGAAGGAATATTTTTAGTTCAAGGAAGGAAAATGTCTCCTTTTTCCCCCCCATTTTTTTGAAGAAGAAATAAAACGCTCGGTTACTCATTGCCACACATTTCAACCCACTCTGATCTCATGATGTCTATGTTAGTGTAAGTCATCGAAGTTCCATAGTTTCGATCGTTCTTTGACAGAGCGAAGAAAAAAGTAAATCATAATCCTTTACTTTTGCTCCTTTCTTTCTTTCTTTTTTCTTCTTGACACTGTTCAAACTAAACACAACAGAACGATGTAATTAGTCAAAGTCCGTCTACCTTAACTAGTCAATGGCAGCAGCCAGTGTGCCTTTCGTATTTCTTTTGCTATCTACGATTTTACGACACACAATATAGACCTTTCATATGTGAAGATACATGGGCCGTGTCCAAGAAAGAAAAAAACCCAAAAAAAAACAACATTTAATTCTGATTCTTTTGTAACCCAATCATATTAAACATAAAATATGCATATGTAAATAGGCACTTTGCTTTATGTCCCTATATATTCATGTACATGAAACTATATACAGTTGTGGTAAGAAATACAATTATATGCAGATAGAGAGAGGGGGGGGGGAGAGAGAGACAGGCCTACACTTCCATGATAAATGTTACACCTAAAATTTAACAGTTTTAAGCTATAGACCTGAAATATAAAAATATCACTTACTATTCAAAGCAGTAATTATGAAGATGTGATGACGTCACCATGGCTAATCCTCTTAAATTATTTCAAGAAATAAGAGGTCGGTAAGTCAAGTCCTCGAACGTGTAATAGATGAATAATTTATGTCAAAATTGCAATCTCACCAGACCTGAAAACTGTCTACACAGTTTGATAGAAGCTTAAATGTTTATGCCGGATATACCCACACGTTCAGCTCAATCTAAACTGTATTTAATTTGAAATAAAATTATCATGTTTGAAGTCGTGGACGTCCTTCGGACAGACAGCCGATTAAACACTGCCTGACCTTAGGTGGGCTCCCTGCCATGCGCGCATGTAGAGTGTGCATGCATACGTGTAGTACATTCAAGACGGTTGGGATGAGAGGGGTTAATCATCTAGGTGCTTTTTAGCTTACCTTTGTTGAACTTGTCCTTGGTTCGCCCCCACATCCCCTCGAGGTTGTTCGCCCAGGCACTGAAGTTGAAGCTAGGCGGCCGGTTATGATCTATGCGATTAGCGTTATACCTCGGTGGGTACTGGCCCCCACTGGTATGGAAAAGCCCCCCTCCGCCATCGCCGTAGTTCACTCGACTCACCGGGACCAGCTGCATTCTCTGCTCGAGTTCAAGTCAACGTTTTTCAAACTGAATACGATTAAATAATTTAAATAATGGATATATGAAGATCAAGGCTTTCTCGACTGATGTACGAGGATGATAATCCGAGTTAAAGCTCCCAGGCTAGAGTAGGAGTCAGCGAAGATTAAAGATCACCTTCAAATGAATACGCAGCAAGGATGTACTAGTTCGTTGCTTTGTCACAGTCCTTTGAATCAATGCTGTGATTTCAGATGATTAACATCCAGTTTGCCTTTTCACTTAAATTAACTTTCAAAGCATTAATATTTCTATCCGCTCCGTAGATCCATAGATCAGCGTAGTCACCACATCGCTTTCATAATGTGCACATTCGCTTTAATCCAAAATGAACTATCACCACAATAGGAAAGTCAAGCTTTATTTACTCCGAGCCATTTACTCATCACAGTGAATGATAAGATTGATCACAAATCATTTGTATAAATTCCCACAACAGTGACAACTCCCTAAATGACCGTTCTCCTTTAATCTAACGATCCATTTGTTGCTACTTTTTTCACCAAATCCCGGAGATTTTAGAATTCATTTTTTTCCCTCGGAGTTGTCTGCAGTTTATCAATGCATTTCGATAGCCGGACGAATATCGTTCTAATATCCCTTGATGAAATTCATGCTCTTCATACGGAGTTATTGCCTGCTAAGCCGTTGATATTATCCTTTTTTCGAATGAAAAAAGAAAGAATCGTCTGCTAGATTACTTTGACAAAGCCGCGCCAAATGCGATTCACATGATTTCATTCCTACCATCACATGTTGTATCGCCGATATCCATACAATGTAATGATGATTCAGTTCAAAATAATCTGCCTTTTCATTATCACGTGATAAGTATATGCATTGATTTTTTTTTTTTTCGTTACTGACAGTGAACTTTACATCACCACCTCACCTGTAATATGCATCGATATTTCCGACCTGTAAGTCTCGAATTTACTGCTTTCGGAGACAATGGTATTCCTTAGGGTTGGCTATTTCAGCGAATATTTTCCACTTGTTACAAGTCGATAGTCTTAAATCTGTAAGAAAAAGAAAAGAACAATTAGAAAATAATTAATATCAAATACATATTCGGACTCAGTTTATCTGTACTATATTATGTGTCATGTGACGAAATGAGGGTAGAGACTGTGAAATATTCATATATTTCTCCAAAGGTATACCGGTTAATCCTTCCACATTTCATCTACTGTTAAAAATATCATTTCTGTTTCGGTTGGACTGCTAGTTCTATCTCGATTTCTTCAGGAGGTTTTGGCGATTGAATTAAATACACCAATAAGAGAAATAATTAATATTCTACTCGCAGTAAAAGTCCGGTAGAAAGCACTTGAAATGATGACAGGTGAAAAAAGAAAGCCAACTGAAAAAGATTGCTTGCTTAATCAAATCAGCATAGATCCCCCTTCTCTAAGCCTAATGGGAGATACGACTTTTGTATTTATTATATCCTTAAAGGGGTCCACGTAAGTGGTAGAGTTCATAAAACAAATGTTCCGTTTACACCGCCAATTGTATGACAAAGCTGTATACTGTCATTAAATTTGTAGGCGAAAAGCTCACAAGATAGAGAGATTTGATTGTGTAAACAGAAAACTTGTTCTAATCAAATTAAGCACTCCTTGTTTTTAAATCCTTATCATAAGTGTATTTCTGAATCGTATCTTCAGCTTAAAATACGCATCAGTTGCATTTTTAATCTTCCCTTGTTTGCATTTAATATGAACTTGTAACCAAATTCAATTATTCACACCATTTTCTAATTTCACAAAAGGTGGGTGTTAACTTTTAAGCTATCACTTCCCGATAGTATAATCTTTGTACCAAAATCACTCGTCTAAGTTTCAATTCAAGTATCTAAATATAGCGTTTCCTGGTACATCAAAAACTATTCTACGAACCGGGCAACCTTCCAGCTGGGCTCAATTTATAATTAACATAATTTTAGAACTGCATTCTCCTTCTTTTTTTCAGGTGTCATTTACTACAAAATCATTATAAGCTTTATATTGCACAGCGTTGATCATTAACGGCAACCCTATTTCCTTGTAGAGATAAGTATGGTCAACCAAGGATTGAACTGCTTGATCTAAAATTTTAGTTCCTGAAGTTGTCAGGTTTTCGAGAAAAAAAATATAAGGAAATAAGGTAGGTAATTTAAGTTACGGCTTGTCATCTGTAATTCTAAAAGTTCAAAATTAATTCAAGAATTCAGCTATTAAAGCGGTAAATTTAGTAGATTATCCTCTCATATAAAGTAGATAGTGCGCCTTCATTCTTTCGCTTTGACTGCTTCATTCATATTCTGTTTGAATCCCCGATTGCATACTGGTTTACACGCCCCCCCCCCCCCCCCCTTCTGACAGTCCCGACTCAGCCTCTGAACACTGAGAACAATGAGGACTCAGAGCAAAATCTCCTTCCCTAACCGTATAGTCAGAAATTTCAAGTGAATCGACTTTTCAAAAGGATTAAATGGAATTTGAATCTGTTGTATCAAGTATGGTCATCATCCCATAGGGTCGTCTTAAGTTTCTTGATCTGCAATCCAAGAATTTCAAAGTAGTTTATTCTCTTTCTTTACTCCCGATAATATTAATCTGAAAGTGACTTGTGGGTGGATCACAAAGGATCTCATTTCGGACCATCAAACTGATATATAGAGATATCATTTTGGGTGTGAGTGATTTCAAAATCTGTCCCCCAAAAAAGGCAGACAAGTAGAAACACGATATCAAATTTTATAGGATTAAACACCGTGAACATGAATAATATGGACAGATTCAAAAGTGAGGAAAACATCGGATGCATGTCGAATGATTAAATCCTAATTTAAGCATAAGTTCAGAATATGAAGTCTACAGTTCACGTTTTCATTCAGTCGTTCGTAATTTAGTGTAATGTCAAATAGAATTATGAAATATGTCACTGAAAAAATATTTCTTTTGTTGTAACATATATTTACAATGGAATATTTGTATAGAATCAGACGAGCAAAAGTCATTACGATTTTTTTCCTTTTCTTCACCTAAATCTCTGTCATTAGCATAAATTTTTAAATGGAAAATTTTTTGTCCTTAGTGCTAATCACAATGTCATAACTTACTGGTATTTCAATATTAATTTTGAATTCCTACTGGACTTCATGTAAACTTATGCTGATGCTAGATTATGCTACTACTACTACTACTACTGATGATAATAATATTTATGATAACAATAATAATAAAGATAAAAAAATAAGAATAGTAGAAAAGTGTACTATTACTACTTATGTTAGTGGTGATTATGAAAATGATGTGGATGATATTATCTAGAATGATGAAGTGGTAATACCAATATTGATTTCTGTACCATTTGTCATATTTCTAGCAGCAATTCTCGCGTATACCTAAAATAAACATATTATACATATCGTTAAAACTTAAGAAAGTGGTTAAGATGGAAACCACTTTCTCTGTACGGAGCTGGAGACATCAATTATTGACTCATCTATGGCCCGTATCAACAAGACATTCATACCGACTCCATGGGCGTGGCAAGATTGGTATGAATCTTCATTGCTTTCTTCCGTCAAAGGTTTACCCAATGTTAACAGGTATATTCCAGTTGCTTGGAAATTTCATTTCCATTTTAAAAGGCTGAACATGATGGTTGAATTTCGAGCTTCCCTTAGCTTCCTGATACGACAATAAAGCAGAAGGTGCTCCCTTCCTCTACATCAAAATTATGGATCCGCTAATGGGGACGGAAAGCAAAGAGAGGTGAAAAGAAAAGATAAGGAAGAATAGATACCCACTGAGAAGTAAATTTTCAAATTAGTTCCCTAACCGGTGTTATGAAGCACCAACACCTAAACAGGAAAATTTAGATTCTAATATTGATTTCTTGCTGTTACATAACAAAAGTCTACAATGCGATCATACAAACTAACGCAATCGCGGGTAATATTAATGATGATATCAATATGGTTGCCAGGATCTTTCAGCCAATTCAATCAAACTCACGAATGAGTCTATGAATGAGTTAACATTGACTTTGAAAGTTTGGCCATCCATCAAGAGATTACATGTTATTAGGTCAGGTCCACTGTACTTTCCAGTCCGGTCAAAAGATTATCATTTTCATGGTCGCCTTCCCTAAATCTGACCAACGGTAATCACGAAGAGGGTATAAAGATATAAATGTCATGGGATAAATACCTGCGATGCATGGGCTATGACTCGTTTGGGTGAAAGAGCGACGGAATTATGTATAGATATGAGGTATAGCATGTAAAGGGAGGGGGTATTAAATTATTGTTCCTGTTTCTACGAAAGGAGTTCACGCTTAATAAAAATGGACTTTTAAAAGTTGAATTCATTTCTATTTTTTTTTTTTTATTCACAAAGCTTAAAATCAGCCCAAAGCTGTTTTACACAAAGGCCGTGTCATGAAATTATTCATACATATAACACGAAGAAAAAAAATGGAAAAAGGAAAGAACTTTGCAAAGATAAGCTCTATTCTGTTCTTATTGTGGTGGTTGGGGTCTCCCATTCTGGATTAATCTGTGTTTTAAAGGAGAATGAAACCCTGGGGGGATATTTTTTAATGAAAAGAAAGGATAGAGAGAAGCAATTTTTAAAAAGTTACATCAAAATCGGTTAAAATGAAAAGGTTCTGAAAGTTTGAAAAGTCTTAATTTACTTTCTATGGCGATCCTCAAATTGGCAATGTTGTTTCAAAGTGACAGGTTTAGTAGTATGTTTTTTACACAAAATTTCATATTTTCCCCATTATCTCTCAAGGTGCACCTTGTCTCCTTAGCTCAAGATATAAAATGGGAAAATGTATTTTACACAACGTGTGTTGAGTTCACAAAAAAGAAAAGCAGCATCTTTAGAGATAATGGAGAAAATATGAAATCTTTTTTACAAAACATATTTAGAGTTCTACTACTAAACCTGCCATTTTAAAGTAACATTGTCAATTTGAGGATCGCCATAGAAAGTAAATTGAGACTTTTCAAACTTTCATAACTTTTTCATTTCGTAACCAATTTTGATAAAACTTTTTTAAATTGCTTCTCTCTATCCTCTCTTTTCATTAAAATGGATATTTCCCCAGTGTTTCATTCTCATTTAAGTGACTGTGCTAATACCAACGATTAAAGGAGAATGAAACCCTGGGGGAAAATCATTTTTAATAAAAAGAGAGGATAGAGAGAAGTAATTTTAAAAAAGTTCCATCAAAATCGGTTAAGAAATGAGAAAGTTATGAAAGTTTGAAAAGTCGCAATTTACTTTCTATGGCGATCCTCAAATTGGCAATGTTGCTTCAAAATGACAGGTGTAGTAGGACAACTCTCCACATGTTTTGTACACAAAATTTCATATTTTTCCCATTATCTCTCAAGGTGCAGCTTGTCTCCTTCTCAGCTCAAGATATACCATGGAGAAATGTATTTGACACAACATATGTTGAGTTCACAAAAAGACAAGCATCATTTTTAGAGATAATGGAGAAAATATGAAATTTTGTGTAGAAAACACATGGAGAGTTGTCCTGCTCTACCTGTCACTTTGAAGCAACATTGCCAATTTGAGGATCGCCTTAGAAAGTAAATTGAGACTTTCCAAACTTTCATAACTTTCTCATTTCTTAACCGATTTTGATGGAACTTTTTTTAAATTGCTTCTCTCTATCCTCTCTTTTCATTAAAAATGATTTTTCTCCAGGGTTTCATTCTCCTTTAACGTTTGTGCATTCCAAAGTATCCATGTCTATCATTCGCGTTTCATATCTATCGGAACGGTGTTAGTTTTGTTAAGTTTTGTAACATTTGTATATGACTGTATGCTTACATTGAAGTCCGTGCAGTCCGTGAAGTCCGGCTATATTTATAGTCAAATTGTACGAAGTTGTGTCACCTCTTCATGCAAATCGAACATCATTCATTTCGATTGCACTCGTGATATTCTAAATTTATAACCAGGATTATATCATGATCATGGCTGTAATGACGTTTTGTCACTCACTTCAAGCTGCTTTAAACAATTGCTGAGTGCACGACGCATGCCAAAAGGGTATCAATCATTTAATTATTGTAGGATTGTGGATTTGGGTAGCAAACATAATGATGCATCACAAATTCACAACAGATTTCATTGTGAAAATTTTGTTTCAAATTGAAAAGATGTGATCATTAAATTCCCATAGAAGTGCTCTTGTATTGGTTAATTTCCAAGATATTGTTTAGAACAAAAGACATTCGACTGCTCGAAGGGAGGTTATTCAAAACAAACCAAGGTAAAAAGTTCATGTCAATGTCATGATGAAGGAGAAAATAGATTTAAAAGGGTACATTGGCCCTACCCTGCCGGAAAGAACACAGTGTCCCACCGTGTGTTCACAGTGTGGAACACAGTGCGAAATCATCTTCACACTGTTAAATTCGAGCGTTTTAACATTGTTAATCACATCTTCACATTGTGAGCCAGTAAATTCACACTGTGAAATCGAACAGCACTATGTGAACACTCTGCAGTAAACCACACTGTGGAGGTGTCTACAGTGTGAAATCATCTTCACACTGTTATATTCGAGCGTTTTAACATTGTGAATCACATCTTCACAAAGAGTCGACTATGTGAACACACTGTGAACACACTGTGGGGCACTGTGTTCCACTGTGTTCTTTCCGGCAGGGTAGAATCGCAATATATTGGGAATAGGGTCTGATTTCACACATAAGGTGGAATATTTCATGACCATGATGACAAGAACTTAAGTTCGGGTCTTAAAAGGAAACGTGATACATTATCACATGTAGGCCTTGAGAAGTTGTGCAGGGAACATGATGCTTGTTAATCTCACTTGAACATGAAAACACAGGCGATGACTACCATCTTAAGAACATACGTGTCATCAAAGTGCAAGAGAGATTTTTGCTTTGTAAGTTAGTGTCCTTTGTATACGGTATGTTAAGTTACGGTCACAAAGGTTAGTACAAACGATGCGTTCGTACGAATCTCACTGTTTCTACAAATTCAGGAGTTCGTAGAGATTCGTAGATGGGGCATAGATTCTTACAGCCTTCTTACGAAGTTCGTACGAACGCCGTTTAATCCGCAAGAACAACTTAAGACCTTCTTGAGAAACGAAGTGATTTTCGGTTATACAATGGCCCTAGAGTTCGTACGTTTTTCGTAAGAATGCCTTGAGTTATCCTTTCGTCAGACTTACGGCCATCTTACGATTTTTGTTGTCGCAAGATGGTTGTACGTGCAACTCACGGTACTCTCAAGCCATCCGTAAGAAGATCTTACCAATTTTTATATATTTTGTCGGGTTGCAAAAAGGCGCTGCCTTGTTCAGTCGAAAATTCTGTGACTGTTGAAAGTTTGATACTTTCAAGAGGGCAGTAGTGCTTTATACCCCCCTAAAAATTATTGCAAGAATTGCGTACCTACGCCTTACGAGCACCTTACGAATGCCTTACAAACGCCAAGAGTCGTTCGTAAGAGCGCCGTACGAATCTCCGTTAGTAAAGGGTTCTTACGAACGCCGTAAGAACGCCGTAAGAGCCCTCTATGAACAACTTAAGGCGTTCTTACGATCATCGTAAGAATTTAAGGCTTCTAGAATTGTCTCTCGACCCTACAAAATTTTACGTGGTTCTTACGATGTTCTTACGCCCGCCTTACGAAGAGGGGGTTTCGTACGACGTTGAAATATATCTTGGACAAGTCCATCGACCAGGCTGCGAACTTACGAACGGTCTACGAACGGTCTACGAACGCTGGTTTCGTAGGCCTTCTTGAGAAGATCTTACGAAATGGTCTAAAAATCGTTCGTACGGCGTTCGTAGCAGTTCTTAATGGTATTTGTGACCGAGGCTTTACGAAGCCTCATTTTATTGCTTTATAACGTATACGCCAATCAACCAAATGAAGGATATTAGTTCATGTGCTAATAATTCTACAAAATGTTTGCACTGAACATTCTGCATTCATTTAAATGAATATCACTGAAACAGACCCGGAGAGGAAAAACAAAGAATAATAGATTAATGTTCCTGCCTTTCTCTATCACCGTTCCATATCTCCCCTTCCCTTCTTTGGTTGTCACCAGAGCATAAATATGTCGTACAATCATTAGCTCTCCAGAGAAATTTCTTGAAGGAACTTGAGACATTGTCACGGAGACAAATTAATTACCGTATAAACACGACCCAAATCACTTTCAAACATCGTACAAAGTAGGTTGGAAACAATATATCATCACGACCTTGTTCATACGTAGTTGGCGTAGTATGAGATCTTTAATCTGGACAT